>JBBGZY010000618.1:500000-920000 GCA_037952925.1 Lithobates clamitans | reverse complement strand
GTTTGTTTCAATGTTTTTATTGAAAAACATAACAAGGTACAAAATAGTCAGTCATATAAGCAGATTAATATCAAATTATCAAAGCAATATACTCCAATACAGCAATAGTTGAGGTCACATCACCCATTCGCCACTTATTGTGGCAACAAGGCACAGAAAGTGTGACAAACACCAAAAAATCGGTGGGATCCAACCATGGCCCCTCAATCATGAACCAGGCAATCTCTATGTGATGGAACAGTACAGACCCAGAGTCTTGAGAGGTCCCAGATAGGGTCCCTGGGACAGTCCCAAGTCTCATTGTCATAAAAGGTCTCATATGAGATCAGCTGTATTGTGTTAGAGTTTCCAGAAATAAAAGAAAAAACAA
This sequence comes from Lithobates clamitans, assembly GCA_037952925.1. NCBI lineage: Eukaryota > Metazoa > Chordata > Amphibia > Anura > Ranidae > Lithobates > Lithobates clamitans. The sequence goes on along the minus strand of JBBGZY010000618.1, from coordinate 919,630 downwards.
AACAAAGAAAAAGAGAGGAGAGGAAGAAATGAAAGAGAGTGAACTGGAGAGGGGTAGGGTCGTTCTGGGATTCGCTATGGAGTTGAATTATAGTCAATCCATCGGTCCCATATCTTATTAAATTTCTTGACCTTATTACTGAGAATGTGAGTGAGTTTATCATTGATCATAATCCAAATAAGTTTATTCTTAACCTGGTCGAGAGGGATTATTGACTGCTTCCAATGCCTTGCCATCGTAATTCTCGCCGCCAGTAATATATATTTAATTGATTGTTTGGGTATTTCATCAGGCAATTTATGAAAGAGGGCGGCTTCAGGAGATCTACGAATGTTTACCCCTGTCACTGAATTGATTAAATTGAAAATTCGGATCCAGAATCTGGTTACAAGGGGGCACTGCCACCAAATATGGTGCAGTGTCCCCAACTGACCGCAACGTCGGAAACAGTTTGGGGAAATAGCAGGATGTATCTTAGCTACTCTAGTGGGTACCAGGTATACCAAAAAATTTCATTTGAAACTCATCTTTGAAGTATTGTATTGTGTGCAATTGGTCCCCATTCAGAAAGTCTCCAATTCTCAGCAACCCTTTATTAAGCCACCACTGAAACACTTGCAGGGTCAAACCAGGTCGAAATTCCGGGTTACAGACAATGGGAGCAAGTGGTGTATGAGCGGACGATAAATAACAGCGGTTGCGTGACCTATCCCATATTGCTAGGGAATGTGATAGAGTGGGACATAGTATAGGTGGGCGTCGACGGTTAGGAAGCCACATCAATGATCCTATAGCCAATGGGTGACAGGCAGGTGCCTCTATAGGGACCCACAGAGGGACTGAACCTTTAGCTGTAGTGTACACTAATTGGGCTATTTGAGCTGATTGGTAATATGCCTGTAAATTGGGGAGACCAAGCCCCCACATAGGTTTTAATGTATAGAGTGTTCGTGTTTGTATCCAAGATCTTGTATTACCCCATATGAACCGCAAAATCTAGGCCTGTAGACGCTGTATGTCCCACCTCGGGACTGCCACCTAAAGTAGTAAAGGAGTCTAGGTAGAAGTGTCATTTTTTATTGAATTGACTCTGCCAAGCCATGAAAGAGAATAATCAGCCCAACAGCAGAGATCTTCCTTGAGTCTTTTAAATAATGGGGGATAATTTGCCCTATAAATAGTGTCTATGGATGAAGTCAGTTGTATTCCTAGGTACGGAAGGGAATGAGGATTCCATTTAAAGCTAAATGTATTTTGAAGAGCCTGCACTTCAGCAGGGGGTAGTGATATGTTATTATTATTATTATTATTATTATTCAGGATTTATATAGCGCCAACAGTTTACGCAGCGCTTTACAATATAAAAGGGAGACAATACAGTTATAATACAATACAATAGGTTTAAGAGGGCCCTGCTCAGAAGAGCTTACAATCTAATAGGGTGGGGCAGGTGGTACAAAAGGTTGTAACTGTGGGGAATGAGCTGGTGGAAGTGGTAGGAGATTAGTTGCAGACGTGATAGGCTTTCCTGAAGAGATGAGTTTTCAGGGATTGCCTGAAGGTAGCAAGAGTAGGGGATAGCCGGATAGATGGAGGTAGCGAGTTCCAGAGGATGGGAGAGGCTCTGGAGAAATCCTGGAGACGAGCATGGGAGGAGGAGATGAGAGAGCTTGAAAGCAGGAGGTCTTGAGAAGAGCGGAGAGGTCGATTTGGGTGATATTTGGAGACAAGATTAGTGATGTAGCTTGGGGCAAAGTTGTGAATGGCTTTGTATGTTGTTGTTAGAATTTTGAATTTAATTCGCTGGGTGATTGGGAGCCAGTGTAGGGATTGAAGTAGAGGGTTGGCAGACACTGAGCGGTTGGTAAGGTGGATAAGTCTGGCAGCAGCATTCATGATAGACTGAAGAGGGGATAACCTATGGAGCGGTAGGCCAATGAGAAGGGAGTTGCAATAGTCAAGGCGAGAGATAACAAGGGAGTGAATGAGGAGCTTGGTGGTTTCATTTGTTAAAAAAGGGCGAATTTTAGAGATGTTACGGAGGTGAATTCTACAAACTTTTGACAGCGATTGGATTTGAGGCTGAAATGACAAGTCAGAGTCTAGGATTACACCTAGTACCCTGGCGTGAGGGGAGGGACTGATGGTTGCATTGTTGATTTTGATGGAAAAGTCATGGAGAGGGGCACGGGCAGGGGGGAATATTAATAGCTCAGTTTTAGAGAGATTTAGTTTAAGGAAGTGGTGCGACATCCATGCTGATATGTCAGTTAGTAAGTTAGTAATGCGAGAGGAGACTGAAGGAGTGAGGTGAGGAGTAGACAGATTTGGGTGTCATCAGCGTATAAGTGGTATTGGAAGCCGTGGGCAGTTATTAAGTGACCAAGGGAGGAGGTGTAGATAGAGAAGAGAAGGGGTCCAAGAACCGAGCCTTGGGGGACCCCCACAGAAAGGGGCAATGGAGAGGAGGAGACAGAGTTGTAGGTGACACTGAAGGAGCGCTGTGATAAATAGCCAGAGAACCAGGATAGAGCAGAATCTCGGAGGCCAAGGGAATGTAGTTTATTGAGAAGGAGTGGGTGGTCAACAGTATCAAAGGCCGCAGAGAGGTCAAGTAGTAGGAGTATGGAGTACTGGTTGTTGGTTTTAGCAGTTATTAAATCGTTAGTGAGTTTTAGTAAGGTAGTTTCCGTGGAGTGCTGCGAGCGAAAGCCAGACTGTAAGGGGTCAAGAAGGTTATTTTCATTGAGGTAGGAGCTAAGACGGTTGTAGACTAAGCGTTCTAGAAGTTTAGAGGTGAATGGGAGTAATGAGATGGGTCTTAAGTTGTTCAGGTCGGTGGGGTCCAGTGAGGGCTTTTTAAGAATGGGAGTGATCTGTGCATGTTTTAGAGGGGAGGGGAAAATGCCACTAGAAAGGGAGAGATTGAAGATGTGGGTGAGGGAGCATAGGATAGAAGAAGAGGGTGACCGTAGTAGTTTTGAGGGAACAGGATCCAAGGGACAATTGGTTAGGTGGGCATCCGAGAAAATTTTTGTAACCTCTTCCGTAGTAGCCAATTCAAAAGAGGAGAGTGTTGAATGTGCTGCTGGGCAAGGTATGATGGGTGGGGAAGATGTACGCACAGTGGAGATGTCCTCACGAATTGCATCGATCTTGTCTTTGAAGTGATTGGCAATCTCTTGGGCAGTGAGTGAGTTAGTGGGTAGAGGGGGTGGTGGACGAAGCAGAGAGTTAAAGGTTGAGAAGAGCCGACGAGGACTGGATGACAAGGAATTAATAAGAGAGACAAAGTAGGCTTGTTTGGCAGCATGGAGGCATGAATTGTATTTTAGAAGGGCAGATTTATATAGGGTGAAGTCTTGCAGGCATTTGGTTTTACGCCACAGTCGTTCAAGAGCACGGCAATGTCTCTTGAGATTTCTAGTGTTGTCAGTTTGCCAGGGTTGTAACGGTCGGGGCCTAATTCTGCGTGTGGTTAGAGGAGCAAGTGCATCTAGTGATGATGAGAGTGAACTGTTGTAGACAGAAGTGGCCAGGTCAGGACAGGACAGGGGAGAGATTATGTCATATAGGTGGTCAGTAGCAGAATAGAGAAGAGAAGGGTTAAAGTGGCGAAGGTTTCTACAAGTAATTGTTTGCTGCTTGGAGGGATGGGTGGTTGGAGGCAAGGATACAGTGAAAGTAATGAGGTTGTGATCAGATAGAGGAAAGGGGGTGTTGGTGAGGTTGCCAGGGTTGCAAAGATGGGAGAATACAAGGTCAAGGGTATTACCATTGGAGTGAGTGGAAGTATGTGTCCATTGGGTTAGGTCAAAAGATGAGGTTAAGTTGAGAAGTTTAGCTGTAGTTGGGCTGTTAACATTGACAGGAATGTTAAAGTCACCAAGAATAATGGTGGGTATTTCAGAGGAGAGAAAGTAGGGTAGCCAGGCAGCAAAGTCATCAAAGAAGCGCGATACCGGTCCTGGAGGCCTATAAATTGCTGCAATCCTCAGAGAAATGGGAGAAAACAGACGAATACAGTGCATCTCGAAAGAAGAGAGGGATAGAGAGGGAGGAACAGTAAGGACTTGGAAGGTGCTTTGTGGGGACAGAAGGAAGCCAACTCCACCTCCTTTCTGTCTGTTGGGTCTGGAGGAGTGAGTCCAATGGAGACCACCATGGGAGAGGGCAGCAGGAGAAGCGGAGTCAAAATTTTGCAGCCAGGTTTCTGTTATGGCCAGTATGTTCAAGCCATGAGAGATGAAGAGGTCATGTACAGATGTTAGCTTGTTACAGATGGAGCGGGCGTTCCAAAGGGCACATGAGATTGGTGGGGTGCTTTGAGGAAGCAGGGGGATAGAAATTAAACTGTGTGGATTGCGGTGGTTGCCAGAGGGGGAGGGGTATTGGATATGTGGCTTGCATTTGGAAAATGGCGGACCAGGATTAGGAGAAATGTCACCTGAGACTAGGAGAAGGAGGAGGGTGAGGAAGGCAAGGTGGGAATGGGATGTGCATGAGCGCACGTGTCTAGTGGCCCTGGTGTTTATGTCAGCATGTGGGTGCAGCAACTGCAGGAGATGATGAGTGCCATAGTAGGGAGAGGGTAGGAGTGAGGGTGATATGTGCATGCTGCAGGGAAGAGAGGAGGGGTAGAGTAAAGATAATTTGAGGACAGAAGACACCAATGTGAGAAGGAAGAGAATAAGGAGCATGTTAGTGGATAGAGAGTGGGAAACTAACCTAATATAAAATAAAGTTCAAAGGTGGTTTGCTTGGCTTGCAGAGTGGAGGAAAGTTCCTGTTGTTCATGCAGCTTTAGTTATCCTGCTTTCGTTAAACTGCGTCGATGAAACTGCGCATCACTCGTGACAGAGCCACTCAGGAAAGAGCCATGATGTCTGCGCCATGCCCCTGTCTGCGCCACCCCATAAGCTGTCATAAATTTATAGAGAAACTAAGCTGGGATGCATATGTTAAATGCAACCGTATTTTGGGAATTTAGGCATAGACCGGAAAGTCGTGAAAAATGATCTAGTAGGGATAGCAGATTGGGTAAAGTGACTTGGGGATTAGTGACATACATGAGAACATCATCGGCAAACAATGCACACTTGTGTTCCTGTTGGCCACAACTAAAACAAGAATATTAGGGTGGGAACGTATTGCCATAGCCAGGGGTTCTATTGCTAATGCAAATAGTAAGGGGGGGAAGCTGGCATCCCTGTCTCGTACCTCGCTGGACAGGGAATAATGGTGATTTATGTCCTCTAATAGAAACTTGGGCTATAGGGGAACAATATAGTGTTTTTAGTAAGGAAATAAATGTTGAACCAAATCCTAAGGTCTCAAGGGTAATAAAAAGGTAGTCCCAATTTAAACTATCAAAGGCCTTATTAAGGTCCAATGAAAGGAGCAAGAGTTCTCGGGCAAGTGGAGCATCCCAGTTAGACCTTACCGCTGAGATTAGAGTTATGGATCTACGAATCTGATCTAGGGTCTGACGCCCTGTTATAAATACAGATTGGTCTTTATGAATATAATGCGCTAAAAAAAATATTAAGGCGAGAAGCCAAGATTTTCGTAAGGATCTTTAAATCGCAGTTTATTCATGAAATAGGACGGTAATTACGAACATCAGTAGAGTCCTTGTTAGGTTTAGAGATGACACTGATATACGCTTTATTTTATTCCAACGGGACTGTACCTCCATCTCGCAAGAAATTAAAGTAAAGTACCATGTGTGGAACTAATTGTCCAGAAAATTTTTATAGTATAGATTAGGAAGACCATCTGGGCCAGGAGACTTGTGGAGTGACAGCGATTTAGCGGCAGCACAAATCTCCTCGCCCATAAAGGGTTGATCCATAAGGCCTTTATGATCATCTGTGATGGTTATGAGAGGAAGTTTCCCCAAGAATTCCCTAATGGATGGAGGGTCCGCGTCCCGAGGATTACTATATAGGTCAGCATAAAAATCATAGAACTCTCAAAGAATTTTTTGGGGGTCTTGGGAAAGATGTCCTCCTGATCTGATTTTGGGGAGTGCCCGGGGAGAATGTCTAGGAGTAAGCTTATGTGCTAATTAAGAACCCGGACGGTCCCTCCAGGTGAAAAATTTGTGATTCATCCACCTTAATTGTTTCTCTGCGCTAGTAGTGAGACATAGATTAAGTTCTAAGCGAGATTGTTCCAATTTAGTAAATAAGTTAGGAGATGGGGAGCATTTGTGTTGTTTAGGTTTAGTTTAGGTTTCAAATTCCCTGGTCTTGGCAGAGATCCACTCCAATGTGAGTTTTTTTAAAGTCTCGAGGATAGCTGAATAAAGGCTCCCCGGATAGAGGCTTTGTGTGCAGCCCAATTATGGCAGGGTATGTGTCTCCCGGTTGTTAATATCAAAATAAGTTTGTAAATGAGTAGCGATCTCAAGACAGTGTGATTCGTCACTAAGGAGAGATTCATTCAGCCTCCAATGGGGGTTTGTTGTCCTACTGGTGAGGTCTGAGATTTGAACCAAAATCGGATCGTGATCAGACCAGATTTCAACTTAAGTAGCAGCCTCCAGAGGAAAAACACGTGGTCAATCCGGGAATAATGTCCATGTGCTCTCAAGTAATCTTTAGCGGTAGTATTGGCCTCCCTCCAAGCATCCACCAAGTCATATTGATAGAGTAATTGTGCGAATTTATGACTCTGTTTACGAGGGGGACGAAGCCCCACGGTGTGCGATTTATCTTTAAGACGGTCCAAAGCTAGATTAGAGTCACCCGCTAGGATCACTGCGCCTTCAAGCTTGGGAACCATGGACCGTAGGAGGGAGTGAAAAAATGCAGTTTGGTTGGTGTTGGGAGTGTAATAAATTAGGAAGGTAATCAGCGATTCCCCTAAATGGCCTTTGCCAAGAAGGTAATGCCCATCTTTATCTCTAATAACTTTGGTTTCAATGAATGATACAGATCGAGAGAAACAAAGGGCCACTCCCCTCTTCTTTTCTGACACCTTGGCATAGTAACAAAGAAGATAGTCTTTATGGAGATAACTAGGGGTAAATAGGGAGGGGAAGTGTGTCTCCTGGTGGATGACAATGTCAGATATTCTGGGAAGTAGGCCTCATATTAGACATAGGAAACAGTCAATTAAATTTTGATAAACGGACTCACCCACCGATCTGCAAACCCCTGGATCCGGAAGCAACAGACAAACCTCCAAGAGACCCTCAAGAAAGAATAGTGATAGAAAAGGTTAAGACAAGAATGGAGAAAAAGAGGAGAGAAAACAAAAAAACCAAAAGGGTAGTCAGGCCAAGATACTCCTGGCACTGAACAAGGCAGTATAGTCATAAAAAATCATGTAGAGTAATCAAAAAACAATTCAAATGCCTCAGAGCCGAAGCTCAGAGTGTGGAGGAGTCTTGACCAAAAACAAGTGATGGGAAGAGTCCTTCAAACAGGGAGAGCGCATAGACACCCCCCAGCAGCAAATACACATTTAAGTACTATTTTGGTCCCACATCTCAACCTAGAGACCATGATAAGGCCACAAAATGGATTAGTGATGGTATCAAACCTAGTGGGATAAACAGTAATAACGGAAGTCCAACCTCAAAAAAAAAATGTGAACTGTAGTCAGCCAACCACTTCAGGGTCGATTAGAACCAGTAGACAACAGGTATATATTATCGTCAAAATTATCAAAAACTGTAAAAAATAAAGCAAAAAAGACAAAAGCAGCGGTTAATGTCCCGCAAAGGGACTACTGAGAAACCACCGCATTAACCAAAACATTTGTCTAGTAGAATGAGAGAAGTTCTCAGTGTGCGTGAGAGGAGGAAGCTGATGTCTTCGCTAGCCTCCTCGGCTTTGCTGACCATAGAGGGGAGAGTGGAGGAGGAGGGTCGTCGGATCCATGTCGGTTCTGTGATGAGGGGCTGTGAGAGATGAAGCCCAATTTCAGTAAGATTGTTTCACCTTCCGCGAACGTAGAAAAGGAGTAGGACTTATTGTTGAAGGAGAATTGGAGTTTAAAGGGGTAGTTCCATCTATAGCGAATGTTTCGTTGGATCAGTGGTGACAGTAAAGGTTTAAATGATTGTCGTTTTTGAATAGTGGCCTGGGATATATCGGCAACTATTTGAAGCTTGAGACTATCTATCTCCAGATCCGGGTTTTCTCTAGCATGACGCATCACTGCTTCTTTGATCTGGAAAAAGTGTGGCTTAACAATAACATCCCTGGGAGGGCCATCTGGTTTTGGAGGTATTAAAGCCCTATGGATGCGATCGATTTCCATACGGATTTTATCAATATCAGGTACAGCCGCCTGCATCAGTGAGTAGGTGACGGAAGTGATATCTTTTACATTTTCTGGAATTCCCCGGATACGAAAGTTATAACGCCTGGCACGATTTTCAAGATCATCGATTTTTGAGTATGCTTCCTCAAGGCGATCTTGTAAGTCGGTTATCATGTTTGAGTTTTGGGACACTCTGTGAACCGTATCATCTACTTTTGATTCAATGTTTTCTAACAGATTCCTCAGCTCCTGGAAATCCTGCTTTATGTCCAAGGCTAGTTTATCAGTAGCTTAAAAAAATGAATAAAAACCAAGCGCTGATGTGGAAAGATATGTGTGATATAAATAAATTGTGCTTAAAAATATATAAATACCAATATAGTTAGTGCTATGAAAAAATCAGTAAATTAAAGCTGCTATCAATATAGGGTGATCAGATAACCAAACAAATAGTACTAAGTATAAAATTGATGCGCTTTAAATAAATAGTGCACAATATGCTGCTGCGACTAAGCTTAAATCCAGGAATAAAAAATGCATACATGTGAATAAAATAAATTGATAATTATGGTGCTAATACATGTGTTAAAATTGCCAAAATAAATCTTCAAATTGGTGATGTGACGGTGAGTATAAATAAAATAATAATGACACTCTAAATACAATGTCCAGGCAGAGATAAATGGTGGGAGAAAGTAAAAATAATTAAACAGTTCCTTCCCTTAATCCAGATTGATTGACTCACTGGGTTAGATCATTTGTATCAGGATATTTAGTTTTTCTTGTATCCCACTTCAGCATTTACACTGCTGGTGATTCGGCTCTCAGGATAAAGGTTTTATGCAAAGCAAGCAAAGAAAAAATAGATCATTGGGCAGTGAACTTACTAGATAGTACATAAGCAAAACAGGGACAAAAGATACACTCACAAACTCCCGGTCTATTAGAAGCATTCAAATAAGCAGATTGCAGTCAGCCGCTGTGGACGAGGTTTCCCATAGAGAAACAGCTGCTGTTAACCTTCAGGTGTATTGCAGCACTGAACGTCCTAAGCTCCTCCCACGCGTTACATCACTGACACGTGACTTTTTCAAGGATAAACCCAGGAAGCCACGGCCTCTGTATTTAAGTCCTATGGCATTGTGGTTACCATGGAGACAGTGCTGTGTTCATTGGATCATCATACTGCTTTCTGCTACTAATGACATGTAAATATTTTGGCTTCAGCCTTATTTAATTGTTTTACAAATTATTAAAAGGGGAACATATATTTATAAATACAGGTTTGCAAACAAATATAAAACACTTCCAGATAAAAAATAAGAACATAAAAATGGACCTAATTAGTGTGGTCACGAAACTCCCTCCAGTGGTAAATAGTGTTACTACACATTCAATGTTAACACCTCAGATCGCATGTCATTACATACTGCGATAGATAGCAAAATCACTACTATGTATGTGTACTTCCGCAAGTAAAATACCAATTGATCCATATTGTGTAGTTACTAGCAACATATTGGATAGGCCCGTATTACACTCACATCCACTAGTGAAAATTATATAAAAAATATAAAAAAAATTAAAATAAAAGATTAAGGTTACATGGATCTAAATGGATATTCCAGATGGGGACTCTTGCGCCAAATGGCCTCAACATAGAATTTGATCTTAATTGCTTCATATCAGATTTTTAATACTCCGTGATACTCTCAAGACATGCCTTATTAATTTTAAGCATTTATTACATATATATTAAATTTTAAATTTTTAAATTTATATTTTATTTCGTTGGTATTAATTGGTACGTAAATTTATTGTCTCTTTACACTTAACGATAGTCTATATTATAGTATTTATTTTAAATAAAATTAATTTTAATTATATTTTTTTTAATATCATAGGGATCATATATTTGATTTTACTGTAAATGAATGTATAGTATCAAATATTTGGGTTGTGCATCTAGTCAATTATGTATATCAATTTATTTAGTATTTTAATTTAATTTTTCAATATAAAAAATTTTTTTGAAACATTGTTGCAATGGCGAACTAGTGGTGCAACAATGTAACCTTAATCTTTTATTTTAATTTTTTTTATATTTTTTATATAATTTTCACTAGTGGATGTGAGTGTAATACGGGCCTATCCAATATGTTGCTAGTAACTACACAATATGGATCAATTGGTATTTTACTTGCGGAAGTACACATACATAGTAGTGATTTTGCTATCTATCGCAGTATGTAATGACATGCGATCTGAGGTGTTAACATTGAATGTGTAGTAACACTATTTACCACTGGAGGGAGTTTCGTGACCACACTAATTAGGTCCATTTTTATGTTCTTATTTTTTATCTGGAAGTGTTTTATATTTGTTTGCAAACCTGTATTTATAAATATATGTTCCCCTTTTAATAATTTGTAAAACAATTAAATAAGGCTGAAGCCAAAATATTTACATGTCATTAGTAGCAGAAAGCAGTATGATGATCCAATGAACACAGCACTGTCTCCATGGTAACCACAATGCCATAGGACTTAAATACAGAGGCCGTGGCTTCCTGGGTTTATCCTTGAAAAAGTCACGTGTCAGTGATGTAACGCGTGGGAGGAGCTTAGGACGTTCAGTGCTGCAATACACCTGAAGGTTAACAGCAGCTGTTTCTCTATGGGAAACCTCGTCCACAGCGGCTGACTGCAATCTGCTTATTTGAATGCTTCTAATAGACCGGGAGTTTGTGAGTGTATCTTTTGTCCCTGTTTTGCTTATGTACTATCTAGTAAGTTCACTGCCCAATGATCTATTTTTTCTTTGCTTGCTTTGCATAAAACCTTTATCCTGAGAGCCGAATCACCAGCAGTGTAAATGCTGAAGTGGGATACAAGAAAAACTAAATATCCTGATACAAATGATCTAACCCAGTGAGTCAATCAATCTGGATTAAGGGAAGGAACTGTTTAATTATTTTTACTTTCTCCCACCATTTATCAGTAGCTTACCTTTGTAGTAAATCAGCAAAGCGGGCCAATAGTATTGGGTCTCCTGAATACTGTGGTTGAGGTGATGCAATAGCAGGGAAATCGGTAGCAGTGTCCTGATCTGGTTCCTGGCTGCTGGGCTGGCTGCAGAATAAATCTGCCATCTCTCTATCCAGGACAGAGGATAGAGAACGCCTGCTGGATTTGCGGTGCGGTGGCCCTCCCGGATAAACTGGCCTGTCAAAAATGCCTTGAGGAGGCCACAAAAGAAAGAGTCTCGGATACTGGAGAATTTGCTGGAATTTCAGCTCCGCAGGCCTTGATGGCGGAAGCGGATCTTTCTACCCACAGTGCCTCTCCAGCCCGGGCCAGCACATCAAGGGAGCAAGACTCTCTGTCCGATAATGAGGGTCTGGAGGTATCGGCCGGCTTTGACTTCTCTCTAATAGAGCCGTTTGTCAAGTCGGTCAAGGAAAAATATAGTGTAACACGTGTAAACTGCGCTAACCCCTGTTTGTTTTACCTGAAGTGAAGAAAAATTATTTCAAAATATTGATGTGAGACAAAGTAAATACTGTTGCCATTAAAATATAAACCTAAAACTAAAAACAAGATTACATTTGAAACAAAATTGAAACAAAAAGAATAAAGTGCTGCAACCTTACTAAAACCAAGAAATTTCAGTTTTCACAATATAATACCAAGACTCAGGTGCGCTACTGGTGTCTATCCCACCCAAATATGATAAACTGGTGTACATTAAAAACTTCTTTTATTTAAAACCATGGTCGGCATCAAAATTTTCAAAGAAAATCAAACCAAACGAATACGGGAAGTTTTTAATGTACCGCACCATGGAGGCTCTTTTCTTCTAATCCCCTCTGACACATGCAGAACTAAGCCAGCTGGCTACTCGGATTCCACAGTGCAGGAGACAGATTGCGTTCTGAGCACACAGACCAGCCGCTCTTCCGATCAGCTTTTTCAGCACAGATCAGCTGTTTTTCACTCAGCGAGATATCGCTTATGCCAGTGGAAGATCAGAAGCAGACGGATATCTGAGTTTGTGGGAATCCCTCCAGCCAACCCTGCCTGCAAGATTGTGATTATCTGAGCCTGTTAGACCCCCGTAATAGGGGTCCCACGTGTCTGGTAAGCGGCCGCCCGTTTTATTACATCCTAGGATCATAGCACCTTCTAGAAGGAAGTCTTCCTATGAAAAGAACTTATCTGAAATTTTAGGACTGTTTGAATTGTTTTTTACCATCTATTCCTCAAGGGGACTTTGTCACGCTAATCACCCTTTTGTGTTTAATTGGTTTTACACATGTATTAATTTTTTGGCCACCAGTTTATCATATTTGGGTGGGATAGACACCAGTAGCGCACCTAAGTCTTGGTATCATTAAGTCGGTCAAGGAGGCAATAGGATGGGAAGAACCCCAGGAGGTTCAACAAAAGTAAAGGAAATATTTCCCTCACCTTAAGAAGGATTCAGAGGCCTTTCCGTTTATAGACGAACTGGATGACCTGATTAAGGAGGCACGTTACACTCCCGTTAATGGACGCGGTTACATTCAGGGACGTGCTTGATAGGAGGATCGACACGGACCTCAAGAGGGCTTACCTGTCGGCAGGAGGCGCCTGCAGACCTGCAGTAGCGCTTGCTGTGGTGGGAAGAGCCATCTCGAGCTGGTCTGCAAACACCGAGAAGCTCGTATTGGAGGGTGCAGACCAGGAAAAAATAGTTAAAGCTTTGCAAGAACTAAGCTTGGCAGGCGACTTTGTGGTAGAGGCCTCTGTCAATACGATTAGGTCTGCATCGAAGTCTATGCTGGCCTCGGTAACGGCCAGAAGAGCGTTATGGCTGAAGCCCTGGACGGCGGATCCAGCCTCCAAGTCCAATTGGTGTCACATCCCGTTTGACGGGGAGAATCTCTTCGGGACGAAACTGGACTCAGTCATCTCTAAGGTGACTGGTGGCAAGTCTGGGCTCATCCCCTCGGATAGAAGGCCCAAACAGCAGAGACCTCCCCCCTTTAAGCAAAACCTTCCGGAGAGGTATAGAGACGCAAAAGTGTACAGACCTGGGAAAGAGTACCGAAGGAGCTGGAAAAATCCTCAGTCATCTTTTATGAAGTTTCAAAAGCCCAAGACTCCCGCTTCCAGTGATCAAAAGCCTTTTTGAAGGTGCGCCCGTCCAGCCAGCGGTAGTGGGAGCAAGACTCTCCAGATTCAAGCTGGCTTGGGCGGAGACTATAAAGGATACCTGGACTCTGGCCACCATCAGTTTCGGCCACAGGTGGTCCTTCAAAAATCGACCCCCAAGGGATCAATTTTGTCCAACCCACATTACTCCATCTCGGGAAAAAAGGTTGTCACTACTGAATTATGTTCAGGATCTTCTCCAAAAGCGGGCGACAGTAAAGGTTCCGCCAGCACAGAGGGGCAGGGGATTTTATTCTCCACTATTCCTCGTCAAAAAGAAATCGGGGGATCTACGTCCGGTTCTAGATTTAAAGAATCTTAACAGATCCATCTGGGTGGAGTCATTCAGGATGGAAAGCTTGCAGTCTATCCTCCAGGCCATAAATCTGGGAGACTGGATGCTTTCCATAGATCTCCAGGACGCCTACCTGCATATTTCAATTCATGCAGCATTCCAAAGATTCCTGCGATTCTCGGTGGGTCACGGGCACTTTCAGTTTCAGAGTCTTCCCTTCGGGATCTCGACAGCCCCCACAACATTCACAAAGGTCTTATTACCAGCAATAGCCTCCTTAAGAGAGAAAGGTCTAAGGGTTCACCACTACCTGGACGACATTCTCCTCCTCTCAAACAGCCGGGAATCACTTGTCCAACATCGCGAGATCCTAGTCTCCACACTAAAAAGTTTGGGATGGATAATAAATTGGGAAAAAAGCAACACCCAGCCTACCCAAAGGATGGTCTTCCTAGGGGCCGAACTGGAAACCCGAGCAAATACAGTGGAGCTGCCACGGGAAAAAATACCTCTAATCCAGAAAGTGAAAAAATCAATCTCGGCTCCATTCTTACCAGCCAGAGCATGCCTCAGTCTTCTGGGTTCTCTATCGGCAACCATTCCAATGGTCCAGTGGGCGCAATGGAATACCAGACCCCTTCAAGCCTCCTTCTTGCGCCAGTGGGATGGTTTGTCCATGTCCCAACTGATTTACATTTCGGGGGGAAGCCAGTCTATCTCTGCAGTGGTGGACGCGTCCTTGCAATCTCAGGTGATGCAGATAGTCATATAGTTACATAGTAGGTGAGGTTGAAAAAAGACACAAGTCCATCAAGTCCAACCTATACTCACTCTCCCACTGGTTTTTACTCACCACTTAGACCAGTTCCACTTGGACTAAGTTCCCACAGCCTCGCAAAGAGCAGGCTCAGAATGAGTCCTACACACAGTTATATAGACTGCAAGCACCTGTGAGCAATTAACCACTCCCCTTAATTGATAGCCTGAAGGAACCAAAGAAGAGAAAAAAAAAAAAGCTATTTAAAAAGTGACAGAAAAAGGTGATCAAAAAACTAAAAGGAAAAACCCCAAAAATGCAACCCAGCAGACAAAAAGCAAGACTTGTTCACTCTCCCACTGGTTTTAACTCACCACTTAGACCAGTTCCACTTGGACTAAGTTCCCACAGCCTCACAAAGAGCCCCTGTCATCCCCCATCAGGAAGTAGTAACTTTGGATGCCAGCCTGGAGGGCTGGGGAGCACACTATCTACATTACGCGGCTCAGAGCCGCTGGCATTTCAAAACCCAGGACTCTGTCTCGAATGTTCTAGAGATGAAGGCAGCCTTTCAGGCCCTCTTGGCATTCAGCACCTTTCTGAGAGGGAAACAAGGTCTCATAAAGATGGACAACAGAGTGGCAGTAGCCTACATCAACAGGCAGAGGGGTAACCAGGAGCATCTCTATGAGGTCAGCCCGGTGATGCAATGGGCCCAACTGAACCTTCTGGATCTGAGGGCGGCTTATATTCCAGGCGTTCAGAATCTCCTAGCAGATTCACTCAGCAGAACATTCATTTCCAACAACGAGTGGTCTCTGAGCTCCCAGGCATTCGCCCTCATATCCCAGACATGGGGTCGTCCGGACATAGACCTCGCAGCAATGCCAGCGAACACGAAGTGTCAGAGATTTTTGTTGAGGATTCCCTTTCCCTCAGCGGAGGAAACGGACTGTCTCCAACACCCCTGGAACTTCCGCCTAGGCTACATTTTTCCACCAACTCTTCTCATAGCCAAATTTCTTCTGAGGCTCAAGCATTCAGCAGCTCTGGTGCTGGCTGTGATTCCCTTCTGGCCGCGGAGGCCTTGGTTCACTACCCTCCCACAGCTGAACACAGCGGATCCACTCCCCCTCCCGGTGTCGGCAGATCTACTGACCCAGGGCCAGCTACTCCACCCCAGCCCGGAGAAGCTACACTTAATGGCCTGGAGGCTGAGAGGTCTAGATTTCTAGGCCAAGGCTGCTCTCAGAAGGTAGTGGATACCCTGCTCCAGGCTAGGAAGTCTACCACGAATAGCACCTACAGAAGGATTTGGGAAAAGTTTATTTCCTTTGCCCAGGAGCAAGGTTGGGACTCTTCTTCCCCATCAGTAGCGCAAGTGCTCGAGTTCCTCCAGTCAGGCCTGGACAAAGGTCTTGGGTCCAGCACCCTAAAAGTACAAGTATCTGCAATCTCTGCCTTGACAGGAGTCAAGTGGGCTCTCAATCCACTGGTGGTTCAATTCCAAAGGGCCTGTCTAAAACTAAGGCCTCCTAGTAAGCCTTCATTTCCGACATGGGATCTCTCAAACGTCTTAGAAATCTTATCCAGGGAACCATTCTTTCCACTTGAAAACATCTCCCTTTGGGATCTGACACTAAAGGTCTCATTTCTAATCGCTATAACATCAGCGAAGAGAGTCTAAGAAATGCAAGCCTTGCTAGTCAAAGAACTGTACCTGATGATCTACCCGGACAGGCTAACCCTGAAACCTTTGGATCGATTTATCCCAAAAGCCTCCTCTTCATTTCACTTTACCCAGGAGATTGACCTCCCGACCCTTGTCACAGATCAGGGCACTCCTCATCCACTGGATGTCAGGGGCAACGTTTTGCAGTACCTCTCAATAACCAAGCCGTTCAGAAAGTCTGAAAACTTTCTAATCATCCCACACGGGTTTAGAAACGGCCAAGCGGCATCTGCCCGTACCATCGCCTCATGGTTGGTGAAAATTATCAAGAAGGCCTACTCCTTGAGCACCTTGCAGATTCCAGAAGGCTTAAGAGCGCATTCTACCAGGGCAGTGGCTACTTCATGGGCAGCTTACTGTAGAGTCTCAGCGGAAACCATTTGTAGAGCGGCCACCTGGTCCTCCAGAAACACCTTCATATCCCATTATAAAGTGGATGCTGCACGCTTATCAGCAGTAGAGGACGGGAAGGCCGTTATACAGGCCAACTCTTCTATTTCTTGTCAATAAACTTACTTTGCATTCCCACCCAGTCTGGTGAGTTACTCCCCAAAGTGTATGCTGCCATGATGCGACAGGAAAACGGAAAATTGTATACTCACCTTTCCGTAATTTTCCTTTCCTGTCGCATCTTCATGGCAGCATACAATCGCCCACCCTTCTGAGGTGATTTATATATACAGAGGATACTGGGGAGGGTGCCTACTCATTAATTTATAGCTATGTGGTAATATCAGATTGTGGAGGCGGAGTCACAACCCAAAGTGTATGCTGTCATGAAGATGTGACAGGAAAGGAAAATTACGGAAAGGTGAGTATACAATTTTCCGTTTTGTGCTTTATAGAGACTGCTGGTGATAAAAAAGGATGCGTGTTGCTTTAAGGTGTATAAGTATATATAACCAGCGCTGTCTCAACAAATAAAGAAAATTTGTAATCTTGGATATGATTTATACCTAAAATTCTGTGATGTGGTCACATGGTGTTTAACCCTTTCATGACTAAGCCTATTTTTGAAATTTGGTGTTTAACCACTTGAGCCCCGGACCATTATGCTGCCTAAGGACCAGAGGTCTTTTTCCAATTTGGCACTGCGTCGTTTTAACTGCTAATTGCGCGGTCATGCAATGCTGTACCCAAACGAAATTTGTGTCCTTTTCTTCCCACAAATAGAGCTTTCTTTTGATGGTATTTGATCACCTCTGCGGTTTTTATTTTTTGCGCTATAAACGGAAAAAGACCGAAAATTTTGAAAAAAAATGATATTTTCTACTTTTTGTTATAAAAAAAATCCAATAAACTAAATTTTAGTCATACATTTAGGCCAAAATGTATTCGGCCACATGTCTTTGGTAAAAAAAATGTCAATAAGCGTATATTTATTGGTTTGCGCAAAAGTTATAGCGTCTACAAACTAAGGTACATTTTCTGTAATTTACACAGCTTTTAGTTTATGACTGCCTATGTCATTTCTTGAGGTGCTAAAATGGCAGGGCAGTACAAAACCCCCCAAATGACCCCATTTTGGAAAGTAGACACCCCAAGGAAATTGCTGAGAGGCATGTTGAACCCATTGAATATTTATTTTTTTTGTCCCAAGTGATTGAAAAATGACAAAAAAAAAAAAATATTTACAAAAAGTTGTCACTAAATGATATATTGCTCACACAGGCCATGGGCCTATGTGGAATTGCACCCCAAAATACATTCAGCTGCTTCTCCTGAGTATGGGGATACCACATGTGTGGGACTTTTTGGGAGCCTAGCCGCGTACGGGGCCCCGAAAACCAAGCACCGCCTTCAGGATTTCTAAGGGTGTAAATTTTTGATTTCACTCTTCACTGCCTATCACAGTTTCGGAGGCCATGGAATGCCCAGGTGGCACAAAACCCCCCAAAATGACCCCATTTTGGAAAGTAGACACCCCAAGCTATTTGCTGAGAGGCATATTGAGTCCATGGAATATTTTATATTTTGACACAAGTTGCGGGAAAGTGACACTTTTTTTTTTTTTTTTTTTTCATAAAGTTGTCACTAAATGATATATTGCTCACACAGGCCATGGGCATATGTGGAATTGCACCCCAAAATACATTTAGCTGCTTCTCCTGAGTACGGGGATACCACATGTGTTGGACTTTTTGGGAGCCTAGCCGCGTACGGGACCCCGAAAACCAATCACTGCCTTCAGGATTTCTAAGGGTGAAAATTTTTGATTTCACTCTTTACTGCCTATCACAGTTTCGGAGGCCATGGAATGCCCAGGTGGCACAAAACCCCCCCAAATGACCCCATTTTGGAAAGTAGACACCCCAAGCTATTTGCTGAGAGGCATGGTGAGTATTTTGCAGCTCTCATTTGTTTTTGAAAATGAAGAAAGACAAGAAAAAACATTTTTTTTTTTTTCTTTTTTCAATTTTCAAAACTTTGTGACAAAAAGTGAGGTCTGCAAAATACTCACTATACCTCTCAGCAAATAGCTTGGGGTGTCTACTTTCCAAAATGGGGTCATTTGGGGGGGTTTTGTGCCACCTGGGCTTTCCATGGCCTCCGAAACTGTGATAGGCAGTGAAGAGTGAAATCAAAAATTCACGCCCTTAGAAAGCCTGAAGGCGGTGCTTGGTTTTCGGGGTCCCGTACGCGGCTAGGCTCCCAAAAAGTCTCACACATGTGGTATCCCCGTACTCAGAAGAAGCAGCAGAATGTATTTTGGGGTGTAATTTCACATATTTCCATGGCATGTTTTAGCAATATATCATTTAGTGACAACTTTGTGCAAAAAAAAAAAAAATTGTCTCTTTCCCGCAACTTGTGTCGCAATATAAAATATTCCATGGACTCGACATGCCTCTCAGCAAATAGCTTGGGGTGTCTACTTTCCAAAATGGGGTCATTTGGGGGGGGTTTGAACTGTCCTGGCATTTTATGCACAACATTTAGAAGCTTATGTCACACATCACCCACTCTTCTAACCACTTGAAGACAAAGCCCTTCCTGACACTTATTGTTTACATGAAAAAGTTTGCAAAAAAATTACTTTGAACCCCCAAACATTATATATTTTTTTAAAGCAAATGCCCTACAGATTAAAATGGTGGGTGTTTCATTTTTTTTTTTCACACAGTAATTGCGCAGCGATTTTTCAAACGCATTTTTTGGGGAAAAAACACACTTTTTTAAATTTTAATGCACTAAAACACACTATATTGCCCAGTACATGGATACCAAACATGACATGCTTTAAAATTGCGCACAAACGTGCAGTGGCAACAAAATAAATACATGTTTAAAAGCCTTTACAGGTTACCACTTTAGATTTACAGAGGAGGTCTACTGGAAAAATTACTGCACTCGATCTGGCCTTCGCGGTGATACCTCACATGCATGGTGCAATTGCTGTTTACGTTTGACGACAGACCGCCGCTTGCGTTTGCCTTAGCGCGAGAGCAGGGGGCGACAGGGGTGCTTTTTTTTTTTTTTTTTTTTTTTTTCTTTATTATTTTTTTGCTTTTTTAATCTTACTTTTAAACTGTTCCTTTCATTTTTTTTTTAATCATTTTTATTGTTATCTCGGGGAATGTAAATATCCCCTATGATAGCAATAGGTAGTGACAGGTACTCTTTTTTGAAAAAATTGGGGTCTATTAGACCCTAGATCTCTCCTCTGCCCTCAAAGCATCTGACCACACCAAGATCGGTGTGATAAAATGCTTCCCCAATTTCCCAATGGCGCTATTTACATCCGGCGAAATCTAAGTCATGAAATGCTCGTAGCTTACGGTTTCTTAGGCCATAGAGATGTTTGGAGCCACTCTGGTCTCTGATCAGCTCTATGGTCAGCTGGCTGAATCACCGGCTGCATTCTCAGGTTCCCTGTTGAGAGAGGAGAGCCAGAGAAAAACACGGAAGACGGTGGGGGGGGGGGCATTCCCTCCCACGGCTTGTAAAAGCAGTCTAGAGGCTAATTAGCCGCTAGGATTGCTTTTACATGAAAGCCGACCGCTGGCTGAAAAGAATGATACCAAGATGATACCTAAACCTGCAGGCATCATTCTGGTATAACCACTCAAAGTCGTGAATGGCGTACCTGAAGACAAAAAAATGGTTAACAATGGTTAACAATAAAGCACAGTAAACAGTAAAGTATAAATAATCACATACCTGAAAAACAAACATGATAAAACATAATAACAATAACAATAAAATATTGCAGAATAGAATACAGTAAAAAAGAGCAGAACAATAGAGAGAGAGAATAGAGAGAGAGGGAACAATAAAACGACAACTATTTTTTTTTATTTTATATATTTTTTTTTTTTACACTTTTTTTGTAACTAACTTTTATAACGGTAACCGGTTCCAGGTTCGGGTCTCTCAAAATGCGATGGCATCTTGGGAGACCCTGTGAAAGTGTGCCTAGTATGTGCAATGCTGTACCCTACGCTAATACTCAACTAGTGAATGGTAGCGTTCAAAACATTCACCAATGCAAAGACCAGGATTGTCAGGACAGGAGGGACAATAATAGCGGGTGTCACGCCTATATCTGCACTTGCTGCAGACACGACATCTTTTTTGGGGGGTTCGCTGGGTAGGGGTACTCGGGAGGACATAAAAATGCCTCTCATGCAGCCGACTGCATTTGGTTGGGGATGTGAATGGGGGAAGTACGGGCGCTGCAGAAGCGGTGGGTTCCCAATTAGGATTGGCGAATGCAGCAGGAAGGGCATTATGGGCACGACGGGCCTGTGTTTGTCTTTTTGGTGGCAGCGGGACACTACTTGTGCTTGCCACCTCACCAGCTTGAACTGTACTTATGGGACTCGCCACATCACCAAGTGTTACTGCAGTGCTGGTTTGACTATGACCGGGGTGTACTACGTCGCTGGTGCTTGCCAGTTCCCCAAAACGCTACCAAAAAAACTGTTAGCGATCGCAGGGATCAGGCCTGACTCTGCGAACGCTGCAGTTATGCGTTTAGAGTTTTGTAAGTGACAGTGATCGATCGATACTGCACTTGGGTGGGCTGGGCTGGGCCGGGCGGAGGGGCAAAACGCAGGTGCTAGCAGGTATCTGGGCTGATGCCGCTAACACTGCGTTTTTGGGAACCCTAAACTGCTGGTGACGCTAGTATAGATCTGATCGGATCAGATATTGATCCGTTCAGATACTATACCACTAAGGGAGGTGTACGGTGCGTGCGTGGGTGTTAGCGGTACTGGCGCTAACCTGACGCTGCCTGGGGCTGGTGCTTGCCAGTTCACCAAAACGCTACCAAAAAAACTGTTAGCAATCGCAGGGATCAGGCCTGACTCTGCGAACGCTGCAGTTATGCGTTTAGTGTTTTGTAAGTGACAGTGATCGATCTATACTGCACTTGGGTGGGCTGGGCTGGGCCGGGCGGAAGCGCAAAACGCAGGTGCTAGCAGGTATCTGGCCTGATCCCGCTAACACTGCGTTTTTGGGAACCCTAAACTGCTGGGGACGCTAGTATAGATCTGATCGGATCAGATATTGATCCGATCAGATACTATACCACTAAGGGAGGCGCATGCTGCGTGCGTGGGTGTTAGCGGTACTGGCGCTAATCTGACGCTGCCTGGGGCGACGCATATCACCGCCGGGCGATTAGGGGGCTAAACCTTTATTCGGTAATAAACGGCGGGTGCCCTGGCACTATAAAAAATAAACAAACTAACCAGCGTCAACCGTAACGGTTATACGGTGATCAGTGGTGAAAGGGTTAATTAGGGGGCAATCAAGGGGTTAAAACATTTATTAGATAGTATATGGGGGTCCCTGACGCTATAAAACGCTGACGGCGAACCTAAATATTTACCTCACTAACTAGCGTCACCAGCGACACTAATACAGCGATCAGAAAAATGATCGCTTAGCGACACTGGTGACGGGGGGTGATCAAGGGGTTAAAACTTTATTAGGGGGGTTAGGGGGGTACCCTAGACCTACAGGGGGGTAACAGTAACTGTGCTAACACAGTAACTGTCACAAACTGACACCTAGCAGTAATCAGAAAAAAAAAAAAAAAAAAACTGCTGGTGTCAGTTTGTGACAGGGGGGGGGCGATCGGGGGGGGGGGCGATCGGGGGGGGGGGGTCGGGCTGTAATGTGTGCCTGGCATGTTCTACTGTGTGTGTGTGTGTGTGTGTGTGTGTGTGTGTGTGTTAGTGCACTCACTCACATGTCGTCTCTCCTCGGGCTGGAACGGAAACTACCGACCCGAGGGGAGATGACATCACTTCCTTTGCTGCTGTTTAGCATACAGCAGCAAAGGAGTGTTCCCATTGGCCGGCGGCGATCGCGAGTGGGGGGGCCACGAACGGATGGCCTCCCCCTTGTCTCCGATCGCCGGGGAACAAAACGGGACCACCTCGGGCGGCGGGGGGGGTTCCGATCGGACCCCCCACCCACGGGAGGCAAATCACATGTACGTGATTTTGCCTGCCCGTGCCGCCTTGCCGACGTACATCGGCGTGAAGCGGTCCTTAAGTGGTTAAAATCCGTATTTTTTGCTAGAAAATTACTTAGAACCCCCAAACATTATATATATTTTTTTAGCAGAGAATCTAGAGAATAAAATGGAGATTGTTGCAATATTTTATATCACACGGTACTTGTGCAGCGGTGTTTTAAACGCAAATTTTTGGGAAAAGGGACACTTTAATGAATTAATTAATAAGAAAAATACAAACAGTAAAGTTACCCCAATTTTTTTGTATAATGTGAAAGATGATGTTATGCCGAGTAAATAGATACCAAACATGTCACGCTTTATAATTGCACGCACTCGTGGAATGGGGACAAACTACGGTACCTAAAATTTCCATAGGCGACGCTTTAAATTTTTTTTACGGTTATCAGGTTAGAGTTACAGAGGAGGTCTAGTGCTAGAATTATTGCTCTGACGATCGCGGCGATACCTCACATGTGTGATTTGAACATCGTTTACATATGCAGGCGCGACTTCCGTATGCGTTTTCTTTGCTGCGCGAGCTCGCGGGGATGGGGGCACTTTAAAAAAAAAAATGCTTTTTCTTATTTATTTTATTTAATTATATATTTATAAATTGTGTTAAAAAAAATGCAAAAAGGAATGCAAACATCTCTTTTGACAGTAATAGGTGGTGACAGGTACTCTTTGCACTTCAAAGTATTCAGATCGCCAAAAACGGCGATTCTGAATACTGTGTATTTTTTTTAAATCTGTGCCATTGGCAGCCGAGTAAACGGGAAGTGACGTTATGATGTCGCTTCTGCATTTACAATTAGAAGGCTGGAACGAAGCCGGCCACAGCTTCGTTCCAGCCCGCCCCCAGCCCTTGGAGACAGCCGATTGGCCAGTGGGCCTCCCGATCGAACGGGAGGCCCAGTAAGAGCGGCGGGAGGGGGGGGATGTCCCCTCCCGCTCCTCCGGTATAACAGCCGAGTGGCTTTTAGCCGCATCGGTTGTTATATTCGGATAGCTGATCGCCGGCTCTAAACAACGGTACCGGGATGATGCCTGCAGCTGCGGGCATCATCCCGGTATAGCCCCGGAAAGCCGAGTACGCACATCTGCATACGCTCGACAGGAAGAGGTTAAATCATATTATACATACAATGTGTACAATTTTTCCAAAAAATGATATATTAAATATTTTAAAGTGCAATCAGTGCTTAGTGTGAAACAATCCTTGGTAAACAATAAGTCCTTGCAAAATATGGTTGATGATAATCTTCAAATATCCATGCGATCAATAAATTGACAAACCGTGCTCCCCTCTTATGTGCCCTCACTCACCAGCTCATGAAAGGTTAATCACGTGTGTTAAAATGAGATCTGTTGTGGCCCAAGCAATGGCTGTATAGCTTTTTCCCTGGTAATCCAGCAGGTGGGTTAGAGCAGTGTTTCTCAACTCCAGTCCTCAAGGCGCACCAACAGGTCATGTTTTCAGGATTTCCCTCAGATGAAACAGCTGTGGTAATTACTAAGGCAGTGAAACTGATCAAATCACCTGTGCAAAATAGTGGAAATCCTGAAAACATGACCTGTTGGTGTGCCCTGAGGACTGGAGTTGAGAAACACTGGGTTAGAGCTCCAGCTTATAAATGATTAATCACCTGTGTTGAAATGGGATCTGTTGTTCCCCAAGCAATAGCTTTTCTCCTGATGCTCCAGCAGGTAGGTTAGAGCTCCTCATATGGATATAGAACCAAAGGGATTCCATAGCGTGATTTCGTTTTTATTAGTTAAAAAAAATGCGCACTTACAATATTCTCCTCTTGCATATGAGCATGTAAAATCACCACTCTGGAAGCTCGAAACCGCGATCTGTGTTCCAAAGAGTGGACGTGACGTAACCGGAAGTATCCACCTGCTTAATGCATTTCACTCCACCCAGGAAGCGTCATCAGAAGCTAGGGAGATTCCAGTTTGTTTCACGCTAAGCACTGATTGCACTTTAAAATTTTTTTTTTTTTTTAATAATTGCACAAACATTGTATGTATAATATGATTTAAACACCTAGAAGAAAAGAGGTTTAACCTTTAACTACATAGAGGGTTCTTTACTGTAAGAGCAGCAAGGATGTGTAATTCCCTTCCACAGGTGGTGGTCTCAGCAGGGAGCATCGATAGTTTCCAGAGACTATTAGATAAGCACCTGAACGACCGCAACATACAGGGATATACAATGTAATACTGACATAATCACACACATAGGTTGGACTTGTGTCTTTTTTCAACCTCACCTACTATGTAACCTTTAATATCTGGGTTCGCCCCTACAGTCTGTAAAAACAGGTTCAAGAACCAGAGCAAAAAGAAGAGGTGAAAGAGGGCACCTCTCCCTTGTGCCGTTTCTGACGGGGAACCTAGAAGAGAAAAGGCCATTTACCTTAACCTGGGCGCCGAATACAAGGCCATTATCCATGTCAACATGTTCGATCCTAACCCTAGGGCCTCCAAGACCGCCTTAACATAGGTCCAGTCCACACGATCAAACACTTTTTCTGCATCCGTCAATAGGATCGGATATGGCATGGTGTCCTGACTTCTGCGAGCCTAATGGATAAGCTGAATAGCCCTAAGAGAATTATCTCTTGCCTCTCGGCCAACAATAAATCCTGTCTGGTCCAGATGAATAAGATTGCTAAGATTTTTATATCCGCATATATAATATATATATAAGTGGCAAAATGGGGCGGTGGCTTTGTGATAAGGTAGGATTCTTACCGTCCTTTGGGAGAACTGTAATATGGGCTAGTAGGGCCTTCAAAAGAATCTGACTGCCACCTGCTACAGAGTTAAAATAACTAAACATTGGGCATATTAAAAGCGGTAGGAAGGTAACATAATATACCTTGGTGAATCCATCCAGGCCAGGGCTCTTTCCACCAGGCAAGGATTTCACTACAGATTCAATTTCAAGTGGAGTAATAGGGGATTGAAGTGTGGAGCTCTGTTCCTCATTCAAGAGAGGAAGGCCTGCTGAGGCCAAATATTCACGTATGCTAGACAGCTTGGCTGCATGCACATTAGAAGATAGCCGAGAGTTCAGCATAATAGTCACGGAACACCAGGGCGATTTTGGAGGCGTGAACAACCACATCTCCGGCGGGGGAACGAAACTTATGAATGTGCCCCTGAGCACGTCTTTTTCAGAGGGCCCTAGCCAGCATCCGACCACACTTGTTCCCATGCTCATAAAATTTATGAGACAGGTAACGTTGATGTCTATTGACTCGGTGGTCCAGTAAACAGGCGAAGAGCTCCTAAAGTTCAGTTTTTTTAGCGCCTCAGGGTTCCCATGACTCCTATGCCACAGTTGTGCCTGTTGAAGGGCAAAGAAGATCCTCTGAAAGTGTGCCTGGTGGGCCTTCTTAAGTTTAGCGCCCAGGGAAATCAATTCTCCCAGACTATCCTTTCTGCATTGCATACTAGCACATTATGTGACACCTGCAAACAAAGCCCTGCTACATCTCTTTGGTAAAAATAACCCAAATTAGTGGATAGTTTTTAGTCTGTGTGAAAGTTAAAGCGTCTACAAGCTATGGTGCCAATCACTGAAATTGATCACACCTGATGTACTGAGGCCTATCTCATTTCTTGAGACCCTTAGTTCCGGTTCATACAGGGGCGACTTGTCAGGCGACCTAGCCGCCTGACAAGTCGCCTCCCGTTCTGTACTACGGAACCGTTCTAATGGGAGCGACGCAAGTCGCTCCGACTTAGAAAAAGGTTCCTGTAGTATTTTTGGGGTGACTTCAGGCGATTTGCATTGACTTCTATACAGAAGTCGTTTTGCAAGTCGCCACTGAAGTCGTGTGCAGGTCGCCTCGGTGAGGCGACCTGCAAGTCGTGCCGCCCCTGTGTGAACCGGCACTAACAAGCCAGGAAAGCACAAATACCCACAAAATGACCCCTTTTTGGAAAGTAGACATTTCAAGGTATTTAGTAAGAGGCATGGTGAGTTTTTTGAAGTTGTCATTTTTTCCCACAATTCTTTGCAAAATTAAGATCTTTTTTTTTTTTTTTTTTCACACCAAATTGTCATTATAACAGGTTATTTCTCTCACATGGCATGTACATTCCACAAATGACACCCCAAAATATATTCTGCTACTCCTCTAATCCCTCAACCACCTATTACACTTTTGAAGGCCCTGGAGTACCAGGACAATGGAAACGCCCACAAAGTGACCCCATTTTGGAAAGCAAACATCCCAACGTATAATCTATGAGGCATAATGAGTCTTTTGAACGGTTCGTTTTTTCCAGAAGTTTTTGGAAAATGTGGGGAAAAAAATGAAAACGCATTTTTTTTACACAAAGTTGTCCATTTCTAAGATATTTCCAACACATAGCATGTACATAGCAAAAATGACACCCCAAAATATATTCTGCTACTCCTCCTGAGTATGGCGATACCACATGTGTGAGACTTTTACACAGCCTGGCCACATACAGAGACCCAACATTGAAGTAGCACATTCAGGCGTTCTAGGAGCATAAATTACACATCTAATTACCTTACAATCTATAACATTTTTGAAGGCCCTTCATATTTCTAACACATAGCATGAACCAAGAATTACACCCTAAAATACATTCTGTTGAGCAAAGGGTAAACAAAAGATTACCTGTGGTTTTAGTAGTGCAGTTGTCCACTGGAGGAGAGCCCTGATCCAGGCAGGGACGTGGTCAGCGACAGTGAATGGAATTATCCAGGCAGCAGGCAGGAATATTGTCCATAGTCAGTACAGGCAGGGATACTGTCCATATACAGTCCAGGGTCAGTGCAAGTAGAGACATTGCCAGCAGTGCCAAAATATTGGTCCTGGTAGTAAGCAGGAACATGGTCCAAGTAGCAATCCAGGAAAGAATGGGGACAGGGGTAGAGGCTTCTCCCACCCAAATCTCTTTGTAGCCTCCGAGTCTCCAGACCCTAATCTGGGAGTGAGAAAAACAATTCTGGAGCCCCTTGCATATGTGAGACCCCTGTGTTATGAAGCCCACTACTCCAGTAGCAGAGTAAAAAACCAGTCCAAGAGGCAGGCAAAAAACATGGTCAAACAGTCCAGGGTCAGTTCCAGAGCAGGCAGAGGTAGGTACAGTTTAGCGTTAGGCAGAAGCGTGGTCGTATATTAGGCCAGGGTCAGTTCCAGAGCAGGCAGAGGTAGGTACAGTTTAGCGTTAGGCAGAAGCGTGGTCGTTTAGCAAGCCAGGGTCAGTTCCGGAGAAGGCAGAGGTAGATACAGTTTAGCATTAGGCAGAAGCATGGTCGTTTAGCAGGCCAGGGTCAGTTTCGGAGAAGGCAGTGGTATGTACAGTGGCATAAAGGGGTGTGGCGGTAAATGACAATTACATTTACCATACTTCCCTAATAATGTAGAGAAGTATGGTAACGGCGGAAACATTCATCAATACAAAGGCCTGGTTGGGAAGGACAATCAGGACAATAATACACGGTGTCTTTTCTAGTTCCTCTGGAGCACACCCGGCATTTCTTCTGACATTTACGGCCTGTTTCATTGTGAGGGGAGTTTTTCAGGAAAGTGGCGTTCGTGGAGTCTGCTCACTGAATCCGAGTGAATGCTTTCTGGTGCGCCTTTAGGGTACAAAAGGGTGGAGATAATTTCTTCTTGGTATTGAAGATAAGAAACAGGGCTCTCTGTTGATATACGGTAAATAACAAAACTATTGTAAATGGTCAAACTGAAAAGATATATGGAGACTTTTTTATACCAAAAGCGGCTTTTTCTTGTGGGAAGGTAGGGTTCGATCATCTGATCATTGAAATCGACTCCCCCCATGAACAAATTATAATCATGGACACATTTCGGTTTCTGGATTGGGCCGTTTCGTCTGGGGATTTCCACGTAGGTGTCGTGGATCGTTGTGAGCATGTGGACGTTTCATCTGTCCCTCCACCTGAGAGCCAATATCTCTTCATTCCGCAAAGACACCATCTCCCCTTTTTGTAGTCTTTCAAAAACGAGCCTTTGCGGGAAGCCCTTCCTATTGGCTCGCACTGTACCACATGCTGGAGTGTCCTTGCGGTAAAAAATTGCGGAAGAGGGGCAAGCTTGTATAGTAATTATCCACATAAAGGTGGTAACCCTTTCCAAGGAGTGGATATACAAGCTCCCAAACAACCTTTCCGCTGGCTCCGATATACTCTGGACATTCAGGGGGGCGCAGTTGGTTGTCCTTCCCTTCGTACACCCGGAAGGCGTAGATGAACCCCATCTCTCGGTCACATAGCTTGTAGAGCTTAACCCCATATTGAGTCCTTTTGCTGGGGATAAACTGCTTGAAGCCAAGCCTGCCTGTGAAGTGGACCAATGACTCATCCACGGAGATATTTTGGTCGGGGATAAATAACTGGGGGAATTTCTCAGAGAAAAAATTTAGAAGTGGCCGAATTTTAAATAATTTGTCATGTGATGGGTCATTTCGGGGGAGGGCACTGGGTGTTGTCATTGTAATGGAGGAAACGCATTATCATGAGGTATCTTGATCTTCGCATAATGGATGAAAAGATTGGCATATGGTGGATGGGGTTGGTGGACCAATAGGAGTATAATTCATTTTTTTTGTGAATCCCATATTGAATGTTAGCCCTAAAAATAATTTAAATTCCTCCACTGTTAATGCTCTCCACTCATAGGGATGGGCATAACTTGAACCAGGGTTGCTTGTTATAAATTGTTGTGCATAGAGGTTGCACTGGGCCACGATGGAGGACAATAGGTCTTGGGTAAAAATTAAATTAAAAAAATCAATAGGGGCAAAATTCTCTGTGTTCACCTGAACACCTGGCTGGGCGATGAAAGGGGGATGTTTGCTACTCCTGAATTAGGGGGAAGCCACAGAGGGTTTTCAAGGGCATAGGGAAGGCCGGCATGGGTCCTAACGCTTTGGGCCCGAGATGACACCCCGCTAGTTCTTGGCCTTTGCTGCATTGGTACTTCATTTCTTCTGGATGGCACTGTGCTACTGGTGGAAGCAACTGAGCTGCTAGTTGATGCCACTGCATTTCTGGTGGATGGCACTGAGCTGCTGGTTGATGCCACAGCACTACTTGTGGTAGCCTGCTGCTCCATTCCAGAGCGCCTTCGTTTCACAGGCACACTTTGCTCTTCCTCCGATTCTGTATCAGGCCCACTGCTTACAACGGATTCATATTCTGAACCAGAATCAGTCGCAGACTCCAAGAGCTCCCCGCTGCTCTCGTCAGTCAAGCTAAGCTGTTGGTATGCCTCCTACTGGTGACTGTGGTGACAAACTGCTGTGGTAGGGACACTTGGACAGATATGACTGCACTGATGGGTGCTGATGAGGCTGGTCTAATGAGGGTGCACTGCTGGGTTCTGATGAGGGTGCACTGCTGGGTACTGATGAGGGTGCAGTGCTGGGTACTGATAAGGTTGCACTGATGTACACTAATTCACCACATTTAGGATGCACTGATTATCTGGCACTGATGTGCACTAAGGTAGCACTGATGGGCGCTGATGAGGATCCACTGTTATGGTGGCACTGATGAGCACTCATTTATGGGCACTGATGTGCACTATTGGGTACTGTAGTGGCACTGATGAGCGCTGTAGTGGTGCAGATGAGCACTCTAGTGATGCTGATGTGGTACTGATGGCACAAATGAGCACTGTATTGGCAAGAATGTGGCACTGATGAGCACTGTAGTGGCACTGGTGTGGCACTGACGTGGCACCGATGGGCACTGTAGTGGCACTGGTGGCACATGAGCACTGGTGTGGGACTGGCGGCACAGATGGGCACTGAAGTGGCAGAGGTGGCACGGATGGCACCAATGTGGTACTGGTGGCACAGATGTGCACTGTAGTGGCAGAGGTGGCACTGATGAGCACTATAGTGGCACTGATGGACACTTTAGTGGCACTGATGGGTACTGTAGTGGCACTGATGGGTACTGTAGTGGCACTGATGGGTAGTGTAGTGACACTGGTGGCACAGATGAGTACTGTAGTGGCACTGATGGGAATTGTAGTGGCACTGGTGGGCACAATTTAGCACTGTAGTGGCACTTGTATGGCACTGCTGGGCACTGTAGTACTTTTCACTCACTCTTTCAGGCGTTTTTTCACTCGATCTCTCTTCTCTCCTCTCACTCTGTATCGGTGTGAGGAGAGAAGAGAGCTGGGACCTTTGCATGACCCCAGTTTGTTGACATTATGATCGCTCCCTCCCTCAGGGAGTGATCACGTGGTAAAGGGCCGCTGTCATTGGCCCTTTACCACGATCCGTGTTGCGCCAGGTCCCGTGAATCTGGCGAGCATGGACACTATCATGCACGCACCCCACCTGGCACGTGGGGAGCGAGAGTCCCAGAGGATGTCCGATGGACGTCCACCCAGAACAAGCCGACCGCGCTGCAGCCGTCTTTCGGCTATGGCCCGGCCGGCATGTGGATAATGATGGTTTTTGTTAATAAAAATTAAATGGGAAGGTTGTTAAAGGGAAGTATGCTGGTAGACCAAAGAAGACATCAAACCATCAAGATGGAAAACTTAAAGCAATATGCCTTGAAAACAGAAAATGCACAACAAAATAAATGATATATATTGTGGTAGTGCCAAGAACTTTATGGAAAAAGACACTCTGCCCACATCCCTGATTTAGGTACAATATGGGACTTTATAAGGCAGAGAGTCTTAGAACAGTAGAATTGTATCAAAAATTATACATTTATTAGAATAAGTTAAAATATGGTGAAATTGAATAGAAAATTTGATGCATATATACAAAATTTAGGTGATAGTAACAGAGAAAATTGCAACGATACAATAAACACCACTAAACTCTGTCCTGATAATCAGACTAGGACAAGAAAGACCAACGTGTTTCAAGGTTGAAAATGATGGAACCTTTTCTTCAGGGGCTAGTGAAGTGAATTGTTATCTGAAAATTTTTTGGCAAAGAAGACAGCAGTAAACAGTCAAAATACATTGTACATATATAGGTTGCACGTAAATACAGTTGAAAGTGATCACGAATAGTAGTGATCACACATATTTCAAAAAATATTAAAATACATTCTAACCGTATAATTCCTGAAGAATCACCAAATAACATCCAATTTGAAGAATATGGGGATATAGTTCGCTGCCAAGGATCTGATAGGTGGAAAGAGCCCTCCACAAAGAGAGCTGTGTGGAATCAGGATCAGGGCTGGACACAAAGGGCACCCTGCGACCAAAAATGGGGAGTCACAAACTCAACACACCCCTTATTTGCCCAGCATCTACAGAGGGAAGGGGATAATGTAGCAGATAGAGACAAGGAAGAGAAAAAAAATATATAAAGAAAAACTTAGTGTTGTAATGAAAGAAAGGGTATACTGGACATACTCAATACTAGCGTGAGCAGAGATTGAAATATATTGGTCTGTCCACACAAACCTTGTCAGTAGGCAAAAAATAAATTATTGCAGGTAGATGTTCTTAAGAAGGGTGGAGAGTACTCAGAAGGCTATCTAGGGCCAACAGGTAGAGGCCCCAAGCAGTCTAGAAAGAAACAATAATATATGATTAATTACAATCATATAAAGACTTGCGGTACCGTAGAAGATAATATGGAGTTATAAATATAAATCCAGCACAGAAAGAGTCAAAGAGCCCACAGATCCACCAATAATGCCATAGACGGGACCCTCACCCCCTCTCCTACCCTTACTCCAAGCCCAAATAGTAGTTATCCCAAAGCCTGGTAAAGACCCCTCTTTATGCTTTTTTTTTTTTTAGTTTTGTTGCGTATCCATATCATCACTGTAATTAGTGGTGTTTTACAAGTTAGGATATATTTTATGTGATAATGCTGGACGCAGCACTCTAACAACATACCATAAAAATGTTTATTCCAGTTATATGTTTAATCTGTGTACCAGTGCTTCACGGTCATGGGGACATGATGAGTGAGCATGTGCGGAGCAGGGGATCACATGACTGATGATGATCACATGATTGATCATGGGTAGTATATTAGGATTGAAGGACCGCTTGTGTAACCAATCCCATTTAAAGAAGTCTTTTCGACGAAACATGTCTGGGGCATGGTTACACGGTATTCCATCGCACTGTCATTAGACACTGCTGTCTGAAGAGGACTACCCCGATCGGATTGCTGGGCCTTAGAAGGTTGGGTGAGAGATACACCAGATCACACTTCAGGTCCGCTGTGACCGCGGTGCACCGTTGGATCACTGATCCTGTTGCTTGCTGTGGTTTTGTTCAAAGGCTTTTTTGTTTCAGTTTAAAAGTGAGTGTAACCATTAAAGTGTGTTTGGAGTGATTTTAATAAATCTGTCAAAATGGTATCACGCTATGTGGAGCACTTTATTAATTTTTTCACATATGGAGCTGGCCTGATTGGAGTTACGGTTCATTACATGCAACCCAGGTGTGGTTCAATTGCTGTTTTGCCGAACACAAGAGTGGGAGGTTATACAATCTGGTGAGTTTGCTCTCTTTGAGGGGGTGTGGTGTCACTATCACGGTGGTGTGGTGGAAGAGTAGAAGATTTATCACACAAGAAGATTGAAAAACAACTGTTGAACTTGATCATTCAATTCTTGTAATTTATTATCTATAGTGACACTTTTCACTGGGTGTTGAAAAAATTTTTTTTCATGATACTATTATTTTTATGTATAATTAGAGGGTCATAGGCATCATGCTGCTCTCACTCATTATTTTACACAATTTATATTAGCGCCACTATCTCTATCTGTACACATGTGAGAGGTATAGTTTTGGGATTCTGATCAAATGAAATCCATGTCATACCTTGGAACAGCTATCTCAACACATACAACAGATATATATGCTCTAAACTTTAGCCCATTACTCACAAAACTTAGACGCCTCACGGAAAGCAGAATGGACCTACCAGCGTCATGGTTTGGTCGCATGAACACACTAAAAATGGACATACTCCCCAAACTATTGTATTTATTTCAAACCTTACCGATTGCTCTTCCATCTGCTTTCTTCCGTACTCTTCGCTCCATGGCCATCAGATTTGTATGGAAGGGTAACCACCCAAGACTGAAACATAAGCTCTTATGCTCCCCCACTTCTAAAGGCGTTACAGGCCTTCCAGATTTTGAACTCTATCACATATTTGCAGTGGTATCCCAAGTTCTGCAGTGGTTCCCCGTTCTCTGATCAAAGCCTCCACCCTGATGGAACAAGATTTGTCATCAGTCGATCTCCGAGCACTCCTCTGGGGTCACGACCGGATTTACAAATCTCTTCCAATGCCGTCCTCCCTCGCTAAGGATGCCTTGGTAATCTGGTACCGAAGAGAGCAGAGTTACTCGTTATCCACTGAACCAAGCCCACTCACCCCACTATTTGAAAACCCAGCCCTCCCAGAAGGCAGGTCAACCCAAACCATAGACTATTACAACAGAACCTCCTGGCCTACAGCACAACAATTTGTCCACGACACACTGGGTACCTATGTGACGAACCACACCATTACAGCCTCCAATATAACGTGGCTTACTCGTCTACATTTGTCCTCCTACTGTAAGAAACTTCACAACTCCAAACAGATCCATAGACCCCTGACTAGCTTTGAACAATTATGCACACTCTCGAAACCCCCAGGCACACCCGATCACTGATCTACAAAATAATACTAGAACAAACTCATGGCACTCTACCCAAATACACGAAATCTTAGTGAGAGGAGCTTGGGAGAGACATATCAGAGGCAGAATGGAGTAAAGCCTTCCTCTTTTTTTTTTTTTTTTAAATTTATTTTTATTCAAATTTTTCTTATAAGACACAAAGACATAAAGACATATACAAATTGGTTGTCTAGCTTGTACAGGTAATATCGCAAGTACATCAGGAAAAAGAAAAAAAAAAATGAAAGGGAAAGAAAAAGAGAGAAATAGAGAGATACATCCATGCAATGCAGTTTTAGCATGTAAGTGAAAAGGGGATTTTTGGAATTTTTGGGCCGCCCCCCCACTGCCCATAAAGGCCTATACCTATTAACTAGGAATTACATTTAATCGTCGATTCTTGGTATCGTAACTGAAGCTAGTCCAACATTAGTAAGCAATGTTCATTTCCTCCAGCCACCCGCTCCAAACCTTATTAAATTTCAATTGGCAGCCTCTATTAAGATAGGTATCTTTATATAGTGGAAGATTATCGTTAACCAAACGTTTCCACTGGACATTTGTGGGGGGATAGGGCTTCTTCCATTGAAATGTTATGGTTTTCCTAGCGTAAAATAGAAGCAAACCAATCATCGTGCGTTTAGCTACAGCAGGAACTAATTTTTTTATAAGGCCCAACATACAAATCTCCATAGACAGTGGTAGATTAGTGGATGCAATTTTATTGATTAGGCCTAGTACCTCCCCCCAGAATTGTTGTATCTTTGGACAATGCCAAAAGATATGGGAAAAATCTCCGGGGGTGTAGCTACATCTCCAACACTTAGAGGAGTGGGCAGGATTTATCAAATGAAGTCTGTGGGGAGTGAAATACGCCCGGTGGACTATTTTAAATTGGACTAACTTGTCACGTATAGAGACTAGCGAACTAAAAGGGAAGTCCCAAACACCATCCCAATCTTCGCCACTCAAAGCTGGAATGTCACGCTGCCAACGGGACAAAAGGCCGTCCAACGGAGGCAAGGACTCATAGATTAAATGCTGATATATGTGAGATGTAGGTTTTTTTGTACAACCGGATCTAAGAGTAGTCTCCAGTTTAGACTGTATTAATATACACGAAATCTTAGTGAGAGGAGCTTGGGAGAGACATATCAGAGGCAGAATGGAGTAAAGCCTTCCTCTTTACCCACAAATCATCTATCTCGAGCTACACTCAGGAAAAAACTACAAGCTGGTTTCTAGATGGTATCGTGTGCCAACCAACCTCAGGATCAGGTTCCCATCGGTCACCTGCTGGAGCTGTAATTTGGCAAAAGGTACATACAACCACATCTGGTGGGAATGTGAGGAGATCCGACCGTTTTGGGCACAAATCTTCAAAATTTATACTGAAATACTGTATACAACAAACCAATCATTCCCTCACCTTCAATTGCCCTCTTTTTTATACTACCTGGCACTGTTAAATTTCAAAGTCACAACCTCCTGAAATTTTTCCTCAGTGCGTGTCGACAATTAAGACCATGGAAAACCTCTCCTCCCCAACCCTTATAGAATGGGTGAATGAAATGCAAGCCAAATCCCTAGATAAACAGGCAAAATTTTCCTTTATCTGGAGTATCTGGAGACATTACTCTACAACATATAAACTGAAACAGACTCTCAACGGCGAGTATCCCTTGAGACACTAACCAACCCCAAAATTGAATTCACACTCCCTGGACTCGCAACACCTCAGTAGAATGAGGCTCACTGTCTCCCTAACCCCTCCCTTCCTACCCCTATAACCCCCCTTTTTTTTTCCTTCAACTAATCTTCCCCCCTTCCACTTTCGCTTCTATCTCTTCCCAATATATCTATTTCCGGCTATGAATAGCCATACTAAGAAATCATGTGTATTCAGGCTCCCAATATAAGCACTTAAAACAGTCATGGGACCTGAAAGTACACCTACACCTTTGTACAGACAAACCCCCAATGCTCTGCTCAGACACATTGATTTCCTCAGCTTCTAGGCGCAGCAGGCTCCCATAGGGGCGCCCAGGCCGATAGAAATTGCACTTACACGAATGTTAGTACGATATTTGAAATTTTACCTCAATGATGCATCCTCAGGTTACCTATATAAATAACATAGAATGCACTGTATTTTCTGTATAATTCATATTTGTTATACCAGAATGCCTTTTGTCAGGCACCTGGTCCTGTTCATGTTTCTTTATGTTTAAACTTGTGTTGAAAACAATAAAAATTTATTGAACCTAAATAGCATGAAAAAATGACATACATTTCAGTCATTCAGAACGCTCATCTCATGTATGATTCTTCGGGACAGGGTTCCCTTCCCTGCACCTCCAGCTCCAGTACAACAATGGC
Source organism: Lithobates clamitans (assembly GCA_037952925.1). Lineage (NCBI taxonomy): Eukaryota > Metazoa > Chordata > Amphibia > Anura > Ranidae > Lithobates > Lithobates clamitans. The sequence goes on along the minus strand of JBBGZY010000618.1, from coordinate 882,816 downwards.
AGCAGGGCACTCTGGAAGAAATGGAGAAAGTTCTGAATCAGCTTTGGAGTTAGAAGGGAAACTCAAGGAAGAAAACGTTACCATGGTGCAAAGATTTTTGTTTTCATCCAATGAAACAGAACTGCTTAAGGCAGTTTATGACACTGGAATTGGAGGAAGAAGAAAATAAGGAGCTGTCAGTACATGATCAATTATATATGCAAGACTCCAGGCTAAGTATTACACATGGTTTTAAAGGCTATTCTCCAAGAGTGGAAGGAATCTAAAGAGGTGGTTTCCTTTCAAGGAGGAAGACACCTGCCTGTAGGATAAGTGCCCCAAATTAGATGCTTCTTTATCAAAAATTTCAAAGAATTCAGAACAGTCTTTTGAAGATGCAGGTTCACAGAAAGACCCCAAGGCTGAGGGATATCTTATGCAATAAAAAGTGCAGCGCTAGAAATTATCAAATACAAACACATGCAAACTAGAAATTAATGTAAACCGTAAACTGTAATTAATGTACACTATTCATATGAATATAATACAGTGCAAAAAACAAGAAAGGCTGAATTGCAAACAAAAAGTGCAAATTACACATGTGCAAAAAGTTCATTGGTGATAGGAGTTCATAAGGAGAGATCCTCATAAAGCATGGATCCAATAGGTGAAGTCATGTGAAGTGTAAAATATAAACTTGACCATGACTCATTTGTGGGTCTCTTCGTTTATATGCAGCATTTCATTACTCTTCACTAAAGTAACCTCACAAGGCATTATTGCACTGTTGAAGTTTCATCCGATTTACATGTGCACTTTCTAGTATGCATGTATTTGTATTTGATAATTTCTAGCGCTGCACTTTTTATTATATATTTTATTTTTGTGCCTAATTTCTGGGTTATAGTGCTCAGCTGCTTGTTTTGCTGTTCTTACCAAGCACGGATATTACTCTCATCCTATTTTACTCTTTGATATACCATATCTGCTGCTGGTGCATCCATAATGGATGTTTTTGAATACAGATCTCAGCTTGTTATAGACACCCTGGGGTTTTTTGATGGTAATGAAGACCCTAGGGATGACCTTTCAGGTTGTTTTCTAAGACTAAAGAATTTGACTATTTCTGAGGTCCATATTAGATGGGATATTGCATACCTGGATGAATATGTCAAAGAAAATATGGTACCCAGGAGCCTCAGGTGGGAGGTCAACCCCCAGAAAGAGGACAGCAAAATTGCTGAGTGGTATACATATTTTAAAGAGGCAGGTGTTCATTTTTTTAAATTTTTAATTGCAAAGAAATCAAGAAAGCTGTCCTTGCTAGATTCTGAAATTAATCTTATTATGAATAAGATGCCCCCTGAAAATGAGCCTGAATAGGTACAGAAATCTGAAGTTTTAAAAACTATATTGATTGAGGAATTAGAACAAAAGACCAAAAAAAAGAGGAAGTACACAACAGGGGGAGTGTGGTTTGGCACCGGACCGTGAGGGCTGCTTAGGAGGAAAGCTCCGGCATATAGGGCTTCAGCATGAGCGTTACACAAGCAGGAAGGCTTCTGATCATGGGGAAGGAGATGGCCGGGAGAAGTACTTCAACCACCTGCTCACAGGCGTACCCGAGCATGCAACTTAGCCGGACTATTCCAGAGCTTTTCAGGACCCAGCAGGCAGAGATGCAAGCCTCCCCTCCAGGCCTCGGAGGTGACCAGCCAGGGCATCGCACTCGATTCCTTGGGGCAAGCAGGCGCTTCCATAACCTGCGCCAGCCCTCACCGCTTCTCAGCTTAGCGGATTTGCAGCTGGTGGCCCTGGATATTAAGATATCAAGCGATCTCAGATCACAAAACAGAGATCAGAGCGGTGGCATCCAGACTGGAACACGTGGAAGCGGCGGTCATCTCACATGGAGCAGCTATACAGCAAGTACAACAGGTCTCCAGCTCTCATGACCAGAAGTTGCTAGATATGCACCGTCATATTCAAGATTTAGGGGGGGATCCCTGAGTCCGTGGAAGGTCCCCAGCTACAGCAAACAATATGGGCGATCTGTAACACTCTTTTGGGAAGAACCCTGGATGCACCCATAGACATGGAGAGATGCCACAGGGTACTTAAACCTAAAGGTCGCGACACTGACCCCCCAAGAGATGTAGTGTGCTGTCTGGTCAGTTTTAGTCAGAAGGAGGATATTTTGCGCCAAGCTCGCAATCAGGGTCAGATGCAACATGATGGTGCTCAAATAAAAATCTATTAAGATTTATCCGCCATCACACTTCAACACAGGCGAGAGCTCTGCCCCCTTCTTAATGTTCTGAGGGAAAGGCATATCATATATCGCTGGAAGTTCCCCTTCTGCCTGACGGCAACTATTGGGAATCAAACAGCCTTACTACGCACACCGGCGGAGCTACCGGCGGTTTGCGACACCGTAGGCATACCAAGAGTAGCCGTGCCGGAGTGGTATAGTGCATTCACGCAACCAGAGCCCTGGATCCCTGTTCAACAAGAGCTGACCCCACATTAACAACATAAAAGGCAGAGACGCCACAGATCTACATCAAATTCCTCACAAAGAGGCCTGGATGACATCACAGATCGCGATCCTGGAGCTGTACCTTCATCTCTTCGTAGGAGAACGGCTAACTGAGTCCAGTCCTTTGGGTCCCAAAAGATACCCTCTTTTAGAGGCTTTCGGCCTACGCATTGGCAGGCTTTGGTACTTCTCAAGAAATTTCTAATTTGTTTGTTATACTAATGAGGATCCCGTTCCTGTTGACCACTACTCCCTTCTTGGTTGGCGGAAGACAAGTGCGTCATGAACGTTGTCCACAAGTTTGACTGTGATGTTCTATGTTCTACTGGTATTGCTCCATCCGTTTGTTGCTTCAAAAAGCAATGCCCCACAGCTTGGAGGTGAGTCTCTTTTATTAGCAAGCATCACCTAGCTTACGGACATTCCAATGTAGGCAAGTTTCAGAACTCACACAATAGTACATGCCTCAACTGAGTGTTAGGGGGATCATGATCGGAGCCTCTTTCTCTCTTTTTTCAGGGGAGAGGCTCTCTCAGCTCCCCCCTCACCCCAAAATGATGAAGCTCTTCATAATATATATAGTTTTGTGGCTGAATGCCCTAGTTTGCTGATTTTGTTGAAAAGTTCTGTGTCAGACCTTTGTTCCCACCCCAGAGTGGCAGGTTCCCCTTTGCTAATATTCGGCTCCCTTTCCCCTCCCCTCATTTTCCCTAAACCCCCTCAATTAGGTGGGCTAGCAGGCCTGTTTCCACCTCCGGTAGTTAAAAATATTAGAAATAGATGCCCCAGGGACTGAATGGGGGAGAGGGAGTAGAGATATAATCAATGGTGAAAAAGGTCAAAATATGTACAAATATATACTTTATTGAAAATTGCACATAAATTAAAAGTTTAAAAGCAGAGAGTGTAACATATAACTATTGCACTATATCATGATAATGAAGGTTCTAATAACAAGGAACACATGCATACATGGTACATATTGAGGAATCCAACATGTTTCGGACTGTTATGGATGTAATTCCGTCTTCAGGGATTTCCTGTGCAGTTGTATTATATAGTCTGAAAAGTGTATGGATAAAAACATACCAATCAAAATTTATCAATAATACCAAAATGCAGTGTGATGCACATACATAGAATAGGGACTTGGGAAAGAGGACAAAAAGGATAATTAATAATGGTCAAAGGACTTACTAGTTCACACCGATTGTAAATTGTTACATGGGTCAGAGGTGAAAATCCTGACCCCCCAAACTGCAAATAAAGAGTATATTTTATATGAAGAGTAAATTGATGTATGGGTGAGGCTATTTGCACGCTGACGTAAAGTGTTGTAGTAAGTTTCCTCCATGCATTTACATAAGTGGCAGCATCACATCAGGGGAATCATCGGGTGTCCCCGGCCCATAGAGTCCACAATGAACAGCACAAGACAAGATAGGTGCGGAATCCTGAGATGTAAATGTAATATATAGTATCAGGTATAAACGTATGGCTACAGAGTATAATGTAAAAAAACGCATAACGTTGGTAAGCGCTGGCAGGGCAGTGACAATAGTAATAACCTGGATGAAGCATCTATAAGGTATATAACAAAAAATAAAAAATAAAAAGGGGCTATACGGCAAACTCTATGGAGTAGTCGTAGATGGAAACAAGGGGTCCAAAGCATGTGTATCACAACGGAAATACTGAGAACAACCATGTATAGGAGGGACCCCTGAATAATAACATGCATTTTAAAATTGGAATGTGTGATAGATGCCAGTATGGTGTCCAGGAAGTACATACGGTAGGTGGTGGTTAAATGTCTAATATAATGAAAAGCCAAGCCAGGATGAACAAAGCAATAGAGTACTTACTTAGTGGTTGCAAACATGACCCAGTCTGCTCCTCAATGTGGGATAAGGGTGTGTGACAGGGAGATGTAAACTCCCTGACAATATATGCCAGCTGGTAATGAGAGACTCCCGCCCCCTAGGGCGGGGAATCTCATTATTAGAGTTGATGTCATTAGAGGGAGAGCGAAGGACCGCACTCATTGCGCGACTCACCTTCAACCGCCGACCGAAGTGTCAGCAAGGAGGTATCAGGTCACCCGATGCTGACTCCCCCAGCGCAGTGGCGTCCGGAGTCACCGCACTGAACAGCGCGATGACGTGTCATGGTTATGCAATAGAGTTTGTCGATCAGCATACCTGTCTCCATGTGTTCATCTCTAGAGACCAGCTGACCCTCACCTGACTGCTTTTGTAACCTCTCCTCTAAGCATTGCCCCACCCCAGGCCCTATCAGGGAACCCTATATTAACCTGTGCACTGCAAGCCAGCAGTGCTGATCAACCATTGTGTGTTAGCCTCTGTGTGTACTTGCTGTGTTTCCTACATCTGATTCCTGTTACCGACTTTGGCCTGTTCTTAACTATTCCTGTCTGCTTGTTACCCTGACCTTTGGCATGTTCCCGACCATCCCTGTTTGCCTGTGACCCTGAACCTTGGCGTGTACTCTGTTGTCCTTGTCTGCTTGTGGCCCCGACCTTGGCTTGTCCCTTACTTTCCTTGTTGTTCCAGCCTGCTGCCTCCTTCCTCTTCTCCTGTAGTCTACCGTGAGCGTGAGCTGTGAGACCTTGGGGGCCGCGACCTGGAGCCAGACTACAGCTCAGTCCATCCTTACCATTAAAGGCTCTGGTGAACACCTGCTGGCTCTTAGAATCTGCGCCCTGGGGAATCTATGCTCTAGCTCCCAGTGGGATCTGTGTCAGTGATCCAGTAGACCTGCTTCCTGAACCTCCCAGGGTTCAATCTGCAGCAGTCGGCCGTAGGGTCCACTACCTTGCGGTGCACTCCTGATCCCAACGGGGTGCATCTGTCACCTGGATACAGGTGACCTGACATGACGTCAGAGCGCCGCCAACACGGAAGAGAAGGGCATGCTCATGATCGATCTGAGGGTCCACCGCATAGCGCATGCGCGGGCGGCGAAACCCATCGGATCGCTGGGCGCCCAAAGTGAAGCCCCAAACACAGAATGCGTAGAGCCTACCCGTGCCGGGGGACACCGTGGAGCAAGGGAACACGTCAACGAGTACCCGGTGACAGATGCTTGCCAGACAGAAACTGATAATCACAATGGTCAACATTAGTGGAATGTAGAGGATCAGGGATGGGAGTGAAACTGAAAAACAAGAAAATAAATACATTAGTTGATATTAATTGTCACAATGCAATCCTACAAAGTACAAAGACATTGCAACAAGATGTCATAGCTATACATTGTATTTACATAATCTGATATGTTGTCAGACAATCCTAAGGAGAACATCAAAGCTTGAATTGGCTACAATGCTGTAAACAGCAGCAGTAGAATACATCAAGTGGCAGTATTGTGTCTATAAAACAATATATTAATGTTCAAAAGTCTACATAAAAAGGGAAAACAGAAAGATATACATCAGACGAAAGAAAGAATAATAAACTCATGAAACTTATGGTATAATAAGAGCTATATATCGCCTTCATAGCCCCTTGATGTGAAGCCCTGTAGAAAGGGTTTAAAGCTTAATATCTCGTTCAAGCCTGGAGGTGAGGTGGCATTTAAATTCAAAATCCACCTCATCTCCCGCTGAAGGAGTAATTTGTTTAGATCACCTCCTCTGGGGGCTTGATGGAGACGATACAATATCAGGACTGATATTTTTGGAAAAGATACCCTGTGAACTGTGGCCATATGTTGTCCCCAGGGAAAATTTTTGGTTTTCATTACTAATATATGGCGGTACAAACGTTTACACTAATGTTGACCATTGTGATTATCCGTTTCTGTCTGGCAAGCATCTGTCACCGGGTACTCGTTGGCTTGTTCCCTTGCTCCACGGTGTCCCCCGGCACGGGTAGGCTCCACCCATTCTGCGTGTGGGGCCTCACTTTGGGCGCCCAGCGATCCAATGGGTTTCGCCGCCCGCGCATGCACTATGCGGTGGACCCTTGGATCGATCATGGGCATGCCCTTCTCTTCTGTGTCGAAGGTGCTCTGACATCTGACATCATTGTGCTGTTCAGCGCGGTGACGCTGGATGCCACTGCACCGGGGGAGTCAGCATCGGGCGACCTGATACCTCCTTGCTGACACTTCGGTCGGCGGTTGGAGGTGAGTCACCCAATGAGTGTGGTCCTTCCCCTCTCCCTCTAATGACATCACCTCTAATAATGAGATTCCCATCAGGATCAGGTGGTTAAGGCACCCTTTTGCAGGGTTGCAAAAACAAAAAAAAGTCACAAAAACACCCTGTAATCATTACCATGGATACAAGCTCATCAGAATGGGGAACCCATATGAACATTAAAATGGCGCAGGGGGTGTGGACCAATTTTTGGGCCAGCAGCTGGTCCAGCACGAGGGAGCTGAGGGCAGACCAAAAAGCCCTGGTCGCCTTCAGCCTGGCCATAAAGGGAAAACATGTACAAGTGTCAGACATCATTACCGCCATTAGTTATATCCACAAGCAAGGAGGTACAAGAGTAGTATGCATAATAGGGATTGCAGATAACCTTTTGAATTGGGTGGAAAAAAAGCTAGTATCCTTATCGGCAGTACACTTACAAAGGGGAACTGAACACCCTAGCAGATTTTATGAGCAGGAGGAAGATCTCTCTGACAGAATGGAGTCTGAATCAGACCATATTCGATTAAATTACAAAAAGATAAGTAAAGCCTCTAATAGACCTTTTTGCAACAAGAGAAAACAGGAAAGTACAGGGCTTTTTTTCCCTGATAAAGAACCTTCTTAGTATGGGCATGGCTATTGCAATCTGGGGAAGAGGACTTTATGTACGCATTCCCCCCACTTTGCTCTAATCTCAAAGATCATCCAGAAAATCAAGTATTCAGCAGCAAAAGTCTTTCTGATCGCTCCTTACTGGCCTCAAGAGGGCGTGGTTCACAGGGTTGCTCAAGCTCAGTGCGACGCACCCCTGGAGACTGCCCTGCATGCCAAATCTCACCCATCAGGGAGTAGTGACATATCTGCAGTGAACCAGCTTTCACTGATGGCCTGTCTTCTGAAAGGGAAATGCTAAAACAAAAATGCTTGGCAGAGAAAGTGATTGAGACTATCTTCTGTAGCAGGAAGAATTCTACTAACACCATATATAACAAAGTGTGCAAAAGATTCTGTAGTAGGCGTAAAACTAACGATAGGATAACAGGCCCAATCATACCAGCGGTATTAGATTTTCTGCAAGCAGGGGCAGATCTAGGTTTCACACCAACAAATGAAACAACATACTCCTGGGCATAAGTGAACTGACTCTCCATGGTGCTCTATAACCAGGTAAAAAAATAGATAATTCCGTGGATGCCTTGCTGCCTTCTAGGACTGGGGTCGTCCTGGCCGTGCTGGAGGGATATACATAAAAAGAAAGAGGGCGCCTAGTGCATTGTCAAAAATAAATGTAAAACACCGCACTAACTAGTATGGCTAACAGGAGCTGCTGCATACAGTCTGACAAAAACAGTGAACATACATATGAAAAAATGCAGCGCATATATATAAGTAAATAATCAAAATTGCTAAAGTTGTGAATTAGTGCTGGAAAAATATTATCAAGCCAAGGGTGGATTAAACATAAAGTCCATAAATGAATGTGAATGTCCCACTACACAGGAAATGGGGGTACACCAGGGGATGGTGGTATTTAGATGGTTGTCAGAAGTCACCTTGCATCGTAAACTAACCTTTCAGCTGGACGAACCAATAATGACAGAAATAAAAAAGGAGACTCTTACCAGATCCCGTGGATTCCCATGTCAGCGACAGGGAATCGCATGCGCAGTATGCCACCAAAGACGTGGAGTGGAAGGTCTTGACACTCAGATCCTCTGGTCTACATGGATCTCCAGGAACCACCTGATAAGTCCTCGCACTGGACGGCCAAGGCGTGGATCAGAAGGGCCAAAAGGTCGCTTGTGGAGCAGTTGGAGGCACTTGACCTCATTCAGTGGATGTAAAGAGAAAAAAGATATGCCTCCACATAGTGCAGGTAAAAAAGGGTGTTTTTATTGATAAAACAACCATATAACATAAAAACGTGATCACGATGAATATAAACAAGTGGACACCATGGAGAGTGGTGTATGAGCCCGACGCGTTTCGACCTAGGGGTCTTCAACAGGGGCATAGACCACCCACTCCAGGTTGCCATATATATATATATATATATATAACTAAAATCCTCTTCCTATGGGATGGCGACCGTGCATCGCTAGATACCTTTATGACTATCCTTAACACCAATGATAGAGGGATATCCTTGAGTTACGAGGCCAGTTCTACCAAGGTACATTTTCTAGATCTGGAAATATTTGTAGTGGAAAAACATCTAGAGTTCTGCACGTATTTTAAAGCCACAGACCGGAATGGATTTATTCCGGTCGACAGTTGTCATCAGGAACAATGGCTTAAGTCTGTCTCCCGTAGCCAATTTCTGAGACTACGGCGTAATTGCACTAGAACCACCGATTTCCAGTCACAGTCACAAGTCCTGAGGGATCGATTCATTGAAAAGGGTTACGATCCGAATCACCTAGATGAGGAATTTAATAGAGCATTATCCACTGACAGAGGATCTACCTTGATGGAACGTGTGAAAACCTCAGCTGAACCTATGCACAAATGGTCGTTTTTCACCACTTATTCCACTCAATCCAAACAAATCAAGGCCATACTCAAGAAACATTGGAAAGTGCTCCTAAACGACAATCTCCTTGGTTCGGTTCTACCTGAACGGGCGGCTGTTGTTTTTAGGGGAGCACGGTCCATTCAAGGACAGATCGCTCCGAACATAATAGATCCCCCCAAAAAAGTGTCCTCCTTTCAGGAATGCAAGGGTTATTACCCTTGCCGCAGATGTAAAGTCTGCCTCCACAACATCGGAGATAGACAAAAAAGTACCACGTTTATATCCGTGGTCACCTTTCAGATCTACCATATGAAGCATTTCACAACTTGTTCTTCACAATACATTGTTTATTTAGTGACTTGCCCTTGTCATAAACAGTATGTCGGCCGCACTATTAGGACATTTTCTATCCGAGTCAATGAACATGTGGCAGGTATCAAGAAAGGAAAAAGCAAACATACAGTACCTCGTCACTACTTAGAGTGTAATAATAAAGACCCCACAGCGACTCTATTCCAAGTAATTGACAAATTTGTTCCTCATTGGAGGGGAGAGTCTCGTCTTCGAGGGGTGTCACACCTCGAGATCTACTGGATATACGAGTTGAGGTCCTACTTCCCGTTCGGTTTGAACGTAGAGTGGGACCTCAACTCCTTTATCAATCAATCTTGAATTTTCCGTTTTTTCACATGTACACTTTTTTATACTTTGTTTAATTCTAATCCCATTAATATTTGCATAAGTTTGATATCCATTCAATATCTGGCTCTTTAAATTCGACAGATTATGGTTTATTCTTTAGATGCCCATTATAGAGAGCAAGATGTATGTGGGACGTTTTTGTCATCTCTTTTACACATACAATATACACTTTTCAAATATCGGTATAGTAATTTTTATGCACCAAGTATGATACTTTTTGTTTTTATCACCATGCATTTTCAATTCAGGTGTCCCCATTTGAAGAGTTTCCCGTTCAGTGACCTTTGTGTTTACATCCGGGTCGCTAGCAACAGCCTAATTCAGATTAGTCCGGAATTGACTAGTTAGAGTAGGTATTTGGCCCCATCAGGCATCCGTAGGCTGTCATGTGAGAGAGCTGGGACGCTTGGCACTGTAGGATCGGTAGAGCGGGGTTTTACACCGGCTCTCTGATTGGTCACTCGAGTCACGTGTGATGGTGATGCCGGACACGCCTGCGGACCTGACGTCATCCCCTCCATGTGCTGGATATGCCGATCGACGGCGTCAGGGGCTGATCCACAGCTAGCCGCTTATTGGCTGCTCCATCCAGCACTCTTTGATAATCCCCTTAAGATTGGCTCCTCTTGTAGACAGGGCGGAACACTGTTCTGCACAGTCAGCAGAGAAGTACTTTAGACAATCAGCTCAATAAGAAGTTCATCCAGGGTTATTAGAGAGATTTTCAGGCCGTTTTTGCTTGTTGGGTGATTTGTTTTCATTAGTCATTTCTTATTAAAGTGATATTCAATTAACCCATAGGTACAATGAACGAACATTATGGTTTGCTGTATAATTAAGTCAGGTGATTATACTCACCCAATGAAATGGCTTGTTTCACACACATTGTGATTGGTCCTTTCTAGATAATTTTAGTTATATATATATGGCAACCTGGAGTGGGTGGTCTATGCCCCTGTTGAAGACCCCTAGGTCGAAATGCGTCGGGCTCATACACCACTCTCCATATTGCCCACTTGTTTTTATTCATCGTGATCACGTTTTTATGTTATATGGTTGTTTTATCAATAAAAACACCCTTTTTTACCTGCACTATGTGGAGGCATATCTTTTTTCTCTTTACATCCACTGAATGAGGTCAAGTGCCTCCAACTGCTCCACAAGCGACTTTTTGGCCCTTCTGATCCACGCCTTGGCCGTCCAGTGCGAGGACTTATCAGGTGGTTCCTGGAGATCCATGCAGACTGTAGCCCAGAGGAACTGAGTGTCAAGACCTTCCACTCCACGTCTTTGGTGGCATACTGCGCATGCGATTCCCTGACGCTGACATGGGAATCCACGGGATCTGGTAAGAGTCTCCTTTTTTATTTCTGCCATTATTGGTTCGTCCAGCTGAAAGGTCGGTTTATGATGCAAGGTGACTTCTGACAACCATCGGAATACCACCATCCCCTGGAGTACCCCCATTTCCTGTGTAGTGGGACATTCACATTCATTTATGGACTTTATGTTTAATCCACCCTTGGCTTGATAATATTTTTCCAGCACTAATTCACAACTTTAGCAATTTTGATTATTTACTTATATATATGCGCTGCATTTTTTCATATGTACGCCTAGTGCATTATCCAACAAATTTATTAAAAATATCTAATAAAATCAAAAAGATGTCTACTCACAAACATAGACTTGTAAAGTCTCTCCTCGAGCCACATGAGTGGCTAGTCTCTCTCAAATCGCTTGGACTACCAGACCAAGGTAGGGGGTCCTAGATGGGACCCTGCTGGCTGACACGTTTCGAAGGATCAACCTTCTTCCTCAGAGCCTGATTACAAATGGTTCACTCAGTTGTACTTATACCCTATATCTTACAGACACACCCACAGTATGAGAGCCATGGCCCCTCCCAAGGGTTAGAAAAGGGGAGGGTTAAACAGGTAAAGTGACAAAATAAAGGGCGGAGCCGGCGTGTGGCATGTGAGGAGTGTGAGACCGGAGCTCCGTCTGCAGACTGCCAATCCTACAGTAATTCTGGAACAGCGGCACCCGAATTCTGAGCTGAACTGCTGGGGATGTGTGCAGGGACCCCTCGGGCACCACCGGGGATGGTTAAATACGGTCCCCCATGGCCAAAAATGACCGGAGAATGGCTGGCACACAAAATGGCACCGGAACACAGGAGGAGAAGGAATGGCCGCCGCTTCAGAGATCCGTGGAGGCACCGCTACAGGCATCTCCCCCGCAGGACAGGGTGAGTCCTAAACCCCAGAGGGCAGCAGTGATAAGAAGGGGAGATCGCTGGATAGACTGAGAGATTTCTGGGCCAGTGCCAACAGTTAGGTGGAGGGGGAGGATGAGCCATCCCTGACCCATGACATGGCAGCCATACATGGCTGCCAGAACAAAATGATTGATCGCTTTGAGGAGCTCAGGATGAAGTACTCCTTCATGAAACATGACATGCAGAAATTAAGAGAGAAAGCACGGGACACTGATCGCCGTGTTGCTTTTCTGGAAGATACTGTCAGGCCCTTAGACACTGCTGCACAGGTGACTAAAAAGACTTTGTCTGAACACACTTTAAAGATGGCCGACATGGAAGACCACATGAGAAGGAACAATATAAGGCTGGTGGGGTTCCCGGAGGGAGCCTCCTCCCGTCCTCCCTGATAAAAAAGTGTGGAGCAAGTATGGGTGTGAGAGAATAATAAAGGGAACAACAGGGACTACATTTATGATTGTCTCCCATGTTTTCCTTTTTTTTTTTTTTGATCTTTATTGCCCATTTGGAAGAAATCCTGCACCTGACTGTGTGAGGTTATGGGGGTCATTTAGTATAGAGCTGCGGCGCTAATTAGCACTAATTGCAGCTAATTAGTGCTAAACCGGTATTCACTATAGCGCTGGTGAGAAAATACTCCCAAAATCAAATTTACTATAGTTCCCTGAAACCAAATAACGCCCAAACCCTTACTCTGCTAAAACCTGGAGTAGTGCACATGGAAATAATGTTTAGAGCATGATATAATTGCCTAAATGGTACTGAAATATGCGGTATATTATTTAAAAATAATCTGCTTTTAAACTGTGTTAAAAAGGGATTTTTACGCTGAAATATCTTTAAAAGTCAGAGAAGTGAAAAATTCCCTGTTTTGGACAACTGGGTGCCAACACAACCGAGCATGCTCAGACCTGAAAATAACTCTCATTTTAATTCAAGTGTCTTTTTTACCCGACGCTATAGTAAATACCAAAATGAGAACTAATTAGAGAGCATTTTTTTGAAGTGAAAATCTGTTCTATTCTAGTCCAAATCAAGTTTCAGCCATTGATTCTAATGGAACAATTCTAACTTTCACAAGAAAAAAACTTTTAATGTTGAGATTAAATGTATCTTTCTCTGAAATAAATTTTCCTTTGCAACATTGTTGCTTCTACTTAAAATATTTTGTTTTTAAGAATACTAGAATGTGGAATGTTTTGATAAAATATATTTTTCTCTGTCACTTTCACTTGTTACTCTCCATCTTACAACAATCTTTACCCAAACTCAAACAGGTGTGTTTATAATCCACAAACAATACTATCGCTGATGCATTTTAAAATGAATCACAATTTTTTGTGCTTTTTATTATTTCCAAATATTCATAATTTGAGCCCAGAAAATGTCAGAACATCAGAAATCAAAATGTAATTCCCAAAAATTTGAGGGTAATATTCTCACCCACAAAAAAAACACCAAATATCATAGAATAAATCAAGAAGAATAACTCTTGAGTAATCAGCTGTATGTCCAAAGAAATGCAGTATTTTTGTTTTTATGTGTATTTATGTGTAGTTATGTGTAGGAGGCACTCACATGTGGCAGCTCTGTGGCTTAAAGGTTAGAACTTCTGCTTAGTATTCCTGAGGGTCTGGATTCAAATCCCAAACATGTTGCTTCATGTAGAGAAGTTGTCTTATCTCCCAGGTCCTATAACTATGTCTAAATGTAGTATTTATGTGTAGGAGGGTTCCACCAACATTGTAAGTCTTTTCCAGATACACTATTTAGCAAAAAGTATTGGGACGCCTGCCTTTACACACACATGAACTTTAATGGCAGCCCAGTCTTAGTCCGTAGGGTTAAATTTAGATTTGGCCCACCCTTTGCAGCTAGAACAGCTTTTGGGAAAGCTGTCCACAAAGTTTAGTGTGTCTATGGGAATGTTTGATCATTCTTCCAGAAGTGCATTTGTGAGGCCAGGCACTGATGTTGGATGAGAAGGCCTGGCTCGCAGTCTCTACTCTAATTCAGTCAAAGGGTGTTCTATCGGGTTGAGGCCAGAACTCTGTGCAGGCCAGTCATGTTTCTCCACCCCAAACTTGCTCATCCATGTCTTTATAGACCTTGCTTTGTGCACTGGTGTGCAGTCATGTTGGAACAGGAAGGGGCTCTCCCCAAACTGTTCCCACAAAGTTGGGAGCATGAAATTGTTCAAAATGTCTTGGTATGCTGACGCCTTAAGAGTTCCCTTAACTGGAACTAAGAGGCCAAGCCCAACCCCTGAAAAACAACCCCACATCATAATCCCCCCTCCACCAAATCATTTGGACCAGTGCACAAAGCAAGGTCCATAAAGACATGGATGAGTGGAGGAACTTGATTGGCCTGGACAGAGTCCTGACCTCAACACAAAAGAACACCTTGGAGATGAATTAGAGAGGAGACTGTAGGTCAGGCCTTCTCGTCCAACATCAGTGCCTGATCTCACAAATGCACTTAGAAGAATGGTCAAACATTCCCATAGACACACTCCTAAACCTTGTGGACAGCCTTCCCAGAAAAGTTGAAGCTGTTATAGCTGCAAAGGGTGGGCCAAATGAGTTTTGAACCCAATACTAATACTGGGATGCCATTACAATTCATGTGCGTTTAAAGGCAGGCGTCCCAATACTTAGGCCAATATATTGTATATTACTTGTGACACTGAGCATGGCTATAGACTTAGGGCTGGTTCACACCACAGAGATGCAGAAAACACGTGTGAGCCTGCCTGGTGGCTAAGTGGGTAGCAGTTCTGTCTAGCAGCACCTGGTATGTTGGTTCAATTCCCCAACCTGCTAATGCTTGTGTTGAAGTTTATATGTTCTCCCTGTGTGGGTTCCTCACCACAATCCAAAGACATGCTGGCACTTAATTTGTCTCCTGTCGAAACAGGTTCTAATGTAAGAAAGTTAATTTTGGACTTTATATTGGAAGCTCATTGCAGCCAGGGGCTGATGTTAATGTTTATTAGCACTAATCATGCCCAGGGACTTGGACATTTAAAATTTTAGGGTTTACACTGCACGGGTACATATGCTTAGAAAACTGTTGCTTTGTTTATGTGGATGCAAATGGACTTTGATCTTTGTCTTGTAGTTGGAGATTGGATGCACATAGCCAAGGGCTAACACAGTTGCGAATAATATTATGTGTTCCTGCCCATCAGGTGCAATCACTTTAGACATACATAAAGAGACAGATTGAAAGATACTGGTGGGCGTGTACTTCTATTGGGTGTGTCAGTGTGCTAACAATAAAACCTCTCTTATATAAAGGTCTGCAGTAGGGGGGTTTGTTTGGCCTGAGAAGGTCAGGTTTTTTGCTGTGATTTGTGGGGGAGAAGGAATGATTTTGTGCATATTGACAAATGCCCAACTAGGGATATTTGATGAAATTCTTGTGCATTTTTTCAATCAAAAGTGGGTTTATGTGGCCATGCTGTCAATGTTGTGCGTGTATCGTTCCTGTCTGATCATGCAAACATCATTTGGAAGCATCTGCTGACCTACTCTTTTTGATCTCGTTGTTTAATCGTGTACACCGAAATTCAGCTTCCAGCAGAACATGGTCACCAATGTATGTGTGTGTGGATTGTGGGCTAGTGGTGGGTGTTTTGAATAAGTGTTTTTTGTATTATTATGTTGGAATGCTTTGTATGAATGACTGTTAAGTATGTTTCTATTATCTTGCAGATAAAAATGTGATGTGTTGCCCATTATACGCTGTTTCCACTCTAAGGTTTTGTCAAATTTTAGATTGTAAGCTCCTATGAGCAGGGCCCTTAAAATCCCATTGCTAAATGTAGCACCATATATCCTGTCCAAATTTTTTTGAAGCTAGTAAATGAATGTATGTGGTGTTTTTTTTTTTTTTTCTTCTACTTTTCTTTCTCTGTAGTTTTTGTGGGTGGTGGTTTTGGGAAAGTGCAATATCTTATATTTTATTTCAATATGTATTTTGTGCACCAAAAAAATAATCTCTTTGCCCTGGATCACATTGATGCTACTTTGAAATCGCGCTACTTCACGTGAAGTAGCGCGATTTCAAAGTAGCAAGGTCAGCATGATTTCAGGTGCTACTTGATAGACATCTGTGTGGCTTCATACACAAATGTCTATTGAAGTCGCACCTGAAATCGGTGAAAGTAGTGCAGGAACTACTTTAGCAAGTTGGTGCGGCGCCACAAAATTGGTGTTGCATCGATTGGAACAGTGCCATTGCTGCCAATAGTCATGCGATTTAATCTCTCAAATCGCATGACAAATCGCTCCAATGTAAACCTAGGCTTCTGCACACCTGCAAGTAAATGATAAAGGTGGAATCTTTATATATAACAGCTGTGGAGAATTGCAGGTAATGAATTCATATGGTGGATAGGCAGTGTTGTATGTGTCAGCTTTAGTTCACATTGGTGCGATTTGACATGTCAAAGCGGTGACAATTGCACTGTTTTAATTAGTGAGACTTTGGGGTGCAATTTGTATTGATATCAGTGCAGAAACCTTCACAGATGTCTCTGAAATTCCCCCTGCAGTCGGGACTGACATGCGGGAATGAAAGTGTGTGATTTCAGCTGAACAATTTCCTCCCTCTGTCAGTGTGAACCAGGGCTCAAACTGGGCCTTTTGTTTTTGTCATTCACCTGCTGCTAACCCAGGGACACCATTTCTTATCGAACGCCTTTAAATATCATAAGTAGACATACAAATTTGCATATCTGCAAATAAACAAAAATAATAAAATTCTAATTGTGGTTGCGATCAAATATTCGCAGCAGCGATCAAAAGAGTGTGGTTTCGCCTTCTGACCCAGAAATAAGTAATTGTAATCACCCGGAAGTTCCTGTGCTTGTCAGGATCTCCATCTAGGTGGACATGGCGAGGTCCCTCTTTAGCAAAGAGGAGGTGCTGCTCATTTTCCGGATAAGGGTATGATATGTACTTGTGCTTAATCAATGCGGGGGTGGATGTAGTAGTTAGATTTGGTGTGGGTGGGGTTCATTGATTTGCTTGGCATCCCCACACATTTGCTTCTGGCCCATGTGCACACATCACTTCCTGCATTTGTTCTGCTGATGTAAATGCAAGTATAAATGAGAGCTCTTTCTATTAAAATATATATGACTTGTTTCACAGTTGGGCGACCTTGGACCTCCGAGTTCCTTGACAAGTTGTACCCCATGATTCTCAATGATAACTAGGGATGGGCCGAACATCCCCCCTGTTCGGTTCGCAGCAGAACATGCGAACAGACAAAAAATTAGTGCGAACACTGTTAAAGTCTATGGGACATGAACATGAATAATCAAAAGTGCTAATTTTAAAGGTTAATATGCAAGTTATTGTCATAAAAAGTGTTTGGGGAGCCGGGTCCTGCCCCAGGGGACATGTATCAATGCAAAACAAGTTTTAAAAATGGCTGTTTTTTCGGGAGCAGTAATTTTAATAATGCTTAAAGTGAAACAATAAAAGTGTAATATTCCTTTAAATTTCGTACCTGGGGGTTGTCTATAGTATGCCTGTAAAGTGGCGAGTGTTTCCCGTGTTTAGAACAGTCTGACAGCAAAATTACATTTCTAAAGGAAGAAAAAAGTCATTTAAAAGTGCTAGCTCTAGTGCCGGTGTTCTGCCGAGAAAGTTCCCACCGGTGGATAAGGACTCCCCTGTACTGCGCAGGCGCAGCGCTTGCGCAGTACGAGCCGCCGAAAATAGCCAAAGCTGAACACCTGTGAGTCAGCTGTACAGGGCGCCTGTAACAGGGCCCCTCGCGGGCTCGCCACGCTTCAGGCGCGGCCTCGCTTCGTTCGGCATATTTTTATTCTAATTCTATGTCCACTTGGATGGTGGGGCTTGAACCTGCACTCAAGGCAGAATGTAGTGCGCAGGCGCCATATAGAGCTGACAATCAGCTGTTCAACTTCGGAGACTTTCGGCGGCTCTGTAGTCGTTCGTACTGTGCAAGCGCAGCGCATGCGCAGTACAGGGGGGTCCTTATCCACCAGGGGAACTTTCTTGGCAAGACACCGGCTATTAAACCACTTGCCGACCGCCTCACGCAGATATACTGCGGCAGAATGGCATGGGTACGTTACATGCCTCCCGCGGGCAGGGAGTCCGAGCGGACCCCCCCGGTGCCCGTGGCAGTCGGCATCTGTCCCCGAGTGATCAGAGGTGAGAGGGAGGCCATCCATTCGTGGCCACCCCCTCGCGATCACTCCCAGCCAATGACAATTTTCCTCTGCTGCTGTAATGTAAACAGCGGCAGAGGAGGTGATGTCATCTCTCCTCAAGCCGGTCTTTTCGTTCCGGCGCCGAGAGAAGACATCAAGTAAGTTTTGCACCAAACACTACACTAACAGTAGAACACTCTAGGCACACATCACCCCCCTCCATCACCCCCCTGTACCCCCTTTCACAGTGACACCAATAGCAATTTTTTTTTTCTGATTATTGCATTGGTGTCAGTTTGTGACAGTTATAAGTGGCAGGGCAGTTAGTGGTAGCCCCCTTTAGGTCTAGGATACCCCCCTAACCCCCCCTAATAAAGGTTAACCCCTTGATCACCCCCTGTCGCCAGTGTCACTAAGCGATAGTTTTTCTAATCGCTGTATTATTGTCACAGCTGACGCTAGTTAGGGAGGTAAGTATATAGGTTCGCCATCAGCTTTTTATAGCGTCAGGGACCCCCATATACTACCTAATAAAGGTTTTAACCCCCTGATTGCCCCCTAGTTAACCCTTTCACCAGTGATCAACGAATAAGTGTTTTACGGTGACGCTGGTTAGTTAATTTTTTATAGTTTCAGGGCACCCGCCGTTTATTACCTAATATATAGCCCGGCGGTCATATAAGTTAAGTTTTAGGGTCAGATAAGGTCTGCGTTGCCCCAGGCAGCGTCAGGTTAGCGCCAGTACCGCTAACACCCACGCACGCAGCATACACCTCCCTTAGTGGTATAGTATCTGAACCGATCAATATCTGATCCGATCAGATCTATACTAGCGTCCCCAGCAGTTTAGGGTTCCCAAAAACGCAGTGTTAGTGGGATCAGCCCAGATACTTGCTAGCACCTGCAGTTTGCCCCTCGGCCCAGCCCACCCAAGTGCAGTATCGATCGATCACTGTCACTTACAAAACACTAAACACACATAACTGCAGCATTTGCAGAGTCAGGCCTGATCCCTGCGATCCCTAACAGTTTTTGTTGGTAGCGTTTTGAGACAGTCGCTAACAGTCAATAGCTTTTTTGCCTGTGAGTCTCACTAGTGTACCACTAAATTTAGAGCCCAAAATGGCAAATCAAAGGTACACTAGTGAAGAGGCCTACACGTTTCTGAGCATGACAGATAGTGAAGAGGAAGTCACTCATCTGTCAGATTCAGGCTCAGAATACGATCCTGTAGAGGACAGCGGCTCCATGACAGATAGCTCTGACGACGGAGTTGTGGTCCCTGCAAAGGTCAGGCGTACCAGACCCCGATCTTCTTCTGCTGTTGTTGAGGTGCAAGAATCGCAGGTCCCTCATATGGAGCAGAGCAGTACTAGCGCCGCTATTCCTTCTGGTGAACTGGCAAGCACCAGCGGCCTAGTACACCCTAGTCGTAGTCAATCCAGCACTGCAGTAACACTTGGTGACGTGGCGAGTCCCATGAGTGCAGTTCAAGCTGGTGAGGCGGCAAGCACAAGTAGTGTCCCGCTGCCACCAAGAAGAAGATGAACACAGGCCCGTCATGCCCATAGTGCCCTTCCTGCTGCATTCGCCAATCCTAATTGGGAACCCACCACTTCTGCAGCACCCGTACTTCCCCCATTCACTGGCCAACCCGGCATTCAGGTGGAAACAGTTGATTTTACGTCACTTGATTTTTATTCGCTGTTTTTCACTGAATATCTCTATAGATCTATTGTGGACCAAAGCAATTTGTACGCTGGTCAACACATCGCCACTATTCCCCAGTCCTCCCTTGCCAGAGATTGGAAACCAATTACGGTTTCCGAATTTAAGATCTTTCTGGGCCTTTCCCTCAACATGGGCATAACTAAAAAGAGTGAGTTGCGGTCATATTGGTCCACTGACCCAATTCACCATATGCCCTTGTTCTCTGCCTCCATGACCAGGGCACGATACGAGCAGATTTTGCGGTTCATGCACTTCAACAATGAACTCTGTCGTCCTCGTGGAGACCCTGAATACGATCGGCTCTACAAAATTCGGCCCCTCGTAAACCACTTCAACCAACGTTTTGCAGACTTGTTTACTCCCCATCAAGTTGTCTGCGTTGATGAGTCCCTGATTACGTTTTCTGGCCGCTTGTCATTCAAACAGTACCTTCCCAGCAAGCGTGCCAGATACGGGGTCAAGATGTATAAGTTCTGTGAAAGGGCCACAGGCTATACATGTAGTTTTATGGTTTACAAGGGCAAAGATAGTCACGTAGAGCCGACAAACTGCCCTGACTATATAGGAAGCGCTGGCAAGATTGTGTGGGACTTGGTGTCACCCTTATTCGGAAAGGGGTACCACTTGTATGTGGACAATTATTACATGAGCGTGCCCCTTTTTAGTCACCTTTTTGATCAACAGATTGGAGCATGTGGCACCGTGCGACCTAATCGCCGGGGCTTTCCCCAGCGGCTTGTAGATTCCCGTCTTAGGATGGGGGAGAGAGCCTGCTTCAAGTGTAATAACTTGCTCGCTATGAAGTGGAGGGATAATAAGAATGTTTTCGTTCTTACCTCCCTTCATGCAGACACGACGGTCCAAATTCCTACGGCGACTGGTGTTGTGGAGAAACCCCTCTGTGTCCACGAATATAACCTTAACCATGGGAGGGGTGGACCTCAATGACCAGTTGTTGGCGCCGTACCTAGTTGCCCGTAAGGCCAGACGCTGGTACAAAAAAGTGTCTGTTTATTTATTTCAATTGGCTTTGCTGAACGCTCATGTGCTATACAGAGCTTCAGGACGGACTGGATCCTTCCTTAAATTCCAGGAAGAGATTGTCAGAGCCCTTCTGTTTCCAGACGGTGCTCCACCTCACCTTCCCCAACCAAATGCAGTAAGCTGGCTGCATAAGAGGCATTTTCCGTATGTCCTCCCGAGTACCCCTACCCAACGAGCCTCCCAAAGAAGATGTTGTGTCTGCAGCAAGCGCGGATATAGGCGTGACACTCGGTATTATTGTTCCTCCTGTCCTGACAATCCTGGTCTTTGCATTGGTGAATGTTTTGAACGCTACCAATCACTATTAGCGTAGGGTACAGCATCGCACAGACTAGGCACACTAACACAGGGTCTCCCAAGATGCCATCGCATTTTGAGAGACCTGAACCTGGTACCAGTTACAAAAGTTATAGTTACAAAAAAAGTGTAAAAAAAAAAAATAGATATGCAATTTTTTATGCTTTACCGTTTACTGTGTTTTATTGTTAACCATTTTTTTGTTTTCAGGTACGCCATTCAGCTGCAGAGCGTATTTATTTATCTTGACAGCAACAGCTTTTGCTCCTACGATACATAAAGCCGTGACTCCAGCGCTGTAGGAGGTGATTTCACCACCAGTTAAAAAAAGAGCATATATGCCAAAGCATGGGGGCAGCAGGGGCGGAGGAGCGATTTGCTCCTATCTTTTGGGGCAGATGCCCCCATGCTTCGGCATATATAAACGGTGCATGTATGCCCATCATTAGAAGTGGGTGGATGAAGGGAGGTATTCTAATGGTGGGCATACCCACCGATCAATATCTTTTTTTCGTTCAGCCCACAGGCTGCATGAAAAAAGTTTACAATATATGCCCAACAAGGACCAGCAACGTACTGGTATGTTGCTGGAATTTGAGTGGTTATACCAGAATGATGCCTGCAGGTTTAGGTATCATCTTGGCATCATTCTTTTCAACCAGCGGTTGGCTTTCATGTAAAAGCAATCCTAGCGGGTAATTAGCCTCTAGACTGCTTTTACAAGCAGTGGGAGGGAATGCCCCCCACCATCTTCCATGTTTTTCTCTGGCTCTCCTGTCCCAACAGGGAACCTGAGAATGCAGCCGGTGATTCAGCCAGCTGACCATAGAGCTGATCAGAGACCAGAATGGCTCCAAACATCTCTATGGCCTAAGAAACTGGAAGCTACGAGCATTTCATGACTTCGATTTCGCCGGATGTAAACAGCTCCATTGGGAAAGCATTTTATCACACCGATCTTGGTGATCTTGGTGTCGTCAGATGCTTTGAGGGCAGAGGAGAGATCTAGGGTCTAATAGACCCCAATTTTTTCAAAAAAGAGTACCTATCACTACCTATTGCTATCATAATGGATATTTACATTCCCTGAGATAACAATAAAAATGATTTAAAAAAAAATGAAAGGAACAGTTTAAAAATAAAATAAAAAAGCAAAAAAAAAAAAAAAAAAGCGCCCCCGTCCCCCCCTGCTCTCGCGCAAAGTCGAACGCAAGCGTCGGTCTGGCGTCAAATGTAAACAGCAGTTGCACTATGCATGTGAGGTATCACCGTGAAAGTCACATCGAGGGCAGTAATTTTAGCAATAGACCTCCTCTGTAAATCTAAAGTGGTAACCTGTAGAGGCTTTTAAAAATGTATTTAGTTTGTCGCCACTGCCACTTTAGTTTGTGCGCAATTTTAAAGCATGTCATGTTTGGTATCCATGTACTCGGCCTAAGATCGTCTTTTTTATCTCATCAAACATTTGGGCAATGTAGTGTGTTTTAGTGCATTAAAATTTTAAAAAGTGTGTTTTTTCACAAAAAAATGCGTTTGAAAAATCGCTGCGCAAATACTGTGTGAAAAAAAAAAATGAAACACCCACCATTTTAATCTGTAGTGCATTTGCTTTAAAAAAATATATAATGTTTGGAGGTTCAAAGTAATTTTCTTGCAAAAAAAAATTATTTTTTAATGTAAACAAAAAAAGTGTCAGAAAGGGCTTTGTCTTCAAGTGGTTAGAAGAGTGGGTGATGTGTGACATAAGCTTCTAAATGTTGTGCAAAAAATGCCAGGACGGTTCAACCCCCCCCAAATGACCCCATTTTGGAAAGTAGACACCCCAAGCTATTTGCTGAGAGGCATGTCGAGTCCATCGAATATTTTATATTGTGACACAAGTTGCGGGAAAAAGACAAATTTTTTTTTTTTGCACAAAGTTGTCACTAAATGATATATTGCTCAAACATGCCAAGGGAATATGTGAAATTACACCCCAAAATACATTCTGTTGCTTCTCCTGAGTACGGGGATACCACATGTGTGAGGCTTTTTGGGAGCCTAGCCGCGTACGGGACCCAGATAACCAAGCACCCCCTTCAGGCTTTCTAAGGGCGTAAATTTTTTATTTCACTCTTCACTGCCTATCACAGTTTCGGAGGCCATGGAATGCCCAGGTGGCACAACCCTACCCCCAAATGACCCTATTTTGGAAAGTACACACCCCAAGCTATTTGCTGAGAGGTATAGTGAGCATTTTGCAGACCTCACTTTTTGTCACAAAGTTTTGAAATTTGAAAAAAGAAAGAAAAAGTTTTTTTCTTGTCTTTCTTCATTTTCAAAAACAAATGAGAGCTGCAAAATACTCACCATGCCTCTCAGCAAATACCTTGGGGCGTCTACTTTCCAAAATGGGGTCATTTGGGGGGGGGTTGTGTCATCTTGGCATTTTGTGGCCTTCAAAACTGTGATAGGTAGTGAGGAGTGAAATCAAAAATTTACGCCCTTAGAAATCCTGAAGGTGGTGCTTGGTTTCGGGCCCCATACGTGGCTAGTCTCCCAAAAAGTCCCACACATGTGGTATCCCCATACTCAGGAGAAGCAGCAGAATGTATTTTGGGGTGTAATTCCACATATGCCCATGGCATGTTTGAGCAATATATCATTTAGTGACAACTTTGTGCAAAAAAAAAAAAAAGTTTGTAATTTTCCCGCAACTTGTGCCAAAATATAAAATATTCCATGGACTCAACATGCCTCTCAGCAAATAGCTTGGGGTGTCTACTTTCCAAAATGGGCTCATTTGGGGGGGGTTGTGCCATCTTGGCAGTTTATAGCCTTCAAAACTGTGATAGGTAGTGAGGCGTGAAATCAAAAATGTACGTCCTTAGAAATCTTGAAGGCGGTGATTGGTTTTCGGGGCCCTGTACGCGGCTAGGCTCCCAAAAAGTCCCACACATGTGGTATCCCCATACTCAGGAGTAGCAGCTAAATGTATTTTGGGGTGCAATTATATGCCCATGGCCTGTGTGAACAATATATCATTTAGTGACAACTTTTTGTAAATATTTTTTTTTTTGTCATTATTTAATCACTTGGGACAAAAAAAAAATAATATTCAATGGGCTCAACATGCCTCTCAGCAATTTCCTTGGGGTGTCTACTTTCCAAAATGGGGTCATTTGTGGGGGAGGGTTGTACTGCCCTGCCATTTTAGCACCTCAAGAAATGACATAGGCAGTCATAAACTAAAAGCTATGTAAATTCCAGAAAATGTACCCTAGTTTGTAGACGCTATAACTTTTGCGCAAACCAATAAATATACGCTTAATGACATTTTTTTTTACCAAAGACATGTGGCCGAATACATTTTGGCCTAAATGTATGACTAAAATTGAGTTTATTGGATTTTTTTAAAACAAAATAGAAAATATCATTTTTTTTCAAAATTTTCGGTCTTTTACCATTTATAGCAGAAAAAATAAAAAACGCAGAGGTGATCAAATACCATCAAAAGAAAGCTCTATTTGTGGGAAGAAAAGGACACAAATTTTGTTTGGGTACAGCATTGCATGATCGCGCAATTAGCAGTTAAAGCGACGCAGTGCCAAATTGTAAAAAGTGCTCTGGTCAGGAAGGGGGTAAATCCTTCCGGGGCTGAATTGGTAATGAATTGTCAGTCCCGACAATACACATAAAAGTTCATTGATAAAAACGGCTCATGATTCCCCCATAGTCCATTACTAGGCCCAATTTTTTTTTGCATTGATACATGTCCCCTGGGGCAGGACCCGGGTCTCCAAATACTTTTTAATGCAAAGAACTTGCATATAAGCCTTCAGTGAGAACTTTGGATTTTTCAGGTTCGAGCCCCATTGACTTCCACTATTCCAGCATATGTGATCTGACAGGCATTAATGCCGGCAATAGCGCTGCTTTCCATTTGCATTAGCGCTGACTTTCTGAGAGTTGAAGTGTTTCTGGCATTTTTTGAGAGTTATTTTTTGTACTGCAGGATAATTTTTTGGGGCTATAGTAAATGACCCCCTGTGTGTTTTTTTTTCTATTCAATTTTTTTGTTCAAAAAGAGAACTGAGACTGTTGGTATTTCACCTTTATTTAAGGTTTTTTTTGGTAGACGGCAACCTTTGCCTGAGGGTGTTGACACGGGAGGTCTGTGGTACTATTGACACTGCCGCTGACCTGCACCAGTAAGATGTGCATAGTCTGCAAGACTGCTCTTAATGCTGCATTTTTCTCCAGGTTTTTTGAACTACGAAAAAAGTTTTTTATTTTTATATCTATATTTTTCTGGTTTTTGGAAACAGAGAGGCACGGGTGCTCTAGGGTAACTTGCCCTATGTGACTGGTTAAGTCGCATCTCTGCCACCTTTTTGAATTAAGGTTATGGGAATAAAGTGCCTGGCTTGTTGGGGCTGGGTGCGGGGAGGGGGGGTGGGGGAAGATGGGGGGTTTCTTAATGTTGGGGATTTTAATGTCTTTTTTTGGCAGGGAATATCCACATTCGGTGTGTTAGCAAGGGATCACTCACATCATTATGGTCATCACTCTCTGCAGACGGTGGGGGAAAACTGGAGCCCTTTTTTCTGACTAGCCATCTCACAAGAGGGGGAGAAAACTGCATATACCAAACTTTCTGTCATGGAGATTTGTCTTAAAGTTTTGACCTGGAATGTAAAGGGCCTCAACTCAAAATTCAAGTGCTCATTGATATTTGATTATATTAAAAAACATAAGCCACATATAATATTACTTCAGGAGACACATCTCCAGGGCTCCAGGGTTCTCTCATTAAAGTGGGCACATATAGCCGGGACATACCATGCTACCTACTCCTCGTACGCGAGGGTTTTCTCTACCTTGGTCACCAAGGCTATGCCCATATCGATAGATGCAGTTCGGACTGACACTAAAGGGAGGTCTGTGGTATTGGTGGTGCAGGTGATGAATAAGTTTCTAACGATTGTAAATCTGTATGTACCTCCTCCCTTTACATTTGCTCATCTGGATAATATGCTACAGGCTACCTATGAGGTGGCGGAAGGGAGGATCTTTATATTAGGGGATTTTAACTCGGTATCAGATCCGGCTTTGGATAGACTGGGAGCGACATCTGGCACGATGGCCCCCCTTGCGGGATGGCTGTCTACTCATGGTTTTAGAGATGTCTGGCGTTTTCATCATCCTGATATAAGGGAATACTCCTGTTATTCGGAAACGCATAAGACGCTCTCCAGAATAGACACTATCCTGACTGAGGTGGACGGTATGGAGTTGGTCAAGGGAGTTTCCTATTTGCCCAGAGCCCTATCTGATCATTCCCCCATGATACTGGAACTTAATTTGGGACCGAAGCCAGGTTTACGAATATGGAGAATGGAGGCTAGTTGGCTCCAGGAGGAATATATAAAGATTAAGTGTACAGAGGCTATCAAACATTTCTGGGCTGAAAATGTTGTTTCTGCATCCTCACTTCTCCAATGGGAGGCCTTTAAGGCCACGCTACAAGGGGTGTTTATAGCAGAAGTACAAGGCTTTAAGAAACAGTTAGCCTTCAACTTAAAGAGACGGAAGTGACACTGGCGGAGGCAGAATATGTTAGAGACCCCACTAGGGAGAGATTACCGACTCTACAGGCCAGAACCAGGGAGTACAAGGCAGTTCTAAGTGACCGTACCACAAAATTTAACCTTGCACAGCATAGACACATTTTGGAATTTGGTGACAAGAATGGCAGGTTCCTGGCATACTTGGTGCGGCCAAAATATGTTCCGGTTTACATTAAATCAGTGTACTCAGACAACTCCAAAGTCAAAATTTGTGACTCAGATGATATCCTGAAAACATTTGTTCAATTTTATGAAGAACTATATAGGGGACGGAGAAATTGGTGACTTACATGGCGGACATTGATTTACCTAGGTTGACGGAGGAGGACAGTTCTTCTCCAGAAACCGGCATTACGGTGGAGGAGGAAATTGCCTCCTTTCTGCAAAAATTTGGCCACCTGGTGGAGAAAAAGTTGAGCCTATGGTGGGATATTGCTAGACACGAACAGTACATTAAAGACAAAATGGTGCCCAGGAGATTAAGATGGGAGGTTCCCATCTGTGATGGTCTAGTGGATCAAGAAGGAGTAAATGAATGGTACAAATTTTTTAATGACAAAGGAATGGATCTAGTTCACTTTGCCCTAAAAAGGAAACAGAGAAAATTACAGATAATTAACCAACACATCACAGAGTGCAAAAGCACATTGGAACCATTTAAAGATACAGCTCCATTTACAACATTAACTAAGCAACTAAATAAAGTTTTAGAACAGAAAGATATAGAAATTAGGCAAAGGAAGAAAAGAAAGTATCTCAGAGATACCAATGATTATCATTTGGAACAGGTTTTTAATTGGCAGGTTAACCTTAAACAAGGTAACACTGAATCCATTGCTTCATCCCCTGAGAGGGAGGTAAGAATAATCACCCCAAGAAGAGAATCTAACTACAGAACACCAGAAAGAAGACCGCGAACACCTGATGGTCTGAAATATGAAAGACAACCTGAAATAGAACAAAGTAGAATATATAGGGATGATGATCGCCCCAGAACTCCTAAACCTTGGTGGAAAAATAGAACAAAAAATAAGTCCCCCAGAAGACCTTATTGGAAAAATAATGGCAATAAAAGAAACAACAAACCATATCAGTCATCACGTAATTACTTAAAACCTTATCAATCACCGAATAATCGCATGAATACTCCACAATTTTATCGGGAAGACAATAGAAGGAATAATGGCTATGTGGACCAAGCACGCTATTATCAACAACCAAGAGATTACCAAACTAAAAACTATAGGACTGAACCAAGGGAGTACTACCAATATGCACACAGAAATGAATCAAGAGATTATTACCAAAACCCTGAGAGAAATGAACAAAGAGAATACCAACAATATACGAATGGAGAAGAATATCGGGAATATCAATCCAACCGGAACAGGAATGAAGGAGGAGAAATTGAACAATCTAGGCATTAACCGACAAGAAGTCCCATTCAAACTAACAACAGGTATGAACCATTAAGGGAATATAATGATGAGGAGCAATCAAGGTCTTTTTTAGAATATCGCCGGAACGAAGACCCCCACAAACAAGAACACCACAACAGGGAAAAAAGCCCAAACAGAAAAGGGGATGCAGAGCAGGACGGAAAGTCCAAAAGAAAAAGAGAGTATTAGGAGAAGGCATATATAACCTCAGTGGAACAGAACTAACGAGAGCTGAACTTGCGACATTAGACAAAGGCTTAAAATATGCCCCTACAAGAAATCTTGATAAATTCCAAACGTATATTGACATACAAAAGTACACCAGGAAACTGAACATTAAAAAATACATGCTATCTAAGCCTCCCAGTATACAGAATTTGGAAACAGAAGCATCAAGAGGCATTATTCACAGTAGCCTCAGAAACAGATCATTGTTTAATCCACCGGTACTGAACAATGAGCATATTCAAGTCTTCAATAGAATGGTAATACAAGATCTTGAACAATTAAAATACAAGAAAATATCTGAACCCAACAATATACAAATAGGTATTAAACGGTTAGAACAAAATAAAGAAATTGTAGTGAGACCTGCGGACAAAGGGGGAGCAATTGTGGTACTATCTAAAGAATATTACAATAATGAGTTACTAGGACAACTAAGCGATACTAATACTTATATTAAACTCAATGGCAACCCAACAAGAGAGTACAAACAGGAATTATCAGATTTATTCCGGAAAGGAGTAAGTAAAAATATTTTAAACAAAAAAGAGTCCAAATATTTATTGCCTGACACGTGTAGAGTACCCATCATCTACACTGTGCCGAAAATACACAAGAATTTAGAACAACCGCCGGGCAGACCTATCATAAATGGTATTCAATCTATCAATGCCAGGATAGGTGAATATGTCGATAAATTCGTTAGTATCTCAAACTAGAGCATTTCTGAGAGATACGAAACACTTGATACAAATACTGGATTCCCTTAACTTAAAAGAGATCAAAAATATATCATTGCAACTGCGTATGTAGCTTCGCTATATACAGTTATCGATCATAGTGATGCAATAGAAGCATCCAAATGGGCTATGGACAAATTCAGCCATCTCATATCCAAACAAAAAAGATTTATTTTAAGAAGCCTGGCGTTTGGAATACAGCACAATTACTTTTGGTATAAGGACAACTACTACAGACAATTAACTGGGATTGGAATGGGAGCTAAGTATGCTCCAAGTGTGGCCAATGTTTTTATGGCCAAGTGGGAGGATGAGGCAATCTTCTCAAATACCCCAGACAATATTGTGCTTTACAGAAGGTTCATTGATGACTGTATAGTAATATGGAAAGGTGACGAAGCTAGCTTAATACAGTTTTTTGACCAATTACATATCAACCAAAAGAACATCAAGCTTGAATACGAAATAAGTGAAAAAATAGTACACTTCTTAGATTTAGAAATACAGCTAGTAAACAATTCCATTAGTACTAAAACCTATTTTAAAACAGTGGAAAGAAATAGCTACATACCAGTGAACAGTTGTCACCATGAACCATTGCTTATTAATATTCCCAAGGGGCAATTCATACGGCTAAGAAGAAATTGCTCAGACAATAATGAATATCTGAAACAGGCACAATTGATGGGACAAAAGTTTGAAGACAAAGGATATAGCAAGGAATTCATAGCAGAATAAATCAAGGAGATTAATCAAACCCCAAGGGAGTTGCTGATCCAGGATAAAATCAAAGATAATAAAGATAATAAAGATATACCACTGATAATGAACTACAGCATTCAACATAAGAAAATGGAAAGAATCAACAGAAAAGATTGGCCTCTTTTAAAATCAGATAAAACTCTCTGTAACATTCTACCGGATAAGCCTCGCTTCATTTATAGGCGAGTTCCCACATTAGGGGATCTAATTGCCAAAAACGTCCTGGAACCCCCCAAAAGATTGACGGAATTATCCTTTTTACAGGGGAAAGGGTTCTTCCCCTGTAAAAGATGTTACGCTTGCATCAATACCCAACAAAATGGGCAAAAGTGTAATAAATTCACAGCAACAAGTACTGGCAATGAACATACTATTAAGGACTTTATATCGTGCAGGACGGAAGAAGTAGTATATGTTTTGCAATGCTCATGCTCACTACAATATATTGGTAGAACCAAGAGGCCTATGTGGAAACGCATAAGGGAACATATCCATATCCATCAACAAAAATCTTTCCCTAAGCATAATGTCTCCAGACATTTTGCTATGCACCACAATAGTGACCCCAAACAGTTGAAATTTTGGGCGATTCAGAAATACAAGCCACATTGGAGAGGCTCAAATAAGATATGGGAAATCAGTAAAAGCGAGTCTAAATGGATATTCCAGATGGGGACTCTTGTGCCAAATGGCTTAAACATAGAATTTGATCTTAATTGCTTCATATCAGATTTTTAATACTCCGTGATACTCTCAAGACATGCCTTATTAATTTTTAAACATTTATTACATATATATTAATTTTTAATTTTTAAATTTTAATTTCAATTTTTATTTCGTTGGTATTAATTGGTACGTAAATTTATTGTCTCTTTACACTCAATATCATAATAACGATAGTCTATATTTTAGTATTTATTTTAAATAAAAGTAATTTTTATAATATCATAGGGATCATATATTTGATTTTACTGTAAATGAGTGTATAGTATCAAATATTTGGGTTGTGCATCTAGTCAATTATGTATATTAATTTAGTATTTTAATTTATTTTTTCAAAAAAAAAAATAAAAAAAATTTTTTTAAACATTGTTGCAATGGCGAACTAGTGGCGCAACAATGTAACCTTAACCACTTGAGCCCCGGACCATTATGCTGCCTAAGGACCAGAGGTCTTTTTCCAATTTGGCACTGCGTCGCTTTAACTGCTAATTGCGCGGTCATGCAATGCTGTACCCAAACAAAATTTGTGTCCTTTTCTTCCCACAAATAGAGCTTTCTTTTGATGGTATTTGATCACCTCTGCGGTTTTTATTTTTTGCGCTATAAATGGAAAAAGACCGAAAATTTTGAAAAAACATGATATTTTCTACTTTTTGTTATAAAAAAAATCCAATAAACTCAATTTTAGTCATACATTTAGGCCAACATGTATTCGGCCACATGTCTTTGGTAAAAAAAATGTCAATAAGCATATATTTATTGGTTTGCACAAAAGTTATAGCGTCTACAAACTAGGGTACATTTTCTGGAATTTACACAGCTTTTAGTTTATGACTGCCTATGTTCTGCCTATATTCTTGAGGTGCTAAAATGGCAGGGCAGTACAAAACCCCCCCAAATGACCCCATTTTGGAAAGTAGATACCCCAAGGAAATTGCTGAGAGGCATGTTGAACCCATTGAATATTTATTTTTTTGCCCCAAGTGATTGAATAATGACAAAAAAAAAAATATATTTACAAAAAGTTGTCACTAAACCAAGCACCGCCTTCAGGCTTTCTAAGGGTGTAAATGTTTGATTTCACTCTTCACAGCCTATCACAGTTTCGGAGGCCATGGAATGCCCAGGTGACACAAAACCGCCCCAAATGACCCCATTTTGGAAAGTAGATACCCCAAGCTATTTGCTGAGAGGCATATTGAGTCCATGGAATATTTTATATTTTGACACAAGTTGCGGGAAAGTGACACATTTTTTTTTTTTTTTTGCACAAAGTTGCAACTAAATGATATATTGCTCACACAGGCCATGGGCATATGTGGAATTGCACCCCAAAATACATTTAGCTGCTTCTCCTGAGTATGGGGATACCACATGTGTGGGACTTTTTGGGAGCCTAGCCGCGTACGGGGCCCCGAAAACCATCCACCGCCTTCAGGATTTCTAAGGGTGTAAATTTTTGATTTCACTCTTCACTGCGTATCACAGTTTCGGAGGCCATGGAATGCCCAGGTGGCACAAAACCCCCCAAATGACCCCATTTTGGAAAGTAGACACCCCAAGCTATTTGCTGAGAGGCATGGTGAGTATTTTGCAGCTCTCATTTGTTTTTGAAAATGAAGAAAGTCAAGAAAAAACATTTTTTTTTTCTTTTTTCAATTTTCAAAACTTTGTGACAAAAAGTGAGGTCTGCAAAATACTCACTATACCTCTCAGCCAATAGCTTTGGGTGTCTACTTTCCAAAATGGGGTAATTTGGGGGGGTTTTGTGCCACCTGGGTATTCCATGGCCTCCGAAACTGTGATAGGCAGTGAAGAGTGAAATCAAAAATTCACGCCCTTAGAAAGCCTGAAGGCGGTGCTTGGTTTTCGGGGTCCCGTACGCGGCTAGGCTCCCAAAAAGTCTCACACATGTGGTATCCCCGTACTCAGGAGAAGCAGCAGAATGTATTTTGGGGTGTAATTTCACATATTCCCATGGCATGTTTGAGCAATATATCATTTAGTGACAACTTTGTGCAAAAAAAAAAAAAATTTGTCTCATTCCCGCAACTTGTGTCGCAATATAAAATATTCCATGGACTCGACATGCCTCTCAGCAAATAGCTTGGGGTGTCTACTTTCCAAAATGGGGTCATTTGGGGGGTTTTGAACTGTCCTGGCATTTTTTGCACAACATTTAGAAGCTTATGTCACACATCACCCACTCTTCTAACCACTTGAAGACAAAGCCCTTTCTGACACTTTGTTTACATGAAAGTTATTTTTTTTGCAAGAAAATTACTTTGAACCCCCAAACATTATATATTTTTTTAAAGCAACAGAATAAAATGGTGGGTGGTTTTTTTTTTTCACACAGTATTTGCGCAGCGATTTTTCAAACGCATTTTTTGGGGAAAAAACACACTTTTTTAAATTTTAATGCACTAAAACACACTATATTGCCCAAATGTTTGATGAAATAAAAAAGATGATCTTAGGCCGAGTACATGGATACCAAACATGACATGCTTTACAATTGCGCACAAATGTGCAGTGGCAACAAAATAAATACATTTTTAAAAGCCTTTAAAAGCCTTTACAGGTTACCACTTTAGATTTACAGAGGAGGTCTACTGCAAAAATTACTGCCCTCGATCTGACCTTCGCGGTGATAGCTCACATGCATGGTGCAATTGCTGTTTGACGACGTTTGACGACAGGCCGCCGCTTGCGTTCGCCTTAGCGCGAGAGCAGGGGGCGACAGATGTGCTTTTTTTTTTCTTCATCATTTTTTTGCTTTTTTATCTTATTTTTAAACTGTTCCTTTCATTTTTTTTTTAAAATCATTTTTATTGTTATCTCGGGGAATGTAAATATCCCCTATGATAGCAATAGGTAGTGACAGGTACTCTTTTTTGAAAAAATTGAGGTCTATTAGACCCCAGATCTCTCCTCTGCCCTCAAAGCATCTGATCACACCAAGATCGGTGTGATAAAATGCTTCCCCAATTTCCCAATGGCGCTATTTACATCTGGCGAAATCTAAGTCATAAAATGCTCGTAGCTTCCGGTTTCTTAGGCCATAGAGATGTTTGGAGCCACTCTGGTCTCTGATCAGCTCTATGGTCAGCTGGCTGAATCACCGGCTGCATTCTCAGGTTCCCTGTTGAGACAGGAGAGCCAGAGAAAAACACGGAAGACGGTGGGGGGGGCATTCCCTCCCACGGCTTGTAAAAGCAGTCTAGAGGCTAATTAGCCACTAGGATTGCTTTTACATGAAAGCCGACCACTGGCTGAAAAGAATGATACCAAGATGATACCTAAACCTGCAGGCATCATTCTGGTATAACCACTCAAAGTCGTGAATGGTGTACCTGAAGACAAAAAAATGGTTAACAATAAAGCACAGTAAACGGTAAAGTATAAAAAATTGCATACCTGAAAAACAAACATGATAAAACATAATAACAATAAAACATTGCAGAATAGAATACAGTAAAAAAGAGCAGAACAATAGAGAGAGAGAATAGAGAGAGAGAGAGAACAATAAAACGACAACTATTTTTTTTTATTTTATATATATATATATTTTTTTTTTTACACTTTTTTTGTAACTAACTTTTATAACTGTAACCGGTTCCAGGTTCGGGTCTCTCAAAATGCGATGGCATCTTGGGAGACCCTGTGAAAGTGTGTCCTAGTCTGTGCAATGCTGTACCCTACGCTAATACTCAACTAGTGTATGGTAGCGTTCAAAACATTCACCAATGCAAAGACCAGGATTGTCAGGACAGGAGGGACAATAATAGCGGGTGTCACGCCTATATCCGCACTTGCTGCAGACACGACATCTTTTTGGGGGTGGTTCGTTGGGTAGGGGTATTCGGGAGGACATAAAGAAAATGCCTCTCATGCAGCCGACTGCATTTGGTTGGGGATGTGAATGGGGGAAGTACGGGCGCTGCAGAAGTGGTGGGTTCCCAATTAGGATTGGCGAATGCAGCAGGAAGGGCACTATGGGCACGACGGGCCTGTGTTTGTCTTTTTGGTGGCAGCGGGACACTACTTGTGCTTGCCACCTCACCAGCTTGAACTGCACTTATGGGACTCGCCACGTCACCAAGTGTTACTGCAGTGCGGGTTTGACTACGACCGGGGTGTACTAGGCCACTGGTGCTTGCCAGTTCAATAAAAAGCTACCAAAAAAACTGTTAGCGATTGCAGGGATCAGGCCTGACTCTGCGAATGCAGCAGTTATGCGTTTAGTGTTTTGTAAGTGACAGTGATCAATCGATACTGCACTTGGGTGGGCTGGGCTGGGCCGGGCGGAGGGGAAAAACGCAGGTGCTAGCAGGTATTTGGGCTGATCCCACTAACACTGCGTTTTTGGGAACCCTAAACTGCTGGGGACGCTAGTATAGATCTGATCGGATCAGATATTGATCCGTTCAGATACTATACCACTAAGGGAGGTGTATGCTGCGTGCGTGGGTGTTAGTGGTACTAGCGCTAACCTAACGCTGCTTGGGGCTAGTGCTTGCCAGTTCACCAAAATGCTACCAAAAAAACTGTTAGCAATCGCAGGGATCAGGCCTGACTCTGCGAACACTGCAGTTATGCATTTAGTGTTTTTTAAGTGACAGTGATCGATCAATACTGCACTTGGGTGGGCTGGGCAGAGGGGCAAAACGCAGGTGCTAGCAGGTATCTGGGCTGGTCCTGCTAACACTGCGTTTTTGGGAACCCTAAACTGCTGGGGATGCTAGTATAGATCTGACCGGATCAGATATTGATCCGTTCAGATATTATACCACTAAGGGAGGTGTACGGTGCGTGCGTGGGTGTTAGCGGTACTGGCACTAACCTGACGCTGCCTGGGGCTGGTGCTTGCCAGTTCACCAAAATGCTACCAAAAAAACTGTTAGCGATCGCAGGGATCAGGCCTGACTCTGCGAACGCTGCAGTTATGCGTTTAGTGTTTTGTAAGTGACAGTGATCGATCAATACTGCACTTGGGTGGGCTGGGCAGAGGGGCAAAACGCAGGTGCTAGCAGGTATCTGGGCTGATCCCGCTAACACTGCATTATTGGGAACCCTAAACTGCTAGTATAGATCTGATCGGATCAGATATCGATCCGTTCAGATACTATACCAGTAAGGGAGGCGTATGCTGCGTGCGTGGGTGTTAGCGGTACTGGCGCTAATCTGATGCTGCCTGGGGCGACGCATATCACCGCCGGGCGATCAGGGGGCTAAACCTTTATTCGGTAATAAACGGCGGGTGCCCTGCGTAACACTTATACGGTGATCAGTGGTGAAAGGGTTAACTAGGGGGCAATCAAGAGGTTAAAACCTTTATTAGGCAGTATATGGGGGTCCCTGACGCTATAAAACGCTGACGGCGAACCTAAATATTTACGTCCCTAACTAGCGTCACCAGCGACACTAATACAGCGATCAGAAAAATGATCGCTTAGCGACACTGGTGATGGGGGGTGATCAAGGGGTTAAAACTTTATTAGGGGGGTTAGGGGGGTACCCTAGACCTAAAGGGGGCTAACCCTAACTGTCCTAACACTGTAACTGTCACAAACTGACACCATGCTGTAATCAGAAAAAAAAAAAAAACTGCTTGGTGTCAGTTTGTGACGGGGGGAGGGGGGGGAAATCGGGGTGTTTTGTGTGCCTGGCATGTTCTACTGTGTGTGTGTTGTGCACTCACATTACAGTCTTCTCTCCTCGGCGTCGGAACGGAAAATACAGAGCCGAGGAGAGATGACATCATTTCCTTTGCTGCTGTTTAGCATACAGCAGCAAAGGAATGTTCCCATTGGCCGGCGGCAATCGCGAGGGGGGGCCACGAACGGATGGCCTCCCCCTCACCTCTGATCGCCGGGGAACAAAACAGGACCGCCTCGGGTATATGTACGTGATTTTGCCTGCCCGTGCCGCCTTGCCGACGTACATCGGCGTGAGGCGGTCCTTAAGTGGTTAATCTTTTATTTTTATATTTTTTTATATTTTTTATATAATTTTCACTAGTGGATGTGAGTGTAATACGGGCCTATCCAATATGTTGCTAGTAACTACACAATGTGGATCAATTGGTATTTTACTTGCGGAAGTACACATACATATTAATGATTTTGCTATCTATCTCAGTATGTAATGACATGCGATCTGAGGTGTTAACATTGAATGTGTAGTAACACTATTTACCACTGGAGGGAGTTTTGTGACCGCACTAATTAGGTCCATTTTTATGTTCTTATTTAAGTGTTCTTGCATAGCAAGACCACTTAATGTTATCTCACATATATATTATTAGTGGGAATGCTTTAGCAGTCCCACTATTGTTATTCGATTTTATTTAGTGGGACTGCTTTAGCAGTCCCACTATTGTTATTCGATTTTATTTATTTTTAATTTTAATTTTATTCCGTACGTTTTTCGGTAATGCGTAACTTCTGCATACTTTCAGCTATTAAAACCATTCAACTATCAAAATGTTCGTCTCTTTTAGCTGAGGTGTGCTCTTTTTCAACTTTTTTTCTACCATTTATACTTTTTAAAATATTAAGCTTTTTATCACTTTTTTTTAACATTGAAGTCAAGGGGAGCATGCTTGAAATCCTTAAATTTTTCTTCCGCTCCCAAAAGTTTCAGCTCCTTCATACTTTCACCTAGAGACACCAAACAAACTTTAAAATGTTCACAAAATATTCAGCTATCTGGCTATATCTTTTCAGTTTGATATCTTTTACAGTTTTTGAGAAAAAGCTTTTTGTTTAGAGGTCATTTCAGGAAATTTTAGCCATTAATCAGAGTGTACTGTGTGTGTTTTGTTGCCATGGTTACCAAAGCTTCTGTTATACACAGGGGGGGAGGTGGCTGGAGCATCTCAGCTCTGATTACAGAGCCCGGGGAGGGGACAAAAGCTGAAAAATCAGAACATGATTTCTAAACTGCCGCCACTCCCTCATTTTCAAGCCCACCTACACAAATCTTATATCAAAACGTTCAGCTATCCCTGCTGCCACTAAACATGTCCACGGCTAAGCCATAGTCTTGAGAGTTTTCACAATATGACCATTTGTTTGCAACTCACGCCGTCCATTGACATTCATTGAAACTACACTCTAGCCCCTTCAAATTTGAAGGGCAATATCTAAACTGCGACCGTGCCTTCAATTTTAATATTTCAGAGAAATACTATGTATCAAAATCTAGGTCTGGGTCTTGTGATTCTCACAATATAAAGATCTTCGCTGTAGGATGTATAGTTTTTAAAATACGGCCATTTGTTTGGAGGTCATTTCAGGAAATTTTAGCCATTAATCAGAGTGTACTGTTAGTGTTTGTTTTGTTGCCATGGTTACCAAAGCTTCTGTTATACACAGGGGGGAAGGTGGCTGGAGCATCTCAGCTCTGATTACAGAGCCCGGGGGAGGGGGACAGACACACCATGTACTGATTTATAATAGAGGAATATGATGGGGCAGTTTTGATGGGGTAATTCTGATGGGGCAGTTTTGATGGTGGCAATATGATGGGACAGTTTTGATGGCAATATGATGGGGGCAATTTTGCTGGGGGCCGTTTTAGCAATTCAGCATTCCCACGCATTTTCCCCAGGAAATGCATTTTCTAGTTATTTTTAATTTGAATAATTTTATTCCGTACGTTTTTTGGTTCTGCGTAACTTCTGCATACTTTCAGCTATTAAAACCATTCAACTATTAAAATGTTCGGCTCTTTTAGCTGAGGTGTGCTCTTTTTCAACTTTTTTTCTACCATTTAAACTTTTTAAAATATTAAGCTTTTTAACACTTTTTTTTAACATTGAAGTCAATGGGAGCATGCTTGAAATCCTTAAATTCTTCTTCCGCTCCCAAAAGTTTCAGCTCCTTCATACTTTCACCTAGAGACACCAAACAAACTTTAAAATGTTCACAAAATATTCAGCTATCTGGCTATATCTTTTCAGTTTGATATCTTTTACAGTTTTTGAGAAAAAGCTTTTTGTTTAGAGGTCATTTCAGGAAATTTTAGCCATTAATCAGAGTGTACTGTGTTTGTTTTGTTGCCATGGTTATCAAAGCTTCTGTTATACACAGGGGGGGAGGTGGCTGGGCAATCTCAGCTCTGATTACAGAGCCCGGGAGAGGGGACAGACACACCATGTACTGAATTATAATAGAGGAATATGATGGGGCAGTTTTGATAGGGCAATTCTGATGGGGCAGTTTTGATGGGGCAATTATGATGGGGCAGTTTTATTGGTGGCAATTATGATGGGTCAGTTTTGATGGTGGCAATATGATGGGGCAGTTTTGATGGGACAATTCTGATGGGGCAGTTTTGATGGTGGCAATATGATGGGCAGTTTTGATAGGGCAATTCTGATGGGGCAGTTTTGATGGTGGCAATATGATGGGGCAGTTTTGATGGGGACAATTTTAATGGAGCAGTTTTAAAGGTGGCAATATGATGGGGCAGTCTTGATGGGGCAATTCTTATGGGGCAGTTTTGATGGTGGCAATATGATGGGGCAGTTTTAATGGGGACAATTTTGATGGGGATAATTTTGATGGGGCAATTCTGATGGGGCAGTTTTGATGGCGGCCATTTTAGCAATTTAGCTTTTCAGCATTCCCACGCATTTTCCCCAGGAAATGCATTTTCTAGTTAGTGGGAATGCTTTAGCAGTCCCACTATTGTTATTCGATTTTATTTATTTTTAAACTTAATTTTAATTTTAATTTTATTAGTGGGAATGCTTTAGCAGTCCCACTATTGTTATTCGATTTTATTTATTTTTCTTATTATTCCGTACGTTTTTCGGTTCTGCGTAACTTCTGCATACTTTCAGCTATTAAAACCATTCAACTATTAAAATGTTCGTCTCTTTTAGCTGAGGTGTGCTCGTTTTCAACTTTTTTTCTACCATTTATACTTTTTAAAATATTAAGCTTTTTGACACTTTTTTTTAACATTGAAGTCAATGGGAGCATGCTTGAAATCCTTAAATTCTTTTTCCGCTCCCAAAAGTTTCAGCTCCTTCATACTTTCACCTAGAGACACCAAACAAACTTTAAAATGTTCACAAAATATTCAGCTATCTGGCTATATCTTTTCAGTTTGATATCTTTTACAGTTTTTGAGAAAAAGCTTTTTGTTTAGAGGTCATTTCAGGAAATTTTAGCCATTAATCAGAGTGTACTGTTTGTTTTGTTCCCATGGTTACCAAAGCTTCTGTTATACACAGGGGGGGAGGTGGCTGGAGCATCTCAGCTCTGATTACAGAGCCCTGGGGGAGGGGACAGACACACCATGTACTGATTTATAATAGAGGAATATGATGGGGCAGTTTTGATGGGGTAATTCTGATGGGGCAGTTTTGATGGGGCAATTCTGATGAGGCAGTTTTGATGGTGGCAATATGATGGGGCAGTTTTGATGGGGACAATTTTTATGGAGCAGTTTTAAAGATGGCAATATGATGGGGCAGTTTTGATGGTGGCAATATGATGGGGCAGTTTTAATGGGGACAATTTTGATGGGGCAGTTTTGATGGCAGTATGATGGGGCAGTTTTGATGGCGGTCGTTTTAGCAATTTAGCTATTCAGCAATAATTTTTGAAAAAAAAAATAATATTTAAAAAAAATATATATATATTTTTGAAAAAAAAAATATATATTTTTGAAAAAAAAAATATTTTTGAAAAAAAAAAATTATTTTTGAAAAAAAAAAAAATATTTTTGAAAAAAAAAAATCATTTTTGAAAAAAAAAAAAATTGTTTTTGAAAAAAAAAATCATTTTTGAAAAAAAAAATTATTTTTGAAAAAAAAAAATATATATTTTTGAAAAAAAAAATATTTTTGAAAAAAAAAAATTTTTGAAAAAAAAAATATTTTTGAAAAAAAAAATTATTTTTGAAAAAAAAAAATATATTTTTGAAAAAAAAATATATATTTTTGAAAAAAAAATTCAATTTTGAAAAAAAAAATTACTTTTGAAAAAAAAAAATTACTTTTAGTTTTGATGGGGCAATTCTGATGGGGCAGTTTTGATCGGGAAAATATTGATGGGGCAATTCTAATGGGGCAGTTTTGATGGCAATATGATGGGGGCAGTTTTGATGGTGGCAATATCATGGGGCAGTTTTGATGGTGGTAATATGATGGGGCAATTTTGATGGTGGCAA
Source organism: Lithobates clamitans (assembly GCA_037952925.1). Taxonomy (NCBI): domain Eukaryota; kingdom Metazoa; phylum Chordata; class Amphibia; order Anura; family Ranidae; genus Lithobates; species Lithobates clamitans. Next base: position 841,678 of record JBBGZY010000618.1, on the reverse strand, counting down.
TATAATGGGGCAGTTTTGATGGGGCAATTCTGATGGTGGCAATATGATGGGACAATTTTGATGGAGCAATTCTGATGGGGCAGTTTTGATGGTGGCAATATGATGGGGCAGTTTTAATGGGGACAATTTTGATGGGGCAATTCTGATGGGGCAGTTTTGATGGCGGCCGTTTTAGCAATTTAGCTATTCAGCATTCCCACGCATTTTCCCCAGGAAATGCATTTTCTAGTTTATTTTTAATCTTCCTAATTTTAATTTTAATTTTATTCCGTATGTTTTTTGGCTCTGCGTAACTTCTGCATACTTTCAGCTATTAAAACCATTCAACTATTAAAATGTTCGTCTCTTTTAGCTGATGTGTGCTCTTTTTCAAAATTTTTTCTACCATTTATACTTTTTAAAATATTAAGCTTTTTATCACTTTTTTTTAACATTGAAGTCAATGGAAGCATGCTTGAAATCCTTAAATTCTTCTTCCGCTCCCAAAAGTTTCAGCTCCTTCATACTTTCACCTAGAGACACCAAACAAACTTTAAAATGTTCACAAAATATTCAGCTATCTGGCTATATCTTTTCAGTTTGATATCTTTTACAGTTTTTGGGAAAAAGCTTTTTGTTTAGAGGTCATTTCAGGAAATTTTAGCCATTAATCAGAGTGTACTGTGTTTGTTTTGTTGCCATGGTTACCAAAGCTTCTGTTATACACAGGGGGGAAGGTGGCTGGAGCATCTCAGCTCTGATTACAGAGCCCGGGGGGAGGGGACAGACACACCATGTACTGATTTATAATAGAGGAATATGATGGGGCAGTTTTGATAGGGCAATTCTGATGGGGCAGTTTTGATGGTGGCAATATGATGGGGCAGTTTTGATGGGGCAATTCTGATGGGGCAGTTTTGATGGTGGCAATATGATGGGGCAGTTTTGATGGGGACAATTTTTATGGAGCAGTTTTAAAGGTGGCAATATGATGGGGCAGTTTTGATGGGGGCAATATGATGGGGCAGTTTTAATGGGGACAATTTTGATGGGGCAGTTTTGATGGCAGTATGATGGGGCAGTTTTGATGGCGGTCGTTTTAGCAATTTAGCTATTCAGCAATTATTTTGGAAAAAAAAATATTTTTGAAAAAATAAATATTTTTGAAAAAATAAATATTTTTGAAAAAAAAAATCATTTTTGAAAAAAAAAAATTTTTGAAAAAAAAAATCATTTAAAAAAAAAAAAATCATTTTTGAAAAAAAAAATTTAAAAAAAAAAAAATTATTTTTGAAAAAAAAATTCATTTTTGAAAAAAAAAATTACTTTTAGTTTTGATGGGGCAATTCTGATGGGGCAGTTTTGATGGGGACAATTTTGATGGGGCAATTCTAATGGGGCAGTTTTGATGGCAATATGATGGGGGCAGTTTTGATGGTGGCAATATGATGGGGCAGTTTTGATGGGACAGTTTTGATGGTGGCAATATGATGGGGCAGTTTTGATGGGGCAATTCTGATGGTGGCAATATGATGGGACAATTTTGATGGAGCAATTCTGATGGGGCAGTTTTGATGATGGCAATAAGATGGGGCAGTTTTAATGGGGACAATTTTGATGGGGCAATTCTGATGGGGCAGTTTTGATGGCGGCCGTTTTAGCAATTTAGCTATTCAGCATTCCCACGCATTTTCCCCAGGAAATGCATTTTCTAGTTTTTAATTTTAATTTTAATTTTATTCCGTACGTTTTTTGGTTCTGCGTAACTTCTGCATACTTTCAGCTATTAAAACCATTCAACTATTCAACAATTTAGCTATTCAGCAATTATTTTTGAAAAAAAAAATATTTTTGAAAAAAAAAAAATTTTTGAAAAAAAAAAATTTTTTGAAAAAAAAAATATATTTTTGAAAAAATAAAAATTTTTTTGAAAAAAAAAATCATTTTTGAAAAAAAAAATCATTTTTGAAAAAAAATTTTTGAAAAAAAAAATTATTTTTTGAAAAAAAAAAATTATTTTTATAAAAAAAAAATTATTTTTGAAAAAAATAAATATATTTTTGAAAAAAAAAAATATATTTTTGAAAAAATAAAAATTTTTTTGAAAAAAAAAAATCATTTTTGAAAAAAAAAATATTTTTGAAAAAAAAAATCATTTTTGAAAAAAAATTTTTTTGAAAAAAAAAATTATTTTTGAAAAAAAAAAATCATTTTTGAAAAAAAAAATATTTTTGAAAAAAAAAATATATTTTTGAAAAAATAAAAATTTTTTTGAAAAAAAAAATCATTTTTGAAAAAAAAAATCATTTTTTTTGGTTCTGCGTAACTTCTGCATACTTTCAGCTATTAAAACCATTCAACTATTCAACAATTTAGCTATTCAGCAATTATTTTTGAAAAAAAAAATATTTTTGAAAAAAAAAAAATTTTTGAAAAAAAAAAATTTTTTGAAAAAAAAAATATATTTTTGAAAAAATAAAAATTTTTTTGAAAAAAAAAATCATTTTTGAAAAAAAAAATCATTTTTGAAAAAAAATTTTTGAAAAAAAAAATTATTTTTTGAAAAAAAAAAATTATTTTTATAAAAAAAAAATTATTTTTGAAAAAAATAAATATATTTTTGAAAAAAAAAAATATATTTTTGAAAAAATAAAAATTTTTTTGAAAAAAAAAAATCATTTTTGAAAAAAAAAATATTTTTGAAAAAAAAAATCATTTTTGAAAAAAAATTTTTTTGAAAAAAAAAATTATTTTTGAAAAAAAAAAATCATTTTTGAAAAAAAAAATATTTTTGAAAAAAAAAATATATTTTTGAAAAAATAAAAATTTTTTTGAAAAAAAAAATCATTTTTGAAAAAAAAAAATCATTTTTGAAAAAAAAATCATTTTTGAAAAAAAAAATCATTTTTGAAAAAAAAATTTTTTGAAAAAAAAAATTATTTTTGAAAAAAAAAAATCATTTTTGAAAAAAAAAATATTTTTGAAAAAAAAAAATATATTTTTGAAAAAAAAAAATCATTTTTGAAAAAAAAATTATTTTTGAAAAAAAAATATATTTTTGAAAAAAAAAATATTTTTGAAAAAAAAAAATCATTTTTGAAAAAAAAAATTTTTGAAAAAAAAAATCATTTTTGAAAAAAAAATTTTTTGAAAAAAAAATTATTTTTGAAAAAAAAAACCTTTTTGAAAAAAAAAATCATTTTTGAAAAAAAAATTTTTTGAAAAAAAAAATTATTTTTGAAAAAAAAAAATCATTTTTGAAAAAAAAAATCATTTTTGAAAAAAAAATTATTTTTGAAAAAAAAAAATATATTTTTGAAAAAATAAAAATTTTTTTGAAAAAAAAAAATCATTTTTGAAAAAAAATTTTTTTGAAAAAAAAATTTTTTGAAAAAAAAAAATTATTTTTGAAAAAAAAATATTTTTTTTAAAAAAAAAATTATTTTTGAAAAAAAAATATATTTTTGAAAAAAAAAATATTTTTGAAAAAAAAAAATCATTTTTGAAAAAAAAAATATTTTTGAAAAAAAAAATCATTTTTGAAAAAAAAATTTTTTGAAAAAAAAATTATTTTTGAAAAAAAAAACCTTTTTGAAAAAAAAAATCATTTTTTTTCAAAAAAATTTTTGAAAAAAAAAATTATTTTTGAAAAAAAAAAATCATTTTTGAAAAAAAAATTATTTTTGAAAAAAAAAAATATATTTTTGAAAAAATAAAAATTTTTTTGAAAAAAAAAATCATTTTTGAAAAAAAAATTTTTGAAAAAAAAAAATTATTTTTGAAAAAAAAATATTTTTTTTAAAAAAAAAATTTTTGAAAAAAAAATATATTTTTGAAAAAAAAAATATTTTTGAAAAAAAAAAATCATTTTTGAAAAAAAAAAAACATGTTTGAAAAAAAATTCATTTGATGGTGGCAATATGATGGGGCAGTTTTGATGGTGGCAATATGATGGTGCAGTTTTGATGAGGCAATTCTGATGGGGCAGTTTTGATGGTGGCAATATGATGGGACAGTTTTGATGGCAATATGATGGGGGCAATTTTGCTGGGGGCCGTTTTAGCAATTCAGCATTCCCACGCATTTTCCCCAGGAAATGCATTTTCTAGTTTATTTTTAATAATTTTAATTTTATTCCGTACGTTTTTTGGTTCTGCGTAACTTCTGCATACTTTCAGCTATTAAAACCATTCAACTATCAAAATGTTCGTCTCTTTTAGGTGATGTGTGCTCTTTTTCAACTTTTTTTCTACCATTTATACTTTTTAAAATATTAAGCTTTTTATCACTTTTTTTTTAACATTGAAGTCAATGGGAGCATGCTTCAGAAACTTAAAATCTTCTTCCGCTCCCAAAAGTTTCAGCTCCTTCATACTTTCACCTACAGACGCCAAACAAACTTTAAAATGTTCACAAAATATTCAGCTATCTGGCTATATCTTTTCAGTTTGATATCTTTTATAGTTTTTGAGAAAAAGCTTTTTGTTTAGAGGTCATTTCAGGAAATTTTAGCCATTAATCAGAGTGCACTGTTTGTTTTGTTGCCATGGTTACCAAAGCTTCTGTTATACACAGGGGGGGAGGTGGCTGGAGCATCTCAGCTCTGATTACAGAGCCCGGGGGAGGGGACAGACACACCATGTACTGATTTATAATAGAGGAATATGATGGGGCATTTTTGATAGGGCAATTCTGATGGGGCAGTTTTGATGGTGGCAATATGATGGGGCAGTTTTGATGGGACAATTCTGATGGGGCAGTTTTGATGGTGGCAATATGATGGGGCAGTTTTTATGGGGACAATTTTAATGGAGCAGTTTTAAAGGTGGCAATATGATGGGGCAGTTTTGATGGGGGCAGTTTTGATGGTGGCAATATGATGGGGCAGTTTTGATGGGGCAATTCTGATGGGGCAGTTTTAAAGGCAATATGATGGGAGCAGTTTTGATGGGGCAATTCTGATGGGGCAGTTTTCATGGTGGCAATATGATGGGGCAGTTTTGATAGGGCAATTCTAATGGGGCAGTTTTGATGGGGCAATTCTGATGGGGCAGTTTTGATGGTGGCAATATGATGGGGCAGTTTTGATGAGGCAATTCTGATGGGGCAGTTTTGATGGTGGCAATATGGTGGGGCAGTTTTGATGGGGCAATTTTGGTGGTGGCAATTTGATGAGGCAGTTTTGATGGTGCAGTTATGACTGTGGTAATCATTTGTGAAAAAGCTGTTTAAGTTTAGTGATCATTTTGTGCAAGGCGGCCAGAGCCATTTTAAATGAGGGCAACCAGGATTTTGTTGCCATGGTTACCAAAGCTTCTTATACACAGTGATGGGTGGTGGGTTATTACAAAGACCGGGGGAGGGGATAGCATAGACACACCATGTACTGATTTATAATAGAGGAATATGATGGAGCAGTTTTGATGGGGCAATTCTGATGGGGCAGTTTTGATGGTGGCAAAATGATGGGGCAGTTTTGATGGGGCAATTTTGATGGTGGCAATTTGATGGGGCAGTTTTGATGAGGCAGTTATGGCTGTGGCAATAATTTGTGAAAAAGCTGTTTAAGTTTAGTGATCACTTTGTGCAAGGCGGCCAGAGCCATTTTAAATGAGGGCAACCAGGATTTTGTTGCCATGGTTACCAAAGCTTCTTATATACAGTGATGGGCGGTGGGTTATTACAGAGCCCGGGGGACAGCACAGACACACCATGTACTGATTTATAATAGAGGAATATGATGGGGCTGTTTTCATGGTGGCAATATGATGGGGCAGTTTTAAAGGTGGCAGTTTTAATGGGGCAATTTTGATGGTGGCAATTTGATGAGGCAGTTTTGATGGTGCAGTTATGACTGTGGCAATCATTTGTGAAAAAGCTGTTTAAGTTTAGTGATCATTTTGTGCAAGGCGGCCAGAGCCATTTTAAATGAGGGCAACCATGATTTTGTTGCCATGGTTACCAAAGCTTCTTATACACAGTGATGGGTGGTGGGTTATTACAGAGCCCGGGGGACAGCACAGACACACCATGTACTGATTTATAATAGAGGAATATGATGGGGCAATTTTGATGGGGCAATTCTGATGGGGCAGTTTTGATGGTGGCAATATTATGGGGCAGTTTTGATGGGGCAATTCTGATTGGGCAGTTTTGATGGTGGCAATATGATGGGGCAGTTTTGATGGGGCAATTCTGATGGGGCAGTTTTGATGGTGGCAATATTATGGGCCAGTTTTGGTGGGGCAATTCTGATTGGGCAGTTTTGATGGTGGCAATTTGATGGGGCAGTTTTGATGGGGCAGATTTGATGGGGCAGTTATGACTGTGGCAATAATTTGTGAAAAAGCTGTTTAAGTTTAGTGATCATTTTGTGCAAGGCGGCCAGAGCCATTTTAAATGAGGGCAACCAGGATTTTGTTGCCATGGTTACCAAAGCTTCTTATACACAGTGATGGGCGGTGGGTTATTACAGAGCCCGGGGGACAGCACAGACACACCATGTACTGATTTATAATAGAGGAATATGATGGGGCTGTTTTCATGGTGGCAATATGATGGGGCAGTTTTGAAGGTGGCAGTTTTAATGGGGCAATTTTGATGGTGGCAATTTGATGAGGCAGTTTTGATGGTGCAGTTATGACTGTGGCAATCATTTGTGAAAAAGCTGTTTAAGTTTAGTGATCATTTTGTGCAAGGCGGCCAGAGCCATTTTAAATGAGGGCAACCAGGATTTTGTTGCCATGGTTACCAAAGCTTCTTATACACAGTGATGGGTGGTGGGTTATTACAGAGCCCGGGGGACAGCATAGACACACCATGTACTGATTTATAATAGAGGAATATGATGGGGCAGTTTTGATGGGGCAATTCTGATTGGGCAGTTTTTATGGTGGCAATATGATGGGGCAGTTTTGATGGTGGCAATATTATGGGGCAGTTTTGATGGGGCAATTCTGATTGGGCAGTTTTGATGGTGGCAATTTGATGGGGCAGTTTTGATGGGGCAGATTTGATGGGGCAGATTTGATGGGGCAGTTATCACTGTGGCAATAATTTGTGAAAAAGCTGTTTAAGTTTAGTGATCCTTTTGTGCAAGGCGGCCAGAGCCATTTTAAATGAGGGCAACCAGGATTTTGTTGCCATGGTTACCAAAGCTTCTTGTACACAGTGATGGGCGGTGGGTTATTACAAAGACCGGGGGAGGGGACAGCACAGACACACCATGTACTGATTTATAATAGAGGAATATGATGGGGCAGTTTTGATGGGGCAATTCTGATGGGGCAGTTTTGATGGTGGCAGTATGATGGGACAGTTTTGATGGGGCAATTTTGATGGTGGCAATTTGATGGGGCAGTTTTGATGAGGCAGTTATGACTGTGGCAATAATTTGTGAAAAATCTGTTTAAGTTTAGTTTCTTCACTTAGAGCACCTTTAAGCTACCCAACAGTTGCTTGAACCAACTCACAGTTTGTCACTGGTTTTCTCAACAGAACATTGATACTGCTGTGCGTAATTGGTAATTGGTTGGTAAGTATAGTAATGCTATATCTGAAATTACCAATACATCACATCACTTGACTGTAGATAACTATTTAGCATCTGTACATGTTTAAGTTTTGTTTTGAAAAAAGCCACACACCCACTCACTCACCACACACCCACAGACACACCATGTACTGATTTATAATAGAGGAATATGATGGGGCAGTTTTGATGGGGCAATTCTGATGGGGCAGTTTTGATGGTGGTAAAATGATGGGGCAGTTTTGATGGGGCAATTTTGATGGTGGCAATTTGATGGGGCAGTTTTGATGAGGCAGTTATGACTGTGGCAATAATTTGTGAAAAGGCTGTTTAAGTTTAGTTGCATCACTTATGCCGCGTACAAAGGGTCGGACTTTACGGCAGACTTTGCCCGGCGGACTTTGACGGACTTTACGACGGACTTTCTGAATGAACGGACTTGCCTACACACAATCCACCAAAGTCCCTCGAATTCGTATGTGATGACGTACGACTGGACTAAAACAAGGAAGTTCATAGCCAGTAGCCAATAGCTGCCCTAGCGTGGCTTTTTGTCCGTCGAACTAGCATACAGACGAGTGAACTTTTCGACCGAACTCGATTTCGACGGATTGATTTAAAACATGTTTCAAATCTAAGTCCGTCCAACTTTTGAGAAAACAAAGTCCGCTGGAGCCCACACACGATCGAATTGTCTGACGAAATCCAGTCCGCCGGGCAAAGTCTGCCGTAAAGTCCGCTCGTGTGTACGCGGCATTAGAGCACCTTTAAGCTACCCAACAGTTGCTTGAACCAACTAACTCACAGTTTGTCACTGGTTTTCTCAACAGAACATTGATACTGCTGTGCGTAATTGGTAATTGGTTGGTAAGTATAGTAATGCTATATCTGAAATTACCAATACATCACATCACTTGACTGTAGATAACTATTTAGCATCTGTACACGTTTAAGTTTTGTTTTGAAAAAAGCCACACACACACTCACTCACCACACACCCACAGACACACCATGTACTGATTTATAATAGAGGAATATGATGGGGCAGTTTTGATGGGGCAATTCTGATGGGGCAGTTTTGATGGTGGCAATAAAATGGGGCAGTTTTGATGGGGCAATTCTGATTGGGCAGTTTTGATGGTGGTAATATGATGGGGCAGTTTTGATGGGGCAATTCTGATGGGGCAGTTTTGATGAGGCAGTGTGGCAATAATTTGTGAAAAAGCTGTTTAAGTTTAGTTGCATCACTTAGAGCACCTTTAAACTACCCAACAGTTGCTTGAACCAACTCACAGTTTGTCACTGGTTTTCTCAACAGAACATTGATACTGCTGTGTGTAATTGGTAATTGGTGGGTAAGTATAGTAATGCTATATCTGAAATTACAAATACATCACATCACTTGATGTATTTAGCATCTGTACATGTTTAAGTTTTGTTTTGAAAAAAGCCACACACACACACTCACTCACCACACACCCACAGACACACACAGACGTAGACAGACACAGAGAGACACACACATCCCCACAACACACACATTTTTTTTAAATACGAATCACAAAGGACCCTTTGATAATGAATAAGTTAATATGTTGTCCAGCCTGAAAAGTACTCATTAAAATAAGCTGTGAGGTTAGTTTTCTAAAGTAAAACTGGAAATGTATTGTATATGTATTGCTGGATATGATGCATTGCTGTAGATTAAAGGTGCTCTAAGTGATGTGATGTGTTTTTTAGAATTGTGATTTTGGATCACATCAACAATGCCGAGGAAGAGTAAGCGGTCACAAGCTCAAAGCCTGCGCCGGCAGAGGTCGAAGGAGGTTAAGTGTACTACAGGTGAACAGGTAGACTGTGTTGGTCCTCAGAGCTGTGGAGAGGTGACAATGGCTGCAGCGTCTCGTGATGATGAAAGTGCGAGACAGGGAAGTCAGAGCAATGCACCAAAGGTTTCTGCTGACGAGAGAGGATGTCACAGCGATGGTGAAGCAAGGCCTTCTATTGTGACCCTGGTAAAGCTCAGAGGTCAAAGTGATGAGCCAGGTGTACCACAGGTATCTTATGCTGACATGGTAAAGAAAAGATGTGTGGCAGTTTCCTCTGAAGCTAACCAGGTAAACCACAAAGGTCAAAGTGTCATGTCACCAGAGGCATTTTATGCTAATGTAAAGAGTGGACACCCTCAGTGTGTAGCAGGCCCTTCTCATGCAGACTATGTAAATCTGGCAGGTCAGTCTTCTGTAAGACATGTCCATGCAACCCGCAGCCAGGCCTCTCTTAAATATGGTAAAAACAGAAATCAGCAGTGTACCTGCAATTCACTAACATTTCTGGCGTTCCTTCACGAGAATATCACCAGATCAGATCTAGACCTTGTTTTGGATAAAGGTAATACGATGTATAAAGAAGTCAGGAAAATCTTTCCTAATCACATCTATCTGACTACTGATGAGCTCCCTCATGAAGTACCTGCACGCACGCATACACATTATGTGGACATGGAACAACTTTCTAGATATGGCACATTAGGAGAAAAGTTACCTGGAGCTTTAGACAGTTTTCTGGACCTAGAGGCTGGACTCAGCTGCTTGCTATCCGATATCCAGTATGGATTGCTCCTGATGAGAGTATTATGCATTGCCGTATTCAAAACAAAGTCCGGCAGATACGGTTTCTTTGATCCACACTCGAGAACAGCCAAAGGTTTGCCCCTACCCCCTGGTTCTCGCACTCCTGGTACTGCTGTTATGCTGACATTTACATGTCTTCGTGATATGATTGATCATCTTCTGAAATATCACAGAATGTTGGGTACACAGTCCTCCTGTAACTATGAGTTGAAGCCTGTGGAGTTTTACAATATGAACACTGCCAACCTGAATACTGCTATCTCAGACAGAGACAGTCACCTTACAACTCACGCTGCTGCTGTACCAACTGCTCTTCAAAAGGAGACAGGCCTGAGTGCTCACATCAGTGACAAATCTGTACATGAAGTATTTACTCATATGGAAACTGAACCACAAATGTCTAGACAGATCAGCTTGAATTGTGTCGCATCACATGATGCTGTGCTGAATGATTCAAACTCAACTATTTCAAAGGTAAACACTGATGCAACAGATGTCTCTGATAACATATTGCAGAGAGTGTCCACCAACATCACGTCTGTACCATCTGTGAAACATAAAGAGGTTCATGTCATTTTTCATGATGATATCCAAAGTGAACCAGAATTATCATATAAATTCAGTGTGAATTCTGCAACTGAGAGTAAGTCAAACTTAACTGCTCCATTGATAAATACTGTTGCAAGTGATGATGTCATGCGTAAACTGAAAAAAATTAATAAACAACGAAGGAGAAAACTTAAGAGCAGACTGTTGCTCTCTGAAAAGGTATCGCAAAGAAAGGAGAATCAAAAAAGGAAAGAAAGAAAAATTTATGCTTCAAATGGAACATATAAAGCACAGAAAAAAATATCTATAACGACCCAATACCGACAAAGCCGTGAATTTAGAATGAAACAAAGACAAAGATTGAACAGCTCATACAGAGAAAACCTTGAGTTTCGAATGAAACAAAGACAAAGATTGAACAGCTCATACAGAGAAAACCTTGAGTTTCGAATGAAACAAAGACAAGGATTGAACAGCTCATACAGAGAAAACCTTGAGTTTCGAATGAAACAAAGACAAAGAATGAACAGCTTATACAGAGAAAACCTTGAGTTTCGAATGAAACAAAGAGAAAGAATGACAACATTTTACAGAAAAGACGTTGACTTTAGAGTGAGCCAGCGATCTTTTATGCGATCTTATATAACTCAGCGTTATGCAAATGACAAAGCTTTCAGAGATAGACACAGACAACTAATGAGACAAAGAATGCGAGAACAATTCAAGAACAACATTCTGTTTAAAAGTATGTTTAAAATGAGATGTGCAAATAAAATAAAAAAGAAATATAGATTGATAAATCGACAAACATGTGAGAGTGACAGAGAAAATGACAACTCTTTAATCAAAGAGGCCATATCTCTTTTCAAATCACAAATACGGGAAGGTCCCACCTATGTCTGCACTGTCTGCCATAAAGCCTCGTTTCCAAACCAAGTACGCCCCTGCACAAGATCAAATTATGTCAAAAATCCACATATAGTTGCAGCATGCTTGACAGGGAAGTACGTGCATGTTTGCGATGAAGGCTGTGAACACTGCAAGGTGCCTGATGAGAGAAGAAGTGAGTGGATTTGTTACACCTGTCACAATCATCTTAAAGATGGAGCTATGCCAGCTCTTGCTGTAGCCAACAACTTAATGCTTGCTGACATTCCACCTGAGCTATCAGATCTTAACATATTGGAAAGGCATCTCGCATCCAGATGTATAGCATTTGCCAAAATTATACCTCTTCCTAAAGGCCGCCAGAGACTAATACGAGGAAATGTTGTGTGTGTCCCGTCTGAGGTGCAGGAAACGATTGAAGCTTTACCCAGACTGAGAAGTGAGTCTCAGGTGATGAGAGTAAAACTGAAGAGACGATTGTGTTATAAAGGACACCAACTTTTTCAGACAGTTAGTTGGTCGAAGCTCATTCAGGCTTTGCATAAACTCAAAGAGATCCATCCACAGTACGAGGACATAACGATCAGAGATGAGGCTGAGTTATGTGACCCAACACTTCCTGATAAGGATGATGAAGATGATGATGATGATGTGGATGCTACAATGAAGGAAGATGATTATGATGAAACAGATTTAATGAAAATTGACAGGTGTGAGAGTAATGCTCTGTGTGAGGCAGAAAATGAGCCTGAAAATGAACACAATATAGACATGGTGTCATGTGATGGTGAACAACCAAATGAGCAGAGAGGTGATGAAGACCAGGAAGGTGAAATGCCTAATGGTGGTTTTGCTCTGGAATCATGCCTTCAGCCTTGTGACGTGGCAGAGGAGATTTTATAGTAATAGACGGTTACAGCGCTGATAGACGTAATTGTACAATAAAGTGCTATGTGCTGAAAATATACATGGGTATTAGTTATACTTCAAATACAACTGCTGATCACCACAGTGTATATGATATGTGAGAAAACAACCAGTGTTACCTGATTAAAAAACAACCTGAAGAATAAGCTAATAAATGGTTAAAAAATCAAATACAAGTGAACTCTAATCACAATATAACAGTGCAAAAAATGGAAAATAGTCCCAAAATAAATAACTAGCACCAGCTGGGCATGGAAGACTCAGACAGACAACTTAATGATGGCCCAACGGCTCCTTAATCAAAAATGTCAGTCCGTATCTATGATCCAACACCAGGTACTTCTAAATGGATAAATGGATGTTTAGGCTGATATTTCAAACAATGGAGCCATAGATCTTGCAATCGGTCACCCAAAATAGAAAGAGAAAAAAATATGGTGAAGTACTGCGGGATGTAAGAGCCAATCGCGCTACAAACCGCTACTCACGCTTTCCCTGGTGGCAGTCAAGCATGTCAGGCATATCAGATGCTTCCGCGATCGCCGCTTGGTAGCGTGCGTTCCACGGAGCCAGGAAGATGAAAAAAAGCGTCACTTGGTTGTGTGAAGGCCGGATGTGACGTCGACGCGTTTCGCCCCTCCCCCAGGGCGTCATCAAAGGACCTTTGATAAGCGTGTTGAGGCATTATTAAGGAATTTGATCTTATCTCCTGCAGAGCCCCTAGGCAGAGTCGTTGACTTTTTTTACAGAGTTGAGTTTCAGCATCGTGGAAGTCCACACATCCACTGTCTCATATGGGTTGATGGTGCTCCTGTTTTTGAAGAAGACGATGATCAGACTGTGTTAGATTTTGTGTCCAAATACATCACAGCTCAGCTGCCCGACCCACATACACAACCTGCTCTGTAAAAGAAAGTTACAGAAGTGCAGACACACAGCAAAAATCACTCAAGGACATGTTTCAAAAGTGTCAGCTCGGGTTGCAGATTTGGATTTCCTAAACCACCCGTCAGAAACACAATGATAACGAGACCTGGTGAGTGTATCGATCCAGTGGAAGTGGAAAAAGCAAAGCAAAAACTTCAACCACTTAACTTGCTTTTAAATGAACCTGAAACAGCATCTCTGGGTTTGCAGCAGCTCTTAACTCAATGCAATCTGACATACAGTGAGTACAAACAATGCCTTAACATGGTGAATAAATCCAGTGCAGTCATTCTGAAGCGTGACCCCAAGGACTGCTGGGTAAATGGATATAATCCATACCTACTTGAAGCCTGGAATGCCAATATTGATGTCAGTTATATACTCAATGCATATTCGTGCATCATGTATCTCACCAGCTACATTACCAAGAAAGAATCTGGACTGAGTACCTCAAAACAGTCATCAAAAACTCCAACAGAGATCATGTCAATGAATGTGATGAAATGAGAGAAATAATGCAGGCGTATTCCAAAAAAAGAGAGGACAGCGCTCAGGAATGTGTGAGTCGTGCATGTGGAATTAACATGAAGAAGTGTTCACGTGGTGTCGTATTCATACCGACAGATGACAACGCAGTGAAAATGAGTCGCCCCCTCTCGTTCCTGGAAAACACAACATCTGAATGTTCAGATGTGTCGATGACGTCTTTGACTGACAAGTACAAAGCCAGACCTGAAACACTGGAGTTTGAGGAGATGTGTTTGGCTGATTTTGCAGCTACTTGCAGAATTGTGTATGGCAGACAGACGAAAGGTAAAAATGTTTTGCCCCTCCTGAATGAGATGGGATTTGTGCAAAAGCGGAAAGACGATAAGCCTGCTATCATTAGGTTTCACCGCACATCCAAGCAAAAATATCCTGAGAAGTTTTATGGCACATTACTGAAACTGTACGTTCCCTACCGATCAGAGCAGGAACTGAAAAGACCGTATTACCCCACATATGAGTCATTTTACAGCAATGGATGTGTGCAACTACCAGGTTGTGATCATCTGGAGAGTGTCCAACACATTGTGAAACGAAACAGAGACAAATATGAGAAAAACAGTGAAGAGATTGAGAATGCTGTTGAAGAGTTTGAGCAGAACAGAGGTGTGATTGATGAATGGTGTAATCTGGCATCAGAATCAGAAATTGTGAGGTTGGAGTGTATTGAAGAACTGGAGGCAAAAGAGCCAGATTGTAAAAATGAACAAGATAATGTCCCGGAATACAGTAATCGGGCTAATGCTGTAACAGAAGTCAGAGCCATCAGAGAGCCCCCTGCATTTGACCCCATAGTGTTACGCCAAATGTATCAGAATCTGAACAAGAAACAAGCCTGTGTGTTCTATGCAGTTAGAGAGTGGTGCATAAAGCGAATCTGTGGCCTAAATCCAGACCAGTTCTTTTTTACATCAATGGTGGCGCAGGAACAGGAAAGTCACAGTTAATGAAATGCATCTACTCTGAGGCATCTAAGATACTGTGCAAACTGCCGAGACACGCTGAGGAGGCCGACATATCAAACCCAACTGTCCTGTTGACCGCATTCACTGGAACTGCAGCCTTCAACATATCAGGCTCCACACTGCACTCATTACTCAAACTGCCGAGAAGCCTAAAACCTCCATTTCAAGGTCTTGGTAACAATTTGGATGAAGTCAGATCTGAACTTTTAAATGCTGAAATCATCATCATTGATGAAGTGTCCATGGTTTCAAAGCCCCTTTTTGCCTATGTTGATGCAAGGCTCAAACAGATCAAAGGCAGTCAGAGACCATTCGGAGGAATGTCGGAGATTTTTTTCAGCTTCCACCAGTGCGACAGTCCAAGCCCCTCTGTGTGTATGACCCATGTGAGATAGACCTATGGCAGGAACACTTTCAGATGATCACTCTGACTGAGATTATGCGTCAGAAGGATGATGTTGCCTTTGCAGAGATGTTGAACAGGATTCGTGTGAAAGAAAAGTCAGAGGAGTTGTCCGAGCCAGACAGAGCTTTGTTGTCACAGGCCATCACCAAACCAGAACTGTGTCCAACTGATGTGCTACACATTTTTGCAACTAATAAACAAGTTGATTCACACAACTCTGCAATGTTAGCTCTGCTCCATTCTCATATCACCAATATTGATGCGGATGACTACAAAAAGGATCCACAGACGGGCAGAATGGCACGACAAGCCAAACCATTTAAAGGAAACAGAAATGAGTTACCAGATACGCTAAACGTTGCTGAAGGTGTCAGAGTCATGCTCATCAGAAACATAGACGTATCTCAAGGATTGGTGAATGGATCTTTCTCTACGCTAGTCAGGGTAATATCCTCTGAACAAAATGGTATCGCACATGTCACTATGCTCGGGCTCAAGATGGATGATGAAACAGCTGGAAGGAATTATCGTAACAGAGCACCAGGAGGACCAGACAATCTAGTGTACATCGACAGAGCAGAGGAGAATATGAAACAGAAAGGAGTGGTACGCAGACAGTTTCCTATTAAACTGGCCTTTGCTTGTACGATTCATAAGGTTCAAGGTATGACAAGGATATCAGCTGTAGTGTCACTGAAACACATTTTTGAACCTGGCATGGCTTATGTAGCTGTCAGCAGAGTGACCTCTCTGAGTGGCCTGCATATTCTGGATATGGACGAGAGTAAAATATATGCCAACTCACAAATCACTGCAGCCCTACGGACAATGAGACAAGTCAATTTGGATGACATGATGCCTCTTCTCAAAATAATGCAGGCTGTGAATGGACATGACACTCTGACCATTGTTCACCATAACACAGAAGGTTTGCCATGCCACGTGAATGACATCAAGAGCCACCATGAACTGTGTCTAGCAGATGTTTTGTGTCTCACAGAAACTCACCTACAAGGCTCCTTTGTTGCAGACAGTCTCCATTTAGAGGGCTACACTATGTTCAAACGTAACAGACACCTGTCCTACACAAATGTTCCACAGATGGTCAACAAACGTGGTGGTGGTGTTGCTGTTTTTGTGAAAGAGCACATTCAAGTACGTGAAAAACAGTACATTCATAATGTCACTGACCTTGAGTTTTTGGCTCTGAAGGTTGAAACTCCAGTGAGTGCTTTGATTGCAACTGTGTACAGACCTCCGGACTACAGTGTGACATAGTTTCTGTCAAACCTGGGAAACCTGTTGGACTCATTGGAGATCATGGATTGCCACCCTATCATTGTCTGTGGGGATTTCAACGAGAATCACTTATCCAATGCAAGCAAGCCAATCCTTGACCTGTTTCAGTCCCGGGGATATGTACAACTCATCATTGCTGCCACCACAGATAAGAACACACTTCTGGACCTCATTTTCATCTGTAAACCGCAGCATTGTCTCCACTCTGGTGTGATGAGAACCTATTACAGTTATCATAATCCTGTATACTGTGTCATGTCCTCTAACAGTCCATAAAGATGGCAAAACAAATAAAATAAAACGTGTGTTTGGTGATTAAATAGGAGTGTATATTATTATTTTTTTTTTCCTTCCTTCACAATCTCTTCCCTTCCCCCCCTCTCCCTTTTCTCCTCCCCCCTCTTTTCCCCCCCTTTCCCCCCCCCCCATTGTGAATATAATATACACTCCTATTTATTCACTAAACACACGTTTATTAATATTTTTTGGCTAGATTGCAACTGACAAGCTGATCTGGCGTCTTCCAGCATATTCCATGCGCGCCATTCAGTGAGAGTTTTATTTGTTCCCAACACTCAATTGCAGGTATGATTTCTGCATGTGGGTGAGCCTTTTGTTGATGGGCCTAGCGGTTGACAGTATACCCTATTGTGTTTGTACGTCATTATAATATTTTATAATTTCGTATAATATTTCAAGTCAATGTAATGCCTGTACTTCTTTTATATGCAGTATTACATCTATTTTGCTTTTAAAACGTCCCCTGATGAGCCAAAAGTGTCGAAACATGTCAGGACCATCACTCCAATGTTACTATTGAGTGAATATACCTCATCATCTGTTTTAAAAAATTTTAGATGTATCCTTGAACATGTGTGTACAACCTAAATTGGAATTCTTATGATGTTCTGTATGTAATAATAAAATCTTTCATTTCTATATGTCTACTGTCGAGCATTGCATGACTTTTTCTTTCATTTTTTGTTGGCACCCTTAAAGTCCCGCCAAATAAATCCACCCTTTTCTGATATTTCAGTACAGGGATGTTGGTGCCCTTCATTTGTTACTACCACCCACCCATACTATTACCCCATTTATTTCAGGTGTTGTACCACACCGCCAAAAACTCTGACGGTTGGGTGACATTGACCTTCTTATTTTTATTTTATATTTTATTTTTATTTTATTTCTTATTTTATATTTTTTATATTTTTGTATCACTTCTCAATACCTTTAAATTTTCCCCTTCCCATTTTACATAGTATTTATAGAAGTATTAGAAAATTAACCTTATTAAATATGTATGCCATGTGGCAACAATTACCATACACATTCAGCAGTGCGTTCTTCAATGTACTAACCATGCACTACTGATGTATGAATTTACTAAATATTAATAATTCAATACTTCCTATGAAATTTTGCTTTCTCAACAAAATCTTTAGTCAACACTTTTAATTTATATTAATTTCCATTCTTCAATTACCAAATTTTCTGCTTATTTATACAGCCCCATTGGTTTTGTTCTTTTTCCCTCTTGATGCATTCCTTTGGTGGTGTCTGCCAACTGTTGGGTCCCATCGCATTTCCCTCCCCAATATGCCTAACCTGTCACCTCTCTCTGTCCCATCACTCCCTCCTCTTCCTACATTTAACAATATCCCTACACCTTCCTTTCACATTACCACACAACACATATGCCCCCTATTTATTTATTCATTTATTTTCTCCCTTTCAAAACTGCTACTCCCATTACAATTTAACAATTACATCATTCTTCTTTTTCTTCTCCAGCCTTCTCCTATCTATTTAGCATTATTGAACTGAGCATTATTGTTATTCCTTTTTGATGCTTTCCGCCCCCTCCCCCCCACCCATGCTGCTTCTCGCTCTGTGTGCAGGGGATTAAGAGATGCGCTCCCACTGATTGGGGCATGTCAGCTCCTCATGCGCTGTCTCTCCCCCCGCCCCCGGACCACGCTGCAGCATGGGGATTGTAGTATTCTGATCTCTCCCATCTCTGTGACGTTCCGGGCATGCGCCGTATGGCATAGTCGCCAGCGGCCCCTACATGACGTCAGACGCTAACTATTTGACACCCACCTGCATATATATGGTGCCTGTATACCACACTACATTGCTAGATATTTCAAAGGTTAGCCATGCTTGAAATTTGCCATACACAAGGTATAGCTCTATATGCAATCTTTTTCCTTTCTCTTTACCTCTTACCCTCTGGTTTATGACCATTACCAATTTTCAGATTTTAGTTTACATATTCAACTATTTATATATTTTTTACCTGCTGCCGCCTGTGTTGGAAACTTTACTCCCCATATTTGAGGGGGGCAGGTGATCTGCAGCAGTTTCTGGTCATCTTCGTATATAAGATGACATATTTATCTTTACACAAGTCTATAATATGAACTACATTCCGTTTTCCATCCCTCTCTGTACCTTTACCCCAATTTATATAGCCTTGTCCCTTCAGCATATTCTTCCCAAATTTATTATTCTACTCTACAAATATCTTGCATATATCTTCCCCCTAGACTTCAGTCTGCAAAGCCTGGCACCTTTTCATTTCCTTCTATTCATTGTCCCTATGAATGTAAGTAAATTGTATCCCCTTTTGGACACGTATTAATCACTCCACGCACTGTTGATTTATGTCTTTTTTTTTTATATATTATTTTCATACTAACTTACTTTTCACTATTCCTCATCAATCCTGACCTGTTTACCTTGCGTTCTCCCACCCCCTACACCCACCTTTTTCCTTCCCTCACCATCCCTTCCCTTCCCTTTTTCCCTAACTTTCCTTCCCTCCCTTTCCTTCCCCCCCTCTTTCCCCCCCCCCCATTGTGAATATAATATACACTCCTATTTAATAACCAAACACACATTTATTAATATTTTTTGGCTAGATTGCAACTGACAAGCTGATCTGGCCTCTTCCAGCATATTCCATGCGCACCATTCAGTGAGAGTTTTATTTGTTCCCAACACTCAATTGCAGGTACGAGTTCTGCATGTGGGTGAGCCTTTTGTTGATGGGCCCAGCGGTTGACAGTATACCCTATTGTGTTTGTACGTCATTATAATATTTTATAATTTCGTATTATATTTCAAGTCAATGTAATGCCTGTACTTCTTTTATGTGCAGTGTTACATCTATTTTGATTTTAAAACATCCCCTGAGCCAAAAGTGGCAAAACATGTCGGGACCATCACTCCAATGTTACTATCGAGTGAATATACCTCATCATCTGTTTTAAAAATGTTTAGATGTATCCTTGAACATGTGTACAACCTATATTGGAATTCTTATGATGTTCTGTATGTAATAATAAAATCTTTCATTTCTACATATCTAATGTTGAGCATTGCATGACTTTTTCTTTCATTTTTTTGTTGGCACCCTTAAAGTCCCGCCAAATAAATCCCCCCTTTTCTGATGTATTAATAACAGTTTGATTTAAAAGACAAAATTATTAAAACCTGCAATGATTAAATACATTATGGTCTCATAATTTAAAGGTGTCTTTGTTGTAGCTGTACCTGATAATCTTTTCAGTACAATTGGCAGGTAAAACAAAAATCCACTGAGCATTGTGTTGTGTTTTTTTAGGATAACTCATTAGTGGGAATGATTCTCACTTCTTCCACTTTTTCTTACGGATTTAGCTATTCATCCAGTTAGCTTTAGCAATTCAGCATTCCCACGCATTTTCCCCAGAAAATGCATTTTCTAGTTAAGTGTTCTTGCATAGCAAGACCACTTACTGTTGTCTCACATATATATTATTATTAGTGGGACTGCTTTAGCAGTCCCACTATTGTTATTCGATTTTATTTATTTTTAAACTTAATTTTAATAATTTTATTCCGTACGTTTTTCGGTAATGCATAACTTCTGCATACTTTCAGCTATTAAAACCATTCAACTATCAAAATGTTCGTCTCTTTTAGCTGAGGTGTGCTCTTTTTCAACTTTTTTTCTACCATTTATACTTTTTAAAATATTAAGCTTTTTATCACTTTTTTTTAACATTGAAGTCAATGGGAGCATGCTTGAAATCCTTAAATTTTTCTTCCGCTCCCAAAAGTTTCAGCTCCTTCATACTTTCACCTAGAGACACCAAACAAACTTTAAAATGTTCACAAAATATTCAGCTATCTGGCTATATCTTTTCAGTTTAATATCTTTTACAGTTTTTGAGAAAAAGCTTTTTGTTTAGAGGTCATTTCAAGAAATTTTAGCCATTAATCAGAGTGTACTGTGTGTGTTTTGTTGCCATGGTTACCAAAGCTTCTGTTATACACAGGGGGGGAGGTGGCTGGAGCATCTCAGCTCTGATTACAGAGCCCGAGGGGAGGGGACAAAAGCTGAAAAATCAGAACATGATATCTAAACTGCCGCCACTCCCTCATTTTCAAGCCCACCTACACAAATCTTATATCAAAACGTTCAGCTATCCCTGCTGCCACTAAACATGTCCAGGGCTAAGCCATAGTCCTGATAGTTTTCACAATATGACCATTTGTTTGCAACTCACACCGTCCATTGACATTCATTGAAACTACACTCTAGCCCCTTCAAATTTGAAGGGCAATTTCTAAACTGCGACCGTGCCTTTAATTTTAATATTTCAGAGACATACTATGTATCAAAATCTAGGTCTGGGTCTTGTGATTCTCACAATATAAAGATCTTCACTGTAGGATGTATAGTTTGAAAAATACAGCCATTTGTTTAGAGGTCATTTCAGGAAATTTTAGCCATTATTCAGAGTGTACTGTGTTTGTTTTGTTGCCATGGTTACCAAAGCTTCTGTTATACACAGGGGGGGAGGTGGCTGGAGCATCTCAGCTTTGATTACAGAGCCCGGGGGAGGGGACAGACACACCATGTACTGATTTATAATAGAGGAATATGATGGGGCAGTTTTGATGGGGTAATTCTGATGGGGCAGTTTTGATGGTGGCAATATGATGGGGCAGTTTTGATGGTGGCAATATGATGGGGCTGTTTTGATAGGGCAATTCTGATGGGGCAGTTTTGATGGTGGCAATATGATGGGACAGTTTTGATGGCAATATGATGGGGGCAATTTTGCTGGGGGCCGTTTTAGCAATTCAGCATTCCCACGCATTTTCCCCAGGAAATGCATTTTCTAGTTAAGTGTTCTTGCATAGCAAGACCACTTACTGTTATCTCACATATATATTATTATTCTTATTAGTGGGAATGCTTTAGCAGTCCCACTATTGTTATTCGATTTTATTAGTGGGAATGCTTTAGCAGTCCCACTATTGTTATTCGTTTTTTTATTATTTTTCTTCTTATTCTGTACGTTTTTTGGTTCTGCGTAACTTCTGCATACTTTCAGCTATTAAAACCATTCAACTATTAAAATGTTCGTCTCTTTTAGCTGAGGTATGCTCTTTTTCAACTTTTTTTCTACCATTTATACTTTTTAAAATATTAAGCTTTTTAACACTTTTTTTTAACATTGAAGTCAATGGGAGCATGCTTGAAATCCTTAAATTCTTCTTCCGCTCCCAAAAGTTTCAGCTCCTTCATACTTTCACCTAGAGACACCAAACAAACTTTAAAATGTTCACAAAATATTCAGCTATCTGGCTATATCTTTTCAGTTTGATATCTTTTACAGATTTTGAGAAAAAGCTTTTTGTTTAGAGGTCATTTCAGGAAATTTTAGCCATTAATCAGAGTGTACTGTGTTTGTTTTGTTGCCATGTTTACCAAAGCTTCTGTTATACAGGGGGGGGGAGGTGGCTGGAGCATCTCAGCTCTGATTACAGAGCCCGGGGGGAGGGGACAGACACACCATGTACTGATTTATAATAGAGGAATATGATGGGGCAGTTTTGATAGGGCAATTCTGATGGGGCAGTTTTGATGGTGGCAATATGATGGGGCAGTTTTGATGGGGCAATTCTGATGGGGCAGTTTTGATGGTGGCAATATGATGGGGCAGTTTTGATGGGGACAATTTTTATGGAGCAGTTTTAAAGGTGGCAATATGATGGGGCAGTTTTGATGGGGGCAGTTTTGATGGTGGCAATATGATGGGGCAGTTTTAATGGGGACAATTTTGATGGGGCAGTTTTGATGGCAGTATGATGGGGCAGTTTTGATGGCGGTCGTTTTAGCAATTTAGCTATTCAGCAATTATTTTTGAAAAAAAAAATATTTTTGAAAAAAAAAAATATATTTTTGAAAAAAAAATATTTTTGAAAAAAAAGAAATTCATTTTTGAAAAAAAAAATTACTTTTAGTTTTGATGGGGCAATTCTGATGGGGCAGTTTTGATGGGGACAATTTTGATGGGGCAATTCTAATGGGGCAGTTTTGATGGCAATATGATGGGGGCAGTTTTGATGGTGGCAATATGATGGGGCAGTTTTGATGGTGGTAATATGATGGGGCAGTTTTGATGGGTCAATTCTGATGGTGGCAATATGATGGGACAATTTTGATGGAGCAATTCTGATGGGGCAGTTTTGATGGTGGCAATATGATGGGGCAGTTTTAATGGGGACAATTTTGATGGGGGAATTCTGGTGGGGCAGTTTTGATGGCGGCCGTTTTAGCAATTTAGCTATTCAGCATTCCCACGCATTTTCCCCAGGAAATGCATTTTCTAGTTTATTTTTAATCTTCTTAATTTTAATTTTATTCCGTACGTTTTTTGGCTCTGCGTAACTTCTGCATACTTTCAGCTATTAAAACCATTCAACTATCAAAATGTTTGTCTCTTTTAGCTGAGGTGTGCTCTTTTTCAACTTTTTTTCTACCATTTATACTTTTTAAAATATTAAGCTTTTTATCACTTTTTTTTAACATTGAAGTCAATGGGAGCATGCTTGAAATCCTTAAATTCTTCTTCCGCTCCCAAAAGTTTCAGCTCCTTCATACTTTCACCTAGAGACACCAAACAAACTTTAAAATGTTCACAAAATATTCAGCTATCTGGCTATATCTTTTCAGTTTGATATCTTTTACAGTTTTTGAGAAAAATCTTTTTGTTTAGAGGTCATTTCAGGAAATTTTAGCCATTAATCAGAGTGTACTGTGTTTGTTTTGTTGCCATGGTACTGCGTTTGTTTTGTTGCCATGGTTACCAAAGCTTCTGTTATACACAGGGGGGGAGGTGGCTGGAGCATCTCAGCTCTGATTACAGAGCCCGGGGGGAGGGGACAGACACACCATGTACTGATTTATAATAGAGGAATATGATGGGGCAGTTTTGATGGGGTAAATCTGATGGGGCAGTTTTGATGGTGGCAATATGATGGGGCAATTCTGATGGGGACAATTTTTATGGAGCAGTTTTAAAGGTGGCAATATGATGGGGCAGTTTTGATGGTGGCAATATGATGGGGCAGTTTTAATGGGGACAATTTTGATGGGGCAGTTTTGATGGCAGTATGATGGGGCAGTTTTGATGGCGGTCGTTTTAGCAATTTAGCAGCAATTATTTTTGAAAAAAAAAATTATTTTTGAAAAAAAAAATTATTTTTGAAAAAAATATATATTTGAAAAAAAAAAATATTTTTGAAAAAAAAAAATTATTTTTGAAATAAAAAAATTCATTTTTGAAAAAAAAAATCATTTTTGAAGAAAAAAAAATCATTTTTGAAAAAAAAATTACTTTTGAAAAAAATGTTCAGCTCTTTCAGCGAATGATGGAACTTTTTTACTACTATTTATACTTTTTAAAATATTAAGCTTTTTAACACTTTTCACAGTTACTCAAGCCACTCCACCCCACCCAGTTACTCCGCCCACTCCAGTTGTAGAGGCAAGAACACTTTCACAATTTCCCCAGAAATTGTACCTTTTCTAGTTCTTATTATTATTATAGCCAAATTTACCACCCTAACTCCTCCCACAGTTTTTACACTACATAGACAAGTAATATACCGAAACGTGCGGATTGTTCCCGAATGGTGTGCTATTACTTTGTGGAACGTTTCGCCGAATGGTTCACGAAATATCGTCGTTTTTGCGGCAAAATTGGTCCCATAGGAATGAATGGGGAAACTAGAGTGGGAGATGACAAAAGCTGGAAAATCAGAACATGATTTCTAAACTGCCGCCACTCCCTCATTTTCAAGCCCACCTACACAAATCTTATATCAAAACGTTCAGCTATCCCTGCTGCCACTAAACATGTCCACGGCTAAGCCATAGTCCTGATAGTTTTCACAATATGACCATTTGTTTGCAACTCACGCCGTCTATTGACATTCATTGAAACTACACTCTAGCCCCCTTCAAATTTGAAGGGCAATTTCTAAACTGCGACTGTGCCTCCATTTTTAATATTTCAGAGACATACTATATATCAAAATCTAGGTCTGGGTCTTGTGATTCTCACAATATAAAGATCTTCGCTGTAGGATGTATAGTTTTTAAAATACGGCCATTTGTTTAGAGGTCATTTCAGGAAATTTTAGCCATTAATCAGAGTGTACTGTTAGTGTTTGTTTTGTTGCCATGGTTACCAAAGCTTCTGTTATACACAGGGGGGAAGGTGGCTGGAGCATCTCAGCTGATTACAGAGCCCGGGGGAGGGGACAGACACACCATGTACTGATTTATAATAGAGGAATATGATGGGGCAGATTTGATAGGGTAATTCTGATGGGGCAGTTTTGATGAAGTAGTATTTGGGAAGCATAAACAGGGCATGAGCGTTGCTAGGAAACAGTGGTTGTAAACACAAGATGCTGAGACACCCCAAATGCATGTGACTTCATCTGCTAGACTTGATAATGCTTGTAGACTCCTCCCACAGTTTTTACACTACAGAGACAAGTAATATACCGAAACGAGTGGATTGTTCCCGATTGGTGTGCTATTACTTTGTGGAATGTTTCACCGAATGGTTCACGAAATATCGTAGTTTTTGCGGCGAAATTGGTCCCATAGGAATGAATGGCGAAATGTTCAAAACTAGAGTGGAAGGTGACAAAAGCTGACAACGCCCTGATTAGCCAAATCATTATGACCACCCCATGATCAGCCAAAACATTATGACCGCCCCATGAAAAAAAAAATATTTTTGAAAAAAAAAAATAGAGAAAAAAAAATATTTTTGAAAAAAGAAAAAATTATTTTTGAAAAAAAAATTATTTTGAAGAAAAAAAAAATTTTTGAAAAAAAAAAATTTTGAACAAAAAAAAATTATTTTTGAAAAAAAAAAATATATTTTTTTTTTTAAAAATTATTTTTGAAAAAAAAATTTTTTGAAAAAAAAAAGAAAAAAAAATGCTGAGACCCCCCAAATGCATGTGGTCATACCTTAACAGTTTTTACACTACATAGACAAGTAATATACCGAAACGTGCGGATTGTTCCCAATTGGTGTGCTATTACTTTGTGGAACTTTTTTCGCCAAATGGTTCACAAAATATCGTCGTTTTTGCGGCGAAATTGGTCCCTTAGGAATGAATGGCGAAATGTTCAAAACTAGAGTGGGAGGTGACAAAAGCTGACAACCCCATGATCAGCCAAAACATTATGACCACCCCATGATCAGCCAAAACATTATGACCGCCCCATGTAAAAAGAAAATATTTTTGAAAAAATTTAAAAAAAAAATATTTTTGAAAAAAAAGTTCAGCTCTTTCAGCTAATGATGGGACTTCAACTGTTTTACTACTATTTATACTTTTTAAAATATTAAGCTTTTTAACACTTTTCACAGTTACTCCGCCCACTCCACCCAGTTACTCCGCCCACTCCAGTTGTAGAGGCAAGAACACTTTCACAATTTCCCCAGAAATTGTACCTTTTCTAGTTAAGTGTTCTTGCATAGCAAGACCACTTACTGTTATCTCACATATATATTATTCTTATTATTATAGCCAAATTTACCACCCTAACTCCTCCCACAGTTTTTACACTACATAGACAAGTAATATACCGAAACGTGCGGATTGTTCCCGAATGGTGTGCTATTACTTTGTGGAACGTTTCGCCGAATGGTTCACGAAATATCGTTGTTTTTGCGGCGAAATTGGTCCCATAGGAATGAATGGGGAAACTAGAGTGGGAGATGACAAAAGCTGGAAAATCAGAACATGATTTCTAAACTGTCGCCACTCCCTCATTTTCAAGCCCACCTACACAAATCTTATATCAAAACGTTCAGCTATCCCTGCTGCCACTAAACATGTCCACGGCTAAGCCATAGTCCTGATAGTTTTTAAAATACGGCCATTTGTTTAGAGGTCATTTCAGGAAATTTTAGCCATTAATCAGAGTGTACTGTTAGTTTGTTTTGTTGCCATGGTTACCAAAGCTTCTGTTATACACAGGGGGGAAGGTGGCTGGAGCATCTCAGCTGATTACAGAGCCCGGGGGAGGGGACAGACACACCATGTACTGATTTATAATAGAGGAATATGATGGGGCAGTTTTGATGGGGTAATTCTGATGGGGCAGTTTTGATGAAGCAGTATTTGGGAAGCATAAACAGGGCATGAGCGTTGCTAGGAAACAGTGGTTGTAAACACAAGATGCAGAGACACTCCAAATGCATGTGACTTCATCTGCTAGACTTGATAATGCTTGTAGACTCCTCCCACAGTTTTCACACTACAGAGACAAATAATATACCGAAACGAGCGGATTGTTCCCGATTGGTGTGTTATTACTTTGTGGAATGTTTTGCCGAATGGTCCACGAAATGATGTTTTTGCGGCGAAATTGGTCCCATAGGAATGAATGGCGAAATGTTCAAAACTAGAGTGGGAAGTGACAAAAGCTGACAACCCCATGATCAGCCAAAACATTATGACCACCCCATGATCAGCCAAAACATTATGACCGCCCCATGTAAAAAAAAAAATATTTTTGAAAAAAAAAAAAATTTTTGAAAAAAAAATTACTTTTGAAAAAAATGTTCAGCTCTTTCAGCGAATGATGGAACTTTTTTACTACTATTTATACTTTTTAAAATATTAAGCTTTTTAACACTTTTCACAGTTACTCAAGCCACTCCACCCCACCCAGTTACTCCGCCCACTCCAGTTGTAGAGGCAAGAACACTTTCACAATTTCCCCAGAAATTGTACCTTTTCTA
This sequence comes from Lithobates clamitans, assembly GCA_037952925.1. Lineage (NCBI taxonomy): Eukaryota > Metazoa > Chordata > Amphibia > Anura > Ranidae > Lithobates > Lithobates clamitans. Next base: position 813,905 of record JBBGZY010000618.1, on the reverse strand, counting down.
GTTCTTATTATTATTATAGCCAAATTTACCACCCTAACTCCTCCCACAGTTTTTACACTACATAGACAAGTAATATACCGAAACGTGCGGATTGTTCCCGAATGGTGTGCTATTACTTTGTGGAACGTTTCGCCGAATGGTTCACGAAATATCGTCGTTTTTGCGGCAAAATTGGTCCCATAGGAATGAATGGGGAAACTAGGTCTGGGTCTTGTGATTCTCACAATATAAAGATCTTCGCTGTAGGATGTATAGTTTTTAAAATACGGCCATTTGTTTAGAGGTCATTTCAGGAAATTTTAGCCATTAATCAGCGTGTACTGTGTTTGTTTTGTTGCCATGGTTACCAAAGCTTCTGTTATACACAGGGGGGAGGTGGCTGGAGCATCTCAGCTCTGATTACAGAGCCCGGGGGAGGGGACAGACACACCATGTACTGATTTATAATAGAGGAATATGATGGGGCAGTTTTGATAGGGCAATTCTGATGGGGCAGTTTTAATGGGGCAATTATGATGGGGCAGTTTTGATGGTGGCAATATGATGGGGCAGTTTTGGTGGGGCAATTATGATGGGGCAGTTTTGATGGTGGCAATATGATGGGGCAGTTTTGATAGGGCAATTCTGATGGGGCAGTTTTGATGGTGGCAATATGATGGGGCAATTCTGATGGGGCAGTTTTGATGGTGGCAATATGATGGGGCAGTTTTGATAGGGCAATTCTGATGGGGCAGTTTTGATGGTGGCAATATGATGGGGCAATTCTGATGGGGCAGTTTTGATGGTGGCAATATGATGGGGCTGTTTTGATAGGGCAATTCTGATGGGGCAGTTTTGATGGTGGCAATATGATGGGGCAGTTTTGATGGGGCAATTCGGATGGGGCAGTTTTGATGGGGCAATTCTGATGGGGCAGTTTTGATGGTGGCAATATGATGGGGCAGTTTTGATGGGACAATTCTGATGGGGCAGTTTTGATGGCAGTTTTTGAAAAAAAATTATTTTTGAAAAAAAAATTTTGTTTAAAAAAAAAAAAAAATCATTTTTGAAAAAAAAAAAACTTTTGAAAAAAATGTTCAGCTTTTTCAGCTAATGATGGGACTTCAACTTTTTTACTACTATTTATACTTTTTAAAATATTAAGCTTTTTAACACTCCATCCAGTTACTCCGCCCACTCCAATTGTAGAGGCAAGAACACTTTCACAATTTCCCCAGAAATTGTACCTTTTCTAGTTATTCTTATTATTATTATAGCCAAATTTACCACACTAACTCCTCCCACAATTTTTACACTACAGAGACAAGTAATATACCGAAACGAGCGGATTGTTCCAGATTGGTGTGTTATTACTTTGTGGAATGTTTCGCCGAATGGTCCACGAAATGATGTTTTTGCGGTGAAATTGGTCTTATAGGAATGAATGGCGAAATGTTCAAAACTAGAGTGGGAGGTGACAAAAGCTGACAACCCCATGATCAGCCAAAACATTATGACCACCCCATGATCAGCCAAAACATTATGACCGCCCCATGTAAAAAAAAATATATTTTTGAAAAAAAAAAAAAATTTTTGAAAAAAAAAAAAAAAATTTTTTGAAAAAAAAAAAAATTTTTTTGAAAAAAATAAAAATAAAATCATTTTTGAAAAAAAAAATATTTTTGAAAAAAAAAATCATTTTTGAAAAAAAAAATCATAATTTTTTGAAAAAAAATCATAATTTTTTAAAAAAATGTTCAGCTCTTTCAGCTTATGATGAGACTTCAACTTTTTTACTACTATTTATACTTTTGAAAATATTAAGCTTTTTAACACTTTTTACAGTTACTCCAGCCACTCCAACCACACAACAGTTACTCAAGCCACTCCACCCAGTTACTCCGCCCACTCCAGTTGTAGAGGCAAGAACACTTTTCACAATTTCCCCAGAAATTGTACCTTTTCTAGTTCTTATTATTCTTATTATAGCCAAATTTACCACCCTAACTCCTCCCACAATTTTTACACTACATAGACAAGTAATATAACGAAACGTGCGGATTGTTCCCGAATGGTGTGCTATTATTTTGTGGAACGTTTCGCCGAATGGTTCACGAAATATCGTTTTTGCGGCGAAATTGGTCCCATAGGAATGAATGGGGAAACTAGAGTGGGAGGTGACAAAAGCTGAAAAATCAGAACATGATTTCTAAACTGCCGCCACTCCCTCATTTTCAAGCCCACCTACACAAATCTTATATCAAAACGTTCAGCTATCCCTGCTGCCACTAAACATGTCCACGGCTAAGCCATAGTCCTGACAGTTTTCACAATATGACCATTTGTTTGCAACTCACACCGTCCATTGACATTCATTGAAACTACACTCTAGCCCCTTCAAATTTGAAGAGCAATTTCTAAACTGCGACCGTGCCTTCAATTTTAATATTTTAGAGACATACTATATATCAAAATCTAGGTCTGGGTCTTGTGATTCTCACAATATAAAGATCTTCGCTGTAGGATTTATAGTTTTTAAAATACGGCCATTTGAATTACTGCACAGTTGTTAAATCTATCATTATCCTGTCTATTGTGTATTGAATAGTATTTGTGAAGCATAAACAGGGCATGTGCGTTGCTAGGAAACAGTGGTTGTAAACACAAGATGCTGAGACCCCCCAAATGCATGTGGTCATACCTTAACAGTTTTTACACTACATAGACAAGTAATATACCGAAACGTGCGGATTGTTCCCAATTGGTGTGCTATTACTTTGTGGAACTTTTTTCGCCAAATGGTTCACAAAATATCGTCGTTTTTGCGGCGAAATTGGTCCCTTAGGAATGAATGGCGAAATGTTCAAAACTAGAGTGGGAGGTGACAAAAGCTGACAACCCCATGATCAGCCAAAACATTATGACCACCCCATGATCAGCCAAAACATTATGACCGCCCCATGTAAAAAGAAAATATTTTTGAAAAAAATTAAAAATTAATTTTTGAAAAAAAAAAATTTTTTTGAAAAAAAAAAATTTGAGAAAAAAAATATTTTTGAAAACAATATATTTTTGAAAAAAAATACTTTTGAAAAAAAAATACTTTTGAAAAAAAATTTAAAAAAATAATTTTTGAAAAAAAAATTATTAAAAAAATAATTTTTGAAAAAAAAATTATTAAAAAAATAATTTTTGAAAAAATAAAATCATTAAAAAAAATCATTTTTGTGGGAGATAACTTTCAATAGTATATACAACTCCACCAAAAGCACCAATCTTAGGGAAATGCAGCAAAAAATATTCCATAAGTGGTACCTCACACCCAGTCGTATATCTAAAATTTACCACAACTCCTCTCCTGAATGTTGGAGACGATGTGGGGAGTGCGGCACGTTATCTCACATACTATGGAATTGCCCCAAGATAAAACCACTATGGAGGCAAATAGAAAGTTTAATAAGAAATTTTTCGCAACAAACCCCTCCTTTAAGCCTATCAATGGCAATACTATCAATGAACCTAGATTCTATTCCAAACCAATCTAGAACAATAGTATCACACATATTGCTGGTAACCAGGCTTACAATTCTTAGACACTGGAAGGATATAGAACCCCCATCCATATCAGAAGTAATAACTACAGTCCACAACTACGGTACATATGAAGTTTTACATGCATCAGCTATAGGGAATTATGAGAAGATAACTAAATTATGGGCACCATGGAACTCATGGTATTCAAAGAGATTGATATACTGAGAGAGAGATAAGCTGATTTGAACCATCTACCTAGGGGAAGCAATACGGCAGTCGGGTCAAGTTTTATTTGCATACCTGTTATTTTATTTTCTTCCTTATTTTTCTACAAGTTATCTTAAATAAATACTAAGACCAGAAGCAATTTATCTACAAAGGTACAAGAAAGTATTAACTTACCAATACAACAGTAAAGTATCTGTAGTAGCTAAAAGCATTAAGAGCAAACTATAGTATACATGGCTTCATGTCGGAGGATGCGACCATAATGAGAGATCGCTCAATCCAAAGATAGAGAAGCCATGAATATCTACCACAACAGGAATATTACATATACTCATCACAATGTAAGATACAGCTATTGAAATGAGAAAAAAAAATGTGTAGAATGCTACAGTATTATGGAAAGAAAGTTAACAATACACAATTGTATGTAACATATCTTGTACAATGTTCAATAAAAAAATATTTAAGAAAAAAAAAAAAAAAAAAAAATCATTTTTGAAAAAACAAAAAAACAAAATCATTTTTGAAAAAAAAAAACATTTTTGAAAAAAAAAAAATCACAAAGCTCTGAGGGGAATTATAGATCCTCTCACAGCTCTAAGGACAATTATAGCTCCTCCCACACAGCTTGGAGGGAAGTTATAGCTCCTCCAATACAGCTTTGAGGGGAATTATAGCTCCTCCCACACAGCTCAAAGGGGAATTATAGCATTATAGCTTAGCATTATAGCTCCTCCCACACAGCTCTGAGGAGAATTATAGCTCCTCGCACACAACTCTGAGGGGAATTATAGTTTCTCCCACACCGCTGTGAGGGGAATTATAGCTCCTCCCACACAGCTCTGAGGGGAATTACAGCTTAGCATTATAGCTCCTCCCACACAGCTCTGAGGAGAATTAGAGCTCCTCCCACACAACTCTGAGGGGAATTATAGTTTCTCCCACACCGCTGTGAGGGGAATTATAGCTCCTTTTAAACAGCTCTGAGGGGAATTATAGCTTCTCCCACACAACTCTGATGGGAAATGTAGCTCCTCCCACACAGCTGAGGGGAATTATAGCTTCTCCCACACAGCTCTAAGGGGAATTATAGCTCCTCCCACACAACACTGAGGGGAATTGTATCTCCTCCCAAACAGCTCTGAGGGGAATTATAGCATTATTGCTCCTCCCACACAGCTCAGAGGGGAGTTATAGCTCCTCCCACACAGCTCTGAGGCGAATTATAGCTCCTCCTCCAACACAACTCTGAGGGGAATTATAGCTCTTCGGACAAAGCTCTGAGGGGAATTATAGCTCCTTCCACAAATATCATCATGCCATCTAAAGGAAAGAGATCTAAAGCTGCAAAGATACGCTGGACTAAACTGGATCCGGAGCCCCACAGCAGCATAGTGGATATGGAGGTTTGTGACAGTGAATGTGCCCAGGAGGTACATAGTGAACCTGTGGTGTCATTTTCATGTTCAACTCAGTGTCAAGTTCAAGAGCACAGTGACAGTGTGATGGGCACTTCTGAAAACCATGGCATGCAAGAACCATGTGTACCAAGTGAGATTTCTGTGCAGGCATCATTTCATCAGGGTCATCATGGCTATGGAAGGTTAAGGAACAAACAGTGTACATGCATGGCTCTGACATTTTTGGCATACCACAGTGAGCTTGATGATGTGAGAAAGGGTGATCTTGATCAAATACTGAAGAAGGGCAACAGCTTGTATGGCTCAACAATAAAACAGCTAAAACAAAGAAATGTCTATCAGCATCAGCACTTGACAATGGAAGAAGTGCCCCTCAGAGTCAACACTGACAAATATGAGTATAACGTTGTTAAATCTCCAGTGTTATCGGGATGTATGAGAGACACGGTAGACGTTGACAACTAAGGTTGGTTTGTTGACCTCTCCACAAGACTTCAGTGCCTTAATGCAGATGTTACACATGCACTTTTTATAGTAGTGCCATATTGCATTGCATTGTTCAGAGACAAGTCTGGGAGATATGGACTGTTTGATTCTCATAGTCGAAATAAGGATGGACTTCCTGCGACTGGAAAAGGAAAAGCTGTTATGATCACTTTTACACATTTGAGTGATATGGGGGCAAGGATTTATAAGTTGTATGAATTGCTCCTTACAGACACCAGAGGCCCTATTGATGGACTGCAGTATGACTTCATGCCAGTCTCATCACATTGTGCAAGACATCTGTCAGAGGGTTTGCTGTCCCCACTGGTGCAATCTGACAAACCACATAATGCAAAGCATGTGGAGAACAAAGTTACACAGATGACCAAAGATGCAACACACACTGGATTCCCAGCCAGCAAGCATTCTCCACGGTCACTTGATGCAAAATCCTCACAGGGCATATGGAAGGACAGTAAGGCATTGTCCTTATTAAATGCACAGAGACGACAAAAACTGAAGACAAGACACAGAAATGAAAGAAGGCGTGATTTCAAGGCTACAAAGATGTCTGTCACCAATAAGAAAAGGACATACATCACCAGCCGATACAGAGCAGATGCTGATTTTAAGTTGAAGCAGAAGCAATATATCATTCGCAAATATGCAACAGATGCCAATTTCAACTTGAAGCAGAAGCAATACATGACCAGAAAATATGCGACAAATGCAGATTTCAACTTGAAGCAGAAGCAATACATGACCAGAAAATATGCGACAAATGCAGATTACAACTTGAAGAAGAAGCAATACATCACCAGAAAATATGCGACAAATGCCGATTTCAACTTGAAGCAGAAGCAATACATCACCAGAAAATATGCGACAAATGCAGATTTCAACTTGAAGCAGAAGCAATACATGACCAGAAAATATGCGGCAAATGCAGATTACAACTTGAAGAAGAAGCAATACATCACCAGAAAATATGCGACAAATGCAGATTTCAACTTGAAGCAGAAGCAATACATGACCAGAAAATATGCGACAAATGCAGATTACAACTTGAAGAAGAAGCAATACATCACCAGAAAATATGCGACAAATGCCGATTTCAATTTGAAGCAGAAGCAATACATCACCAGAAAATATAATGATCCTGCTTTCAGAAAACGTCACTTGCAACATTGCATGAGTTACATGAAAATGAAGCGTCACACTCAAGCAGATTTTCGCATAACCCATAAGATGCAATGTGCCTTCAAAATAAGAATGAAATACAGACGATGGACTCGTGTCATGCGGGAATGCAGTCAACCAGTGGACAACAGCCTAATGCAGACAGCTATATCCACTTTCCATGAATGCATTAAAGCTGGGCCAACATTTGTGTGCACGATGTGTCATCGCACCCTTTTCCCTAACCAAGTGAAACATTGCATTCACAGCAATTACAAGAAGAATCTACACATTGTTGCTGCCTGTTTGACAGGGAAATATGCCCATGTGTGCAACAATCACTGTCAAGGACCTGAACAATGCACCGTACCAGATGAAAGGACCAAAGAATGGATTTGTCACAACTGTGATTCACATTTAAAAGCAGGACACAAATCATCCATCGCTGTGGCTAACAACATGGAGCTGGCGCCCATTCCCCCAGAGCTCTGCGATTTGAATGTGCTGGAAAGACAACTTTTGGCCAAAATACTGCCATTTGCCAAGATCATCACACTTCCCAAAGGTCGACAGGCAGCTATACATGGCGCTGTAGTGTGTGTGCCATCCGAGGTGGAAACCACGGTCAATACTCTACCAAGATCGCACAGCACATCCCAGTTACACAGAGTGAAGCTGAAAAGACGTCTGACTTACAAAGGCCACCAGCTGTTTCATAATGTCAACATGGGAAATGTAGTAGCAGGTCTGTCAAAACTCATTAACACACACCCTGACTACAGTGACATTTCAATTAGAGTGGATGAGACAATCGCTGATGATGATGATGATAATGATGATGATGATGGGATGGAACTCGACAGTTGTGACGAAACTGAAATGATGGAGATACTTGAACGCATCGAAAATTGTGATCCATCAGAGGTACTGTCTGCATGTTTACCGGCTGCTTCTGAGCAACAGGAATGCCATGACCAACAACCTCCCAATGCAGAGGATGAGAAGGATACACTAAGACCTGGAATTGGCCTAGACAGTTGTTTGCAGCCATCTGACCTTGGAGAGGAAGCACTGACACACGGTGATGGAATATTCAGCATTGCACCTGCACAAGGAAACACACCTGTCAGCTTCTTTAAAGTTCCTAGGCTAGAGGCAATGGCTTTCCCTGTTCAGTTCCCTACTGGACAGAATACATTGGACCAGGCAAGACAAGTCAAACTGTCCCCGAGCATGTATTTCAATGCAAGGCTTTTTTGTGTTGATACTCGTTTTGCAAGAGACACAAGCTACCTCTTTGCGCAGTTTGTCACAGAAACGCACATGGCCAAAAGCAGCATGTCCATCCAGTTAAGGAAAGGAAAACCCAATACCAGGGATGGACGAAAAATATCCAACAAGCTGCTACAGGACAAGTGTGAGGTTGAGAGGTTGGTGCGAAACCGAGATGCCACAAGGTTCATGCAACCAGAGAGGGAGTCCAGCTTACTGGGATAAAAATCTGAAGAATTTGCTAGCCATGGTTAGACAATTGGGTAAGCCAACATTTTTTCTTACCTTCTCTGCTGAAGAATTCAGATGGCCAGAGGTAATAACGGCAATAAAGGCACAACAAGGTCAAAAGGTGGATTTTGCGGGGCTAGACTGGGCTGAAAAGTGTGACATTCTTCGAGGCAATCCAGTGACCACCATGCGCATGTTTGACAAACGGGTTGATGCTCTGATGCGAGAGCTGCTGTTGGGTCCTGCACAGCCAATTGGTGAAGTTATCGATTACTTTTACCGGGTTGAATTTCAGGTGAGAGGGAGCCTTCATATACATTGTCTCTGTTGGGTAGCAGGAGCTCCTATATTTGGACAAGACAGTGATGACAAGGTGTGTGCATTTATAGATCATAACATCTCATGCCAGCTGCCTGATGAAGCCAAACAGGCCTTACTTCACAGATTTGTAACAGAACTTAAAATGCACAGCAGATCTCATTCAAAATCATGCAAGAAAGGTAACAGAGTATGCAGATTTGGATTTCCAAAGCCACCTATTAGAAAAACGAGGATAACTTACCCGATGCCAGAAGAACAAGGAGATTGTGCAATGAAACCACAAGCAGCCAAAAACAAACTGAAACCAGTCTGGGATTTGCTTAATAACCCAAAAGTGCAGCTTGAAGACATGTCACAGCTACTGGTACAGTGTGATATGACTTTGAATCAGTACAACTCGTACATTCAGGCATTGACCTCCTCAAGCGTGATTCTAATGAAGCGTGATGTCAAGGACTGCTGGGTGAACAACTACAATCCACATTTGCAGACGGCCTGGAATGCCAACATGGACATCCAGTACATTCTTGATGAGTATGGTTGCATCATGTACATGTTGTCCTACATATCAAAGCCAGAACGGGAGCTGAGTGACTATCTCAAAACAATAGTCAAAGAAATGAGCCCAGAAACAGCGACAGAACGAGAAGAAATGAAAGAGGTTCTCCAGGCTTATTCAAAACACAGAGAGGTCAGCGCCCAGGAATCTGTGGCCTGTACGTGCAGCCTGAAAATGAAGTCTTGCTCACGTGAGGTTGTTTTTCTGCCAACTGGTGACAACGCACTGAAAATGAGTCTCCCGCTCAGTGCATTGCAGAACAAACCAGCCGATTCTCTTAATGTGTGGATGACGAGTTTTGTCGACAAATACAGAGCCAGACCCGAAACACCAGAGTTTGAGTCCATGTGCATCCCATTACAGGGTTGTCTATGGCAAGCAGAAGGAAGACAGCAAGCGTGTCAGCCTATTGAATGAAATGGGAATGATTCAAAAACGCACGAGAGGGAAGCCTGCAATCATCAGGTACGCACGCTTCTCAGAGAAGAAGGACCCTGAGAACTACTACGGCAGACTGCTTAAACTCTACCTCCCCCACCGTTCAGAGTCATCACTGAAAACTGTAAGGTTCCCAACACACCAGGATTTTTACAAAGGCGCCTGTGTGAGCTTACCAGGAGAAGAAGCAATTCGAGCAGTGTCTGCAATTGTTACCAGCAACCAAAAGAAGTTCGAACAACACAACAAAATTGTGGAACAAGTCTTGGATGACTTTGTAAAAAACGGCCCTGTTGAAGATGCTTGGAACACCTTTGCCCCAGAAGCTGAGTTGGATAGGTTGGAATGTATAGAGGAACGCAAAGAAGGGGAGCCACTTCATGAGAATGAACAAGATGATGTTCCGGAGTATACACGTCACAAACAAACAGGTGGAATTGGGCTTACTGTGAAGGCCCCACAAATGTGCCCTGATTTCCTTCGGAAAATGTACAGAAACCTTAACCGGACACAAGCTCAGACATTCTACTCAGTTTATGACTGGTGCACTAACCGTGTGCGTGGCCTAAATCCTGACCCATTCTATTACTTTGTCACTGGTGGTGCAGGGACAGGCAAATCACACCTGATAAAGTGCATCTATGCTGAGGCGACAAAGATACTCTGTAAACTTACCAGACTACGTGAGGAAGCAGACATATCCATGCCCAGCGTTTTACTAACTGCATTTACAGGAACAGCAGCTTTCAACATTTCAGGCAACACTTTGCATTCTCTGCTGAAGTTGCCAAGAAGCTTGAAGCCACCCTACCAAGGACTTGGAAATCTAATAGATGAAGTGAGGGCACAGCTGTCAAATGCGGAGATCATTGTTATTGACGAGGTGTCAATGATTTCAAAGCCCCTGTTTGCCTACATCAACTGGAGATTACAGCAAATCAAAGGCAGTAAGAAACCTTTTGGTGGTATGTCAGTACTAGCAGTAGGAGACTTTTACCAGGTCCCCCCGCTGGGAAAAAGTAAGCCACTCTGCGTGTTTGAGGAAAATACCAATGACCTCTGGAAAGACAACTTTCAGATGATCACGCTGACAGAGATCATGCGACAGAAGGATGACATTTCATTTGCTGAGCTTTTGAATAGAATCAGAGTCAAGCAGAAGACTGTCACCTTAAGCAATGATGACAAAGCTCTGCTTGCTCAGGCTTTTACAGATCCCACCCACTGCCCTAATGACGTGCTACACATATTTGCCACCAACAAAGAGGTTCACAAACATAATGCTGCAACTGTGTCTGTTCTCCATTCAAACGTTACCAACATAGATGCCGACGATTACAGAAAACACCCTAAAACAGGAGTGATGCTGAGGCAACACAAACCTTTCAAAGGACACAAAGACAATCTGATTGACACACTGCAAGCAGCTGAAGGTGCCCGTATCATGATCACAAAAAACATTGATGTAGAAGACGGGCTTGTTAACGGGACATTTGGCAAGATTGCAAGAATAATCATCCAGACTGAGAATGGTACTACTACGGTAAACAAGCTTGGGCTTATGCTGGACAATCCAAATGCAGGACAGAGATACCGTAACAAGTCGTCTTGTGATGCTGACAACTTGGTGTACATAGAAAGGGTAGAGGAAAACCTGAGACAGAAAGGAGTTGTTCGCAGGCAGTTCCCACTGAAGTTGGCTTTTGCATGTACGATTCATAAGTGTCAGGGGATGTCGATACAGTCAGAAGTGGTCTCATTGAAACGGGTCTTCCAACCGGGAATGGCCTTTGTTGCTCTGAGTAGAACGACTACACTGCAAGGATTGTACATAACCGACTTTGATGAGAAGAAGATCTTTGCTGATCCTGAAATCACAGCCTCCCTGGATTCAATGAAGAATGCATCACTGGAAAGTGTTATGCCCCTCTTAAAGTTTCTACAGACAACAGACAAACAGCAAACATTAACAATTATCCATCACAACACGGAAGGATTACCAGCTCACATTGAAGATATCAAATCTCACCATGAGTTGACACTTGGAGATGTTTTATGTTTCACTGAAACTCATCTCTCAGGCTCTTCTGTTGCTGAAAGTCTCCAGCTGGAGGGCTACAGCCTGTTCAAACGCAACAGACACCTCTCGTACACGAACCTTCCTGACATTGCAAGTAAAAGTGGTGGAGGTGTCGCCTTGTATGTCAGAAACCATTTCAAGGCCTTTGAAAAGCAGTATCATCACAATGTGACTGACTTGGAGTTCTTGGTTGTCAAACTGGAGTCCCCTGTACAAGCTTTGATCGCTGTTGTTTACAGGCCACCGGATTACAGTATTGGCCAATTCCTTACTAACCTGCTGGGCCTCTTGGAATCTTTGGAAATAATGGATTGCCAACCTATAATACTCTGTGGAGATTTCAATGAAGATTTTCTGTGCAAAGAAAAGAAGCCAATATCTGACCTTCTTCACTCAAGAGGATATACCCAACTAGTCTGGACAGCCACCACAGAAAAAAACACACTGTTGGATCACATTTACATCTCCAGGGTGCAGCACTGTCTCCAGTCAGGAGTACTGCACAGTTATTACAGCTATCATGATCCTGTGTATTGTGTTTTGAACAGTGGTTTAGAACACGCTTAGAGCCTGCATAAACAGGGCATGAGTGATGCCAGGAAACAGTGGTTGTGAGACAGTGGTCATCAAACAGATAATACAGTGGCAATGAGGGTCAGTTTATGTTATGTGAGTTTTATGTCAGTTTTAGTTATGTGGGACCATTTACAATTAGCTAAAAATCATTCTCTATATTTCATGTTCGGTGTACTTGTTAGACACTGAACTCACTTACTCCCCCCCATCCATCACAGACATCTGTCCTCATCACACTCACCCTCTCCTTCCTGTGCTATAGCCTGCTTGCTGATTAGTAAGACAGATAAAGAAACAGCAAGGAGCAAAACTGCAGAGAAACTGAAAATTTGTAAGGGTTTAAAGTATATGCTTTAATGAATTGCCTTGTATCCAAAAAGTTCAAAAAGTTGACTGTTCAAAATGTTAATACAATGTATAACGGAAATATACCGCTAGTTCACTTGTGATGCAATATATTGAAATTATATGTACACTGTGTAAACTGTTTTTGACACACTTGATTTTGGGACGCGAGTCCGTCAGGTGCTATGCTTTGGCTGGGGCGGAATAAATCCTGGTAACCCTTAAGTCTGTGTCCGACAAAGTCATTTACCAATATTTCTATCTTCTACATCATTAGCACTTGTGAACTTTTTAAATTTGATCAATCAATTGGTTAGTTACTCTGCCCATCTGCCCAGTTCAACCTTTCCACAGTTACTCCAACCACACAACAGTTACTCCAGCCACTCCCCCCAGTTACTCCGCCCACTCCAGATGTAGAGGCAAGAACACGTTTCACAATTTCCCCAGAAATTGTACCTTTTCTAGTTATTAGTGTGAATGCTTTAGCAGTCCCACTATTGTTATTCGATTTTATTTATTTTTCTTAATTTTCCGTACGTTTTTCGGTTCTGCGTAACTTCTGCATACTTTCAGCTATTACAACCATTCAACTATTAAAATGTTCGTCTCTTTTAGCTGAGGTGTGCTCGTTTTCAACTTTTTTTCTACCATTTATACTTTTTAAAATATTAAGCTTTTTAACACTTTTTTTAACATTGAAGTCAATGGGAGCATGCTTGAAATCCTTAAATTCTTCTTCCGCTCCCAAAAGTTTCAACTCCTTCATACTTTCACCTAGAGACACCAAACAAACTTTAAAATGTTCACAAAATATTCAGCTATCTGGCTGTATCTTTTCAGTTTGATATCTTTTACAGTTTTTGGGAAAAAGCTTTTTGTTTAGAGGCCATTTCAGGAAATTTTAGCCATTAATCAGAGTGTACTGTGTTTGTTTTGTTGCCATGGTTACCAAAGCTTCTGTTATACACAGGGGGGGGAGGTGGCTGGAGCATCTCAGCTCTGATTACAGAGCCCGGGGGAGGGGACAGACACACCATGTACTGATTTATAATAGAGGAATATGATGGGGCAGTTTTGATAGGGCAATTCTTATGGGGCAGTTTTAAAGGGGCAATTATGATGGGGCAGTTTTATTGGTGGCAATTATGATGGGGCAGTTTTGATGGGACAATTCTGATGGGGCAGTTTTGATGGTGGCAATATGATGTGCAGTTTTGATAGGGCAATTCTGATGGGGCAGTTTTCATGGTGGCAATATGATGGGGCAGTTTTGATGGGGCAATTCTGATGGGGCAGTTTTGATGGTGGCAATATGATGGGGCAGTTTTGATGGGGACAATTTTAATGGAGCAGTTTTAAAGGTGGCAATATGATGGGGCAGTTTTGATGGGGCAATTCTGATGGGGCAGTTTTCATGGTGGCAATATGATGGGGCAGTTTTGATGGGGCATTTCTGATGGGGCAGTTTTGATGGTGGCAATATGATGGGGCAGTTTTGATGGGGACAATTTTAATGGAGCAGTTTTAAAGGTGGCAATATGATGGGGCAGTTTTGATGGGGGCAGTTTTGATGGGGGCAATATGATGGGGCAGTTTTGATGGGGCAGTTTGGATGGGGCAATTCTGATGGGGCAGTTTTGATGGTGGCAATATGATGGGGCAGTTTTAATGGGGACAATTTTGATGGGGCAATTCTGATGGGGCAGTTTTGATGGCAGTATGATGGGGCAGTTTTGATGGCGGCCATTTTAGCAATTTAGCTATTCAGCATTCCCACGCATTTTCCCCAGGAAATGCATTTTCTAGTTAGTGGGAATGCTTTAGCAGTCCCACTATTGTTATTCGATTTTATTTATTTTTCTTAATTTTCCGTACGTTTTTCCATTCTGCGTAACTTCTGCATACTTTCAGCTATTACAACCATTCAACTATTAAAATGTTCGTCTCTTTTAGCTGAGGTGTGCTCGTTTTCAACTTTTTTTCTACCATTTATACTTTTTAAAATATTAAGCTTTTTAACACTTTTTTTTAACATTGAAGTCAATGGGAGCATGCTTGAAATCCTTAAATTCTTCTTCCACTCCCAAAAGTTTCAACTCCTTCATACTTTCACCTAGAGACACCAAACAAACTTTAAAATGTTCACAAAATATTCAGCTATCTGGCTATATCTTTTCAGTTTGATATCTTTTACAGTTTTTGAGAAAAAGCGTTTTGTTTAGAGGTCATTTCAGGAAATTTTAGCCATTAATCAGAGTGTACTGTGTTTGTTTTGTTGCCATGGTTACCAAAGCTTCTGTTGTACACAGGGTGGGGAGGTGGCTGGAGCATCTCAGCTCTGATTACAGAGCCCGGGGGAGGGGACAGACACACCATGTACTGATTTATAATAGAGGAATATGATGGGGCAGTTTTGATAGGGCAATTCTGATGGGGCAGTTTTATTGGTGGCAATTCTGATGGGGCAGTTTTGATGGGACAATTCTGATGGGGCAGTTTTGATGGTGGCAATATGATGGGCAGTTTTGATAGGGCAATTCTGATGGGGCAGTTTTCATGGTGGCAATATGATGGGGCAGTTTTGATGGGGCAGTTTTGATGGGGCAAGTCTGATGGGGCAGTTTTGATGGTGGCAATATGATGGGGACAATTTTAATGGAGCAGTTTTAAAGGTGGCAATTCTGATGGGGCAGTTTTCATGGTGGCAATATGATGGGGCAGTTTTGATGGGGCAATTCTGATGGGGCAGTTTTGATGGTGGCAATATGATGGGGCAGTTTTGATGGGTGCAGTTTTGATGGTGGCAATATGATGGGGCAGTTTTGATGGGGCAGTTTTGATGGTGGCAATATGATGGGGCAGTTTTGATGGGGCAGTTTTGATGGGGCAATTCTGATGGGGCAGTTTTGATGGTGGCAATATGATGGGGCAGTTTTAATGGGGACAATTTTGATGGGGCAATTCTGATGGGGCAGTTTTGATGGCAGTATGATGGGGCAGTTTTGATGGCGGCCATTTTAGCAATTTAGCTATTCAGCATTCCCACGCATTTTCTAGTTATTATTATTATTATAGCCAAATTTACCACCCTAACTCCTCCCACAGTTTTTACACTACATAGACAATATACCGAAACGTGCGGATTGTTCCCAAATGGTGTGCTATTATTTTGTGGAACGTTTCGCCGAATGGTTCACGAAATATCGTCGTTTTTGCGGCGAAATTGGTCCCATAGGAATGAATGGGGAAACTAGAGTGGGAGGTGACAAAAACTGAAAAATCAGAACATGATTTCTAAACTGCCGCCACTCCCTCATTTTCAAGCCCACCTACACAAATCTTATATCAAAACGTTCAGCTATCCCTGCTGCCACTAAACATGTCCACGGATAAGCCATAGTCCTGATAGTTTTCACAATATGACCATTTGTTTGCAACTCACGCTGTCCATTGACATTCAAACTACACTCTAGCCCCCTCCAAATTTGAAGGGCAATTTCTAAACTGCGACTGTGCCTTCATTTTTAATATTTCAGAGACATACTATACATCAAAATCTAGGTCTGGGTCTTGTGATTCTCACAATATAAAGATCTTCGCTGTAGGATTTATAGTTTTAGGGAAAAAGCTTTTTGTTTAGAGGTCATTTCAGGAAATTTTAACCATTAATCAGAGTGTACTGTGTTTGTTTTGTGGCCATGGTTACCAAAGCTTCTGTTATACACAGGGGGGGAGGTGGCTGGAGCATCTCAGCTCTGATTACAGAGCCCAGGGGAGGGGACAGACACACCATTTACTGATTTATAATAGAGGAATATGATGGGGCAGTTTTGATAGGGCAATTCTGATGGGGCAGTTTTAATGGGGCAATTATGATGGGGCAGTTTTGATAGGGCAATTCTGATGGGCAGTTTTAATGGGGCAGTTTTAATGGGGCAATTATGATGGGGCAGTTTTGATGGTGGCAATATGATGGGGCAGTTTTGGTGGGGCAATTATGATGGGGCAGTTTTAATGGGGCAATTATGATGGGGCAGTTTTGATAGGGCAATTCTGATGGGGCAGTTTTGATAGGGCAATTCTGATGGGGCAGTTTTGATGGTGGCAATTATGATGGGGCAGTTTTGATGGTGGCAATTATGATGGGGCAGTTTTGATGGTGGCAATATGATGGGGCAGTTTTGATAGGAATTGTATTGTGTAGAAATTACATTGTGTTGTTTATTGAGCAGTACGTGTGAAGCATAAACAGTACATGAGCGTTGCTAGGAAACAGTGGTTGTAAACACAAGATGCTGAAGCCCCACAAATGCATGTGGCCATACCTTCATCTGCGAGGCTTGATAATGCTGATAATTTACCACCCTAACTCCTCCCACAGTTTTTACACATTCGCCGAATGGTTCACGGAATATCGTCGTTTTTGCGGCGAAATTGGTCCCATAGGAATGAATGGTGAAATGTTAAAAACTAGAGTGGGAGGTGACAAAAGCTGACAACCCCATGATCATACCACCCTAACTCCTCCCACAGCTTTTAAACTACATAGACAGTAATATACCGAAGGTGCGGATTGTTCCCGATTGGTGTGCTATTACTTTGTGGAACGTTTCGCCGAATGGTCCACGAAATATCGTAGTTTTTGCGGCGAAATTGGTCCCATAGGAATGAATGGCGAAATGTTCAAAACTAGAGTGGGAGGTGACAAAAGCTGACAACCCCATGATCAGCCAAAACATTATGACCACCCCATGATCAGAAAAAACATTATGACCGCCTAATAAAAAAAATATATATTTTTGAAAAAAAAATAAAATTCATTTTTGAAAAAAATGTTCAGCTCTTTCAGCTAATTATGGGACTTCAACTATTTTACTACTATTGATACTTTTTAAAATAGTTACTCAAGCCACTCCATCCAGTTACTCTGCCCACTCCAGTTGTAGAGGCAAGAACACTTTTCACAATTTCCCCAGAAATTGTAGCTTTTCTAGTTATTATTATTATAGCCAAATTTACCACCCTAACTCCTCCCACAATTTTTACACTACATATACAAGTAATATACCGAAACGTGCGGATTGTTCCCGAATGGTGTGCTATTATTTTGTGGAACGTTTCGCCTAATGGTTAACGAAATATCGTAGTTTTTGCGGCAAAATTGGTCCCATAGGAATGAATGGGGAAACTAGAGTGGGAGGTGACAAAAGCTGAAAAATTAGAACATGATTTCTAAACTGCCGCCACTCCCTCATTTTCAAGCCCACCTACACAAATCTTATATCAAAACGTTCAGCTATCCCTGCTGCCACTAAACATGTCCACCGCTAAGCCATAGTCCTGATAGTTTTCACAATATGACCATTTGTTTGCAACTCACACCGTCCATTGACATTCATTGAAACTACACTCTAGCCCCTTCAAATTTGAAGGGCAATTTCTAAACTGCGACCGTGCCTTCAATTTTAATATTTCAGAGAGATACTATATATCAAAATCTAGGTCTGGGTCTTGTGATTCTCACAATATAAAGATCTTCGCTGTAGGATTTATAGTTTTTAAAATACGGCCATTAGAATTACTTCAGTTACTACATCTATCATGGTCCTATGTATTGTGTATTGAACAGTATTTGTGAAGCATAAACAGGGCATGAGCGTTGCTAGGAAACAGTGGTTGTAAACACAAGATGCTGAGACACCCCAAATGCATGTGACTTCATCTGCTAGACTTGATAATGCTTGTAGACTCCTCCCACAGTTTTTACAACTACAGAGACAAGTAATATACCGAAACGTGCGGATTGTTCCTGATTGGTGTGCTATTACTTTGTGGAACGTTTCGCCGAATGGTCCACGAAATATCGTCGTTATTGCAGCAAAATTGGTCCCATAGGAATGAATGGCAAAATGTTCAATGTCATTTAATTGGTGTGCTATTACTTTGTGGAACGTTTCGCCGAATAGTTCACGAAATATCGTCGTTTTTGCGGTGAAATTGGTCCCATAGGAATGAATGGCGAAATTTTCAAAACTAGAGTGGGAGGTGACAAAAACTGACAACCCCATGATCATCCAAAACATTATGACCACCCCATGATCAGCCAAAACATTATGACCGCCCCATGAAAAAAAAAATATTTTGTGGAACGTTTCACCGAATGGTTCACAAAATATCGTCGTTTTTGCAGCGAAATTGGTCCCATAGGAATGAATGGTGAAATGTTAAAAACTAGAGTGGGAGGTGACAAAAGCTGACAACCCCATGATCAGCCAAATCATTATGACCGCCCCATGAAAAAAAATTATTTTTGAAAAAAAAAATATTTGAAAAAAAAAAAATCATTTTTGAAAAAAAAAATATTTTTGAAAAAAAATTTTTGAAAAAAAAATTTCATTAAAAAAAAAAAAAATCATTTTTGAAAAAAAAAATCTTTTGAAAAAAAAATAAAATTCATTTAAAAAAAAAAAATTTTGAAAAATAAATCATTTAAAAAAAAAAACAATTTTTGAAAAAATAAAATTCATTTTTGAAAAAAATGTTCAGCTCTTTAACCAAATATGGGACTTCTTCAACTTTTTTACTACTATTGATACTTTTTAAAATAGTTACTCAAGCCACTCCACCCAGTTACTCCGCCCACTCCAGTTGTAGAGGCAAGAACACTTTTCACAATTTCCCCAGAAATTGTAGCTTTTCTAGTTATTATTATAGCCAAATTTACCACCCTAACTCCTCCCACAGTTTTTACACTACATAGACAGTAATATACCGAAACGTGCGGATTGTTCCCGATTGGTGTGCTATTACTTTGTGGAATGTTTCGCCAAATTTTTCACGAAATATCGTAGTTTTTGCGGATAATTGGTCCAATTGGAATGAATGGCGAAATGTTCAAAACAAGAGTGGGAGGTGACAAAAGCTGACAACTCCATGATCATACCACCCTAACTCCTCCCACAGCTTTTAAACTACATAGACAGTAATATTCCCGATTGGTGTGCTATTACTTTGTGGAACGTTTCGCTGAATTTTTCACAAAATATCGTAGTTTTTGCGGATAATTGGTCCCATATTAATGAATGGCGAAATGTTCAATGTCATTTCATTGGTGTGCTATTACCTTGTGGAACTTTGTGAAAAGCTGAAAAATACCAGTGTGAATTCGGCCTCAATGTCATTTAATTGGTGTGCTATTACTTTGTGGAACGTTTTGCCGAATGGTTCACGAAATATCGTCGTTTTTGCGGCAAAATTGGTCCCATAGGAATGAATGGTGAAATGTTCAAAACTAGAGTGGGAGGTGACAAAACCTGACAACCCCATGATCATACCACCCTAACTCCTCCTACAGCTTTTACACTACATAGACAGTAATATACCGAAGGTGCGGATTGTTCCCAATTGGTGTGCTATTACTTTGTGGAACGTTTCGCCAAATGGTTCACGAAATATCGTCGTTTTTGCGGTGAAATTGGTCCCATAGGAATGAATGGTGAAATGTTCAAAACTAGAGTGGGAGGTGACAAAAGCTGACAACCCCATGATCAGCTAAAACATTATGACCGCCCCATGAAAAAAAAAAATTATTTTTGAAAAAAAAAATCATTTTTGAAAAAAAAAATTCATTTTTGAATGAAAAAAAATTACTTTGAAAAAAATGTTCAGCTCTTTCAGCAAATGATGGAACCTTTTTACTACTATTTATACTTTTTAAAATATTAAGCTTTTTAACACTTTTCAGTTACTCAAGCCACTCCACCCCACCCAGTTACTCCGCCCACTCCAGTTGTAGAGGCAAGAACACTTTCACAATTTCCCCAGAAATTGTAGCTTTTCTAGTTCTTCTTCTTCTTCTTCTTCTTATTATAGCCAAATTTTCCACCCTAACTCCTCCCACAGTTTTTACACTACATAGACAAGTAATATACCAAAACGTGCGGATTGTTCCCGAATGGTGTGCTATTATTTTGTGGAACGTTTTGCCAAATGGTTCACGAAATATTGGTCTCATAGGAATGAATGGGGAAACTAGAGTGGGAGGTGACAAAAGCTGAAAAATCAGAACATGATTTCTAAACTGCCGCCACTCCCTCATTTTCAAGCCCACCTACACAAATCTTATATTAAAACGTTCAGCTATCCCTGCTGCCACTAAACATGTCCACGGCTAAGCCATAGTCCTGATAGTTTTCACAATATGACCATTTGTTTGCAACTCACACCGTCCATTGACATTCATTGAAACTACACTCTAGCCCCTTCAAATTTAAAGGGCAATTTCTAAACTGCGACTGTGCCTCCATTTTTAATATTTCAGAGACATACTATGTATCAAAATCTAGGTCTGGGTCTTGTGATTCTCACAATATAAAGCTCTTCGCTGTAGGATTCACAGTTTTTAAAATACGACCGTTTGAATTACTGCACAGTTGTTACAGCTATGAACCTTTGTATTGTGTATTAACCACTTGCCAACCGCCCTATAGCCAAATGACGGCTGCAGGGCGACTGGATAACTCTGGGATCACATCATATGACGTGATTCCAGAAAACTGCTCCCGCGCGCCCCCTGGGGCGCGCACACGGGAACATCCGTGACCTCCGTCAAATGACGGAGCGATCACATGTAAACAAACCGGCGTCATGTTATGACGCTGGTTCCTCCCTCAACCCTGTGCAATACTCTGTAACCCTGTGCAATACTCTGCAACCCTGTGCAATACTCTGCAACCCTGTGCAACACTCTGCAACCCTGTGCAACACTCTGCAACCCTGTGCAACACTCTGCAACCCTGTGCAACACTCTGCAACCCTGTGCAACACTCTGCAACCCTGTGCAATACTCTGCAACCCTGTGCAATACTCTGCAACCCTGTGCAATACTCTGCAACCCTGTGCAACCCTGTGCAATACTCTGCAACCCTGTGAAACCCTGTGCAATACTCTGCAACCCTGTGCAACCCTGTGCAATACTCTGCAACCCTGTGAAACCCTGTGCAATACTCTGCAACCCTGTGAAATACTCTGCAACCCTGTGCAATACTCTGCAACCCTGTGCAATACTCTGCAACCCTGTGCAATACTCTGCAACCCTGTGCAATACTCTGCAATGATCCTGTGCAACCCTGTGCAATACTCTGCAATGATCCTGTGCAACCCTGTGCCATACTCCGCTATACCCCGCTATACCCCGCCATGCTCCGCCATACCCCGCCATGCTCCGCCATACCCCGCCATGCTCCGCCATGCCCCGCCATGCTCCGCCATGCCCCGCCATGCTCCGCCATGCCCCGCCATGCCCCGCCATGCTCCGCCATGCCCCGCCATACTTTGCCATGCTCGGCTGTATTCGGCCTCTGTATGTGGCCAGGCTGTGGAAGTCTCACACATGTGGTATCACCGTACTCGGGAGGAGCAGGAGAATCTATTTTGGGGGGTCATTTTTGGTATGTCATCATACGACGTCCTTGACTTTGTGCGGGGATATCTGAATGATGGGTGCAGCTACAGGCATCATTCAGATATCATCTTTTTCAGCCGGCAATTCCCTACACCATAAGAACGATCATAGCGGCTGTTCCACTGCTTGATCATTCTTACGGGAGGCGAGAGGGGACGCCCCCCCCTCTCGCCGCCCTCAGGTGCTTCTACCGACTCACCGCTACGATCGAAGTCAGGATCATTTTTTTATTTTTTATTTCAGGCTTCCCAGCCTAAAGGTGAGATGTGGGGTCTTATTGACCCCATATCTCACTGTAAAGAGGACCTGTCATGCCATATTCCTATTACAGGGGATGTTTACAAAAAAAGCCTCAAAAGGAAAAAAGCCTCAAACTAAAATAAATAAAGTAAAATGAACAATAAAAAAAAAAATTCCCTGTGTCCCCGTGTGCTCGCAGTCAGAAGCGAACGCATACGTAAGTTGCGCCCACATATGAAAATGGTGTTCAAACCACACATGTGAGGTATCGCTGCGATTGGTAGAGCGAGAGCAATAATTTTGGCCCTAGACCTCCTCTGTAACTCACAACATGTAACCAGTAAAATTTTTTAAAGCGTCTCCTATGGGGATTTTTAAGTAGCGAAGTTTGGCGCCATTCCACGAGCGTGTGCAATTTTAAAGGGTGACATGTTAGGTATCTATTTACTCGGCATAACTTCATTATTCACATTATGTAAAAACATTGGGCTAACTTTACTGTTTTGTTTTTTTTGAAAGCACAAAAATGTTTTTTTTTCAAACAAAACGTGTTCGAAAAATTGCTGCGCAAATACAGTGCGAGATAAAAAGTTGCAATGACCGCCATTGTATTCTCTAGGGTCTTTGCTAAAAAAATATATATAATGTTTTGGGTTTTGTAATTTTCTAGCAAATAAATTATGATTTTTACATGTAGGAGAGAAATGTCAGAATTGGCCTGGGTGCTCCAGAACGCCTGATGGTGTTCCGTGCATGTTGGGCCTCTGTATGTGGCCACGCTGTGTAAAAGTCTCACACATGTGGTATCGCCGTACTCGGGAGTAATAGCAGAATGTGTTTTGGGGTGTAATTTGTGGTATGCATATGCGGTGTGTGAGAAATAACCTGCTAATATGACAATTTTGTGAAAAAAAAAAAAAAAGAAAAAAAATCTTGATTTTGCAAAGAATTGTGGGAAAAAATGACAACTTCAAAAAACTCATCATGCATCTTTCTAAATACCTTGGAATGTCTTCTTTCCAAAAAGGGGTCATTTGGGGGGTATTTGTACTTTTCTGGCATGTTAGGGTCTCAAGAAATGAGGTAGGCCGTCAGTAATTCAGGTGTGATCAATTTTCAGAGATTGGCACCATAGCGTGTGGACTCTAACTTTCACAAAGACCAAATAATATTCACTAATTTGGGTTATTTTTACCAAAGATATGTAGCGGTATAAATTTTGGCCAAAATATATGAAGAAAAAATTACTAATTTGCAAAATTTTATAACAGAAACGAAGAAAAATGCATTTTTTTTTACAGAATTTTCGGTCTTTTTTCTTTTATAGCGCAAAAAATAAAGAACCCAGCGGTGATTAAATACCACCAAAAGAAAGCTCTATTTGTGTGAAAAAAAGGACAAAAAATTAATTTGGGTACAGTGTTGCATGACTGAGTAATTGTCATTCAAAGTGTGAGAGCACCGAAAGCTGAAAATTGGTCTGGTTAGGAAGGGGGTTTAAGTGCCCAGTGGTCAAGTGGTTATGCAGTGGGTGTGAAGCATAAACAGTACATGAGCGTTGCTAGGAAACAGTGGTTGTAAACACAAGATGCTGAAACCCCCCCAAATGCATGTGGTCATACCTTCATCTGCGAGGCTTGATAATGCTGATAATTTACCACCCTAACTCCTCCCACAGTTTTTACACTACATAGACAGTAATATACCGAAACGTGCGGATTGTTCCGGATTGGTGTGCTATTACTTTGTGGAACTTTTTTCGCTGAATGGTTCACGAAATATCGTCGTTTTTGCAGCGAAATTGGTCCCATAGGAATGAATGGCGAAATGTTCAATGTCATTTAATTGGTGTGCTATTACCTTGTGGAACTTTGTGAAAAGCTGAAAAATACCAGTGTGAATCCGGCCTCGATGTCATTTAATTGGTGTGCTATTACTTTGTGGAACGTTTCGCCGAATGGTTCACGAAATATCGTCGTTTTTGCGACGAAATTGGTCCCATAGGAATGAATGGCGAAATGTTCAAAACTAGAGTGGGAGGTGACAAAAGCTGACAACCCCATGATCAGCCAAAACATTATGACCACCCCATGATCAGAAAAAACATTATGACCACCTAATTAAAAAAAAATATTTTTGAAAAAAAAAAAAAATCATTTTTGAAAAAAAAAATCATTTTTAAAAAAATAAAATAAAATACATTTTTGAAAAAAAATTAAATTCATTTAAAAAAAAAAAAATTTTGAAAAAAAAAATTTTGAAAAAAAAAATTCATTTTTGAAAAAAAATCATTTCTGAAAAAGAAAAAAAAATCATTTTTGAAAAAAAAATTCATTTTTGAAAAAAATGTTCAGCTCTTTCAGCTAATTATGGAACTTCAACTTTTTTACTACTATTGATACTTTTTAAAATAGTTACTCAAGCCACTCCACCCAGTTTCTCCGCCCACTCCAGTTGTAGAGGCAAGAACACTTTTCACAATTTCCCCAGAAATTGTACCTTTTCTAGTTAGTGGGACTGCTTTAGCAGTCCCACTATTGTTATTCGATTTTATCTATTTTTAATTTTATTCCTTACGTTTTTTGGTTCTGCGTAACTTCTGCATACTTTCAGCTATTAAAACCATTCAACTATTAAAATGTTCGTCTCTTTTAGCTGAGGTGTGCTCTTTTTCAACTTTTTTTCTACCATTTATACTTTTTAAAATATTAAGCTTTTTATCACTTTTTTTAACATTGAAGTCAATGGGAGCATGCTTGAAATCCTTAAATTCTTCTTCCGCTCCCAAAAGTTTCAGCTCCTTCATACTTTCACCTAGAGACACCAAACAAACTTTAAAATGTCCACAAAATATTCAGCTATCTGGCTATATCTTTTCAGTTTGATATCTTTTACAGTTTTTGAGAAAAAGCTTTTTGTTTAGAGGTCATTTCAGGAGAGGGCGTGGTTTGGCTATGCAGCAGTGAGGACGCGTCTCTCTCGTGCTCCGGCGCCGACGCACTATTTACAGCACTTATCCTGTTCCGATCGCTCCCTCTCACCCTAAAAAGATGCGGAAGAGATCGGGGAAGACCTTGCCTAAAAAAGGATCTGCCGTGGGATCGATTAAAAGATTCCTGGCCACGGAACCAGACGATCCAGAGGATATGGACGGCCTAGGCCGCTCTCCAGGAGGCACAAGCTCCGGTACAGGCTCCGCCCACCGACGCAGGCCCGAACACAGGCACCGCTCTCCAGTGTCCTCGGCCGGCTCAGAGGGAGAGGAAGGCTCCTCCAGGCGATCGGGAGTAGAGGCACTGGTAAGCGACTTACCTACTAAAACGGAGCTTGCCTCCATGTTACTAGGCCTGGAACGTGCCATTAAGAAGGAGGTGTCTGCGGTCCGAGCTGACCTCTCACACGTCTTGGAAAGAGTAGAGGAGACAGAGCAGCGCCTTGATCGCCATACGGCGGCCATTAGACACCTACAGTCCTCAACACGTGCACTCACTATAGCACATAGAATGGCATTATACAAAATCGAGGACCAGGAAAATCGCAACAGGAGGATTAATATCCGGATCCGAGGCCTACCGGAGGCTACTGGGGATGATGATCTCCTCCCCTCCGTCCGGGGCATTTTCAACGGTCTATTAGGCCAGGCTGCAGACTACCCTTTGAAAATTGATAGAGTGCACAGAGCCCTTCGCCCCCGGAACCTCTCTTCAGATGTCCCCCGTGATGTCATCTGCAGGATCCACTACTATGAGGAAAAAGAGCTCATCATGAAAAAAGCCAGAGATGCTGCACCATTGGATTTTGATGGAGCCACCCTATCGTTTTTCCCAGACCTTGCTAGGGAAACTCTGGAATGGCGTAGGGCCCTACGCCCCTTGACTGAGAAACTGCGAGCAGCGTCGATCAAATACAGATGGGGGTTCCCGGCCGCACTGATTGCTAACAGAGATGGTAAAACCGCGATCCTGCGATTTCCAGAAGAGCTGGACAAATTCTGCATGGATGTCAACATCTCTCCGCCAGAACTCCCCGGATGGCAAGATCACATCCCCACTCTGCCCGCAACGGCGGAATCAGGTTGGCGAAAGGTTGAGCGCAAAAATCGCTCTCCCACCTCCGGAGGATCCACCGAACTGGGTTAAGACTGTGAGTTATATGGCCCTTGTTTTTGTTTCTGCTGACAGAGCAAAAATACATCTGCCTTCTATCTGCCTCCTATCGGGTCTTACTCTGGTAACAACACAATTGTGAATGATCACTGAATGTGCCGTTAGCCTCGACACATCTATGTTGGTCTATAACTTTGCCTACTTGGTTCCCGTTTTTTGTTTTTTGTTTCTTGTTTTAATTTTATAGACTTCCTTTTGATCGTAAGTGATAAGATTATTGTAGATCAGTCGCACCATAAGTGCCTTCTATATTTGTACTTAATAACTTGTGAAGTTTTGGTGTTGGCGCCGGAGCAGCCAGACGACGCCCACACCAATTTTGGTGACCGTGCGCGTATGCACGGAGTCCCACACTCCCCTGCGCATGGGGCGCCATGCCGGCTGGAGGCCCCATTCCCTAGCTCACATCTGGGCAACGGGGATGGGGGCGCCCTGCCGCTGGTTTGCCCCACCACGCACCGCAGTTTAATGCGTGCACATTTTGACCATCCCCCTAACTGGTCTAAATTCTATCCACTAATGGATATTGTTTGTTCTTTTTTTCTTCTCACCTCTGTGACCTTTCCCTTTTCTCTCACCCCTTCCCACCCTACCCATCCCTTTCTCAAATTTTCTATACCCACCTCAGGTCCGGCTCTCCAGGATGTAGTGAACGTGTGCTCCCCCTGTTGGTCTCCATGGCTAAGGTAAATCTTATCTCTTTTAATGTTCGAGGGCTGTACGCCCCAGGGAAGAGGCACAACTTGTACAGAGAGCTGGGCCGCCTGCGGGGAGACATTGTTTTCTTGCAGGAGACCCATCTCACTCAATCTACACGGGTAAAACTCTCCTCACAGCAATACCCAACGTGGTACTACAGCTTATCGGATATACATAAAGCTAAAGGTGTAGCCATCGGATTCCGTAGGGGGACCCCATTCACACTAGAATCTATGTTAAGTGATCCACTCGGACGCTTTCTGTTCATTAGAGGCAACCTGGGTAGTATGACTTGTACACTTGCTACTATATACGCACCTAACCGAGATCAAGCTGGCTTTATTGCCTCTACGCTTAATAAACTCAGGGATTTTGCACGCGGGTGTGTCCTCCTAGCTGGAGACTTCAACACCCCACTGGAACCTACCATAGACACGTCCAGAGGCAAGACTAATATACCCCATAAACGTTTGCGATTTATTCGTAAACGAATGCACGAGTCCCAGCTGGTTGACATATGGAGAATTATGCACCCGCGTGTGAAAGACTATACCCATTTTTCACAGGTTCACCACACATACTCCAGAATAGATTTTTTCCTAATCGATCACCATCACCTTTCTCTTGTTACTAATACACATATCGAATCATCCCCTCTTTCAGACCATGCCCCTATCACACTGACCATTAAAATTCCCTCCATACCACACAGAACTACCAATTGGAAACTTAACGAACACCTCCTAGAAGAGGAAATAGATAGAAAACAAATAGGTGAGAGTTTATCCCTCTTCTTTACTGAAAATAAACGCCCCGAAAGCTCATCAGGAATAATCTGGGAAGCACACAAGGCCCACGTTAGAGGTAAACTCATTGAACTGGGGTCTAGAAAAAAGAAGGAACGAATATTTCACCAATCCAAGCTACTAGAGGAGATTAGGGACCTTGAACAATCCCATAAGGCAAACCAATCGCAGGCGGTATTTCACAACTTAACCCTAAAAAGAGAAGAGTTAAAATCTCTCTTTCATAGTGAACAAAAACAACAAGCCCGTATTGTGGCTCAACGTTTTTATGAATGGGGTAATAAACCTAGTAGACTACTGGCACGTTCACTTCAACAAAAGAAAACAGCCACCTTCATAACTAAAATTAAAAACACTACAGATGACCTGATTCACGACACACCATCAATAGCTAAAGAATTTCGAGAATTCTACCAACACTTATACCATGTCCAACACTCAATAGCAGACAGGGATACTAAATCCAAACTTATAAAAGAATATTTGGCCCAAGCTAACCTTCCCAGACTACCACCCGAGGTACTAGACGCTCTGGATGGGGAGCTCACCATAGCGGAGTTGCGCATGGCATTAAAAGCCATGGCAAACGGTAAATCACCGGGCTCGGACGGTTTCACGGTGGCATACTACCGTACCTTCGCGGATACTCTACTCCCGCATTTAACTTCCTACGCTAACGCAATTCCGGATGGTGAGATACTCAGGCCAGAAACTACCCACGCGCACATTACTATTATCCCC
Organism: Lithobates clamitans; assembly: GCA_037952925.1. Lineage (NCBI taxonomy): Eukaryota > Metazoa > Chordata > Amphibia > Anura > Ranidae > Lithobates > Lithobates clamitans. The sequence continues at coordinate 785,138 of JBBGZY010000618.1, read as the reverse complement.
AAACCTGGCAAAGACCCTAGCATTTGCGGCAGTTACCGTCCCATTTCACTGCTGAACATCGACGTAAAAATATATGCTAAAGCTATAGCGAACAGACTCCTCCCCCTGATACCGCAGTGGGTCTCCCCTGACCAGACTGGGTTCATCCCTGGAAGGGAAGCAAGGGATAATGCCCTCCGCACTATATCTCTAATAACACACACCAGGGGGTCGTCCCAGTCCACCCTCCTATTATCAACAGATGCTGAAAAAGCGTTTGATAGGGTGGATTGGGACTTCCTTATGGCTACTTTGACCCATCTAGGTATTAGGGCCCCTCTGCTGACGCAAATAAAGGCCTTATATGGTTTCCCTACGGCTCAATTGAGAGTGAACGGTACCCTTAGTGCTCCTTTTACCCTGTATAATGGCACTCGTCAGGGCTGCCCCCTCTCACCTATTTTATTCGCCCTGTCACTTGAACCCTTTCTGTCCACTGTGAGACATAACCCATCCATACACGGGATTACAGTAGGCCCAACTGAACACAAATATGCCGCATACGCGGACGATATCTTATTTTATGTGCAACAACCTCTGATATCGCTTCCTAACCTTCAGTCAGAACTTGAAAAATATGGTCGCATCTCCAACTTTAAAATTAATATGTCCAAATCAGAAATCCTTAACATATCCACCCCCTCACAGATCGCTTCCCAACTGAAAAGCTCCTTTCCCTTTAGCTGGCAGGCACACAAGCTGAAATATTTGGGCATCTACTTAACCCCGAACCCCGACGCCCTCTTCCGCACAAACTTTTTGCCCCTACTAAACGTAATCAAAACTGACTTACAGAAATGGACTCAGATGGCACATTCTTGGTTGGGGAGGATAGGGGTCATCAAGATGAATATACTACCCAGGTTGCTATTTCTATTCCAAATGATCCCATTTGGAATACCAATAGGTTTTTTCACAATACTAAAATCGATAATTGGCAAATACATATGGAACAGAAAGCGTCCCAGGATTGCAAGGTCCTTACTGTACAGACCCAAACGGGAAGGAGGCTTAGCTTTACCAGACTTTAAAAAATATTTCTTGGCAACTATACTGACTAGAATCTCCGATTGGAAATTCCATAAAAAAACCAAGCTTTGGGTTGATCTAGAAACAGAACTAAGCGGATCCGACCTCTTTACACAACTATGGGTTCCACAGAAATTCAGAGACTTATCATCCAAGACTTCTCCACTTACTCATTCCACCCTTATGGCATGGGACTCTATCTGTAAAACAAACAACTGGCCATACAACTCACCCATCATGCCACTAACCGGACACAACTATTTCCTACCAGGGAACCTCGACCGCGGGGCCCACCTGTGGTCTTTGGGGACGCTGACCCATTTACACCAGGTCACTACCTCAAAGGGAGTTTTGCCCCTGAACACAATCTTACAAAACTCAATGGCGACACCTATGGAACACTGGAGATACAGACAACTTGCGGCCTTTATTCAATCTCTTCCTAAACCCATTAGATCTATCAACGATCTTACACCCATTGAGTCAACTTTAGCCGAGTCACATCCGGTGGAAAAACCAGTTTCTCACTTCTACCAAATAATGCAAACGGCAACCCATGCGGGAGACCCGGCCTTCCTACACAACTGGGAAATGGAACTTCAAAAAAAGCTATCCCCAACACAAAAATCTAAGATTCTCATAATGTCACATATCACCTCTTCAGCCACTAAAACTGCCGAAGTGAACTATAAGCTGTTAACCAGATGGCACTACACGCCAGCCCTTCTTCACAAATATTTTCCAGATGTCTCTCCGTTGTGCTGGCGGGGATGTGGGGAACGTGCAACACATGCCCACATCTGGTGGTTTTGCCCACTGATACGACCGTTTTGGTTATCTATACTTCATTGGATTAAGGTGATTCAAGGAGATGAGGTTCCCAATGACCCGTTTGTGGTACTACTACACTGTACAGGCAGGCCAGTAGGAGCATATAAAAAATCCATAACTCCTCACCTTCTTAATGCTGCCAAAGCATTGATTCCCAGACTTTGGAAACAAAAAAACATACCCACATTACGCCAATGGCTAACGGAAGTTGATCGCACATATTACATGGAAGATCTCACCCTCTCGCTCAGGAACAAATCTGATTATGTAACGAAAATATGGTCCTGCTGGTTTGCCTTTAAATACACAACAGTCTTTTCGGAAATTATGTCAAAGCCTGAGTAAAATGTTTTAGATGATGACTATTGTACACAAGAGTCAGGACCTGAGGAAACCCCACTCCCCCCTACCCCCCTACCTTTTCCCTCTACCTCCCCCCATCTTCATCAATCTTTCTTCTTCTAATTTTCCTATCTGCTTTCTCTGTTATCTATTCATGTTTAAGTATTTGATTATTAATGGTACAACACCGTCATATGGTTGCGAGTTCGCCGGGACATCAATGTCCGGGATGTACCATAACAAGGAAGTCGATCTTATCACTGAAAAATTTGAAAAATAGAGAAAGAATCTAATCACTCTGGGTATTGATATTAGATATAGAAACCTGTCTTTCTATGCTTAGTAGGAACTAGCCCCTTTCCTGTCAGAGGGTATAAGATATATTAAGTATATGCACCTTTATACCCCACTTACCCCAAATAGCAATCATATCCTTGTTATGTGATTTATACCACTTCTTGTACCATTTTTCTTTTTCAATTGTCTGTTATGTTGCAATATTGTTATTGTCTTTTTTCTTAAATAAAAAAAATAATTAAAAAAAAAAAAAAAAAAGGAGGTCATTTCAGGAAATTTTAGCCATTAATCAGAGTTTACTGTGTTTGTTTTGTTGCCATAGTTACTAAAGCTTCTGTTATACACAGAGGGGGAGGTGGCTGGAGCATCTCAGCTCTGATTACAGAGCCCGGGGGAGGGGACAGACACACCATGTACTGATTTATAATAGAGGAATATGATGGGGCAGTTTTGATGGGGTAATTCTGATGGGGCAGTTTTGATAGGGCAATTCTGATGGGGCAATTTTGATGGGGCAGTTTTGATGGTGGCAATATGATGGGGCAGTTTTGATGGGACAATTCTGATGGGGCAGTTTTGATGGTGGCAATATGATGGGGCAGTTTTGATGGTGGCAATATGATGGGCAGTTTTGATAGGGCAATTCTGATGGGGCAGTTTTCATGGTGGCAATATGATGGGGCAGTTTTGATGGGGCAATTCTGATGGGGCAGTTTTGATGGTGGCAATATGATGGGGCAGTTTTGATGGGGACAATTTTAATGGAGAAGTTTTAAAGGTGGCAATATGATGGGGCAGTTTTGATGGGGGCAGTTTTGATGGTGGCAATATGATGGGGCAGTTTTGATGGGGCAATTCTGATGGGGCAGTTTCGATGGTGGCAATATGATGGGGCAGTTTTAAATGGGGACAATTTTGATGGGGCAAATTCTGATGGGGCAGTTTTGATGGTGGCCATTTTAGCAATTTAGCTATTCAGCATTCCCACGCATTTTCTCCAGGAAATGCATTTTCTAGTTTATTTATTATTTTATTCCGTACGTTTTTTGGCTCTGCGTAACTTCTGCATACTTTCAGCTATTAAAACCATTCAACTATCAAAATGTTTGTCTCTTTTAGCTGATGTGTGCTCTTTTTCAACTTTTTTTCTACCATTTATACTTTTTAAAATATTAAGCTTTTTAACACTTTTTTTAACATTGAAGTCAATGGGAGCATGCTTCAGATCCTTAAAATCTTCTTCCGCTCTCAAAAGTTTCAGCTCCTTCATACTTTCACCTACAGACTCCAAACTTTAAAATGTTCACAAAACATTCAGCTATCTGGCTATAGCATTTCAGTTTGATATCTTTTACAGTTTTTGAGAAAAAGCTTTTTGTTTAGAGGTCATTTCAGGAAATTTTAGCAATTAATCAGAGTGTACTGTGTTTGTTTTGTTGCCATGGTTACCAAAGCTTCTGTTATGCATGGGGGGAGATGGCTGGAGCATCTCAGCTCTGATTACAGAGCTCGGGGGAGGGGACAGACACACCATGTACTGATTTATAAGAGAGGAATATGATGGGGCAGTTTTGATGGGACAATTCTGATGGGGCAGATTTGATGGTGGCAATATGATGGGGCAATTCTGATGGGGCAGTTTTGATGGGGCAATTCTGATGGGGCAGTTTTGATGGTGGCAATATGATAGGGCAGTTTTGATGGCAATATGATGGGGGCAGTTTTGCTGGGGGCCGTTTTAGCAATTCAGCATTCCCACGCATTTTCCCCAGGAAATGCATTTTCTAGTTATTAGTGGGAATGCTTTAGCAGTCCCACTATTGTTATTCGATTTTATTTATTTTTAATTTTAATTTTATTCCGTACGTTTTTTGGCTCTGCGTAACTTCTGCATACTTTCAGCTATTAAAACCATTCAACTATTAAAATGTTTGTCTCTTTTAGCTGATGTGTGCTCTTTTTCAACTTTTTTTCTACCATTTATACTTTTTAAAATATAAAGCTTTTTATCACTTTTTTTTAACATTGAAGTCAATGGGAGCATGCTTGAAATCCTTAAATTCTTCCGCTCCCAAAAGTTTCAGCTCCTTCATACTTTCACCTAGAGACACCAAACAAACTTTAAAATGTTCACAAAATATTCAGCTATCTGGCAATATCTTTTCAGTTTGGTATCTTTTACAGTTTTTGAGAAAAAGCTTTTTGTTTAGAGGTCATTTCAGGAAATTTTAGCCATTAATCAGAGTGTACTGTGTTTGTTTTGTTGCCATGGTTACCAAAGCTTCTGTTATACACAGGGGGGAGGTGGCTGGAGCATCTCAGCTCTGAATACAGAGCCCGGGGGAGGGGACAGACACACGATGTACTGATTTATAATAGAGGAATATGATGGGGCAGTTTTGATAGGGCAATTCTGATGGGGCAGTTTTGATGGGGCAATTATGATGGGGCAGTTTTATTGGTGGCAATTATGATGGGTCAGTTTTGATGGTGGCAATATGATGGGGCAGTTTTGATGGGGCAGTTTTGATGGGACAATTCTGATGGGGCAGTTTTGATGGTGGCAATATGATGGGCAGTTTTGATAGGGCAATTCTGATAGGGCAGTTTTCATGGTGGCAATATGATGGGGCAGTTTTGATGGGGCAATTCTGATGGGGCAGTTTTGATGGTGGCAATATGATGGGGCAGTTTTGATGGGGACAATTTTAATGGAGCAGTTTTAAAGGTGGCAATATGATGGGGCAGTTTTGATGGGGGCAGTTTTGATGGTGGCAATATGATGAGGCAGTTTTAATGGGGACAATTTTGATGGGGCAATTCTGATGGGGCAGTTTTGATGGCAGTATGATGGGGCAGTTTTAATGGCGGCCATTTTAGCAATTTAGCTATTCAGCATTCCCACGCATTTTCCCCAGGAAATGCATTTTCTAGTTAATGGGAATGCTTTAGCAGTCCCACTATTGTTATTCGATTTTATTTATTTTTAAACTTAATTTTAATTTTATTCCATACGTTTTTTGGTTCTGCGTAACTTCTGCATACTTTCAGCTATTAAAACCATTCAACTATCAAAATGTTCGTCTCTTTTAGCTGATGTGTGCTCTTTTTCAACTTTTTATCTACCATTTATACTTTTTAAAATATTAAGCTTTTTATCACTTTTTTTTAACATTAAAGTCAATGGGAGCATGCTTGAAATCCTTAAATTCTTCTTCCGCTCCCAAAAGTTTCAGCTCCTTCATACTTTCACCTAGAGACACCAAACAAACTTTAAAATGTTCACAAAATATTCAGCTATCTGGCTATATCTTTTCAGTTTGATATCTTTAACTGTTTTTGAGAAAAAGCTTTTTGTTTAGAGGTCATTTCAGGAAATTTTAGCCATTAATCAGAGTGTACTGTGTTTGTTTTGTTGCCATGGTTACCAAAGCTTCTGTTATACACAGGGGGGAGGTGGCTGGAGCATCTCAGCTCTGAATACAGAGCCCGGGGGAGGGGACAGACACACGATGTACTGATTATAATAGAGGAATATGATGGGGCAGTTTTGATGGGGCAATTATGATGGGGCAGTTTTGATGGTGGCAATATAATGGGCAGTTTTGATAGGGCAATTCTGATGGGGCAGTTTTGATGGTGGCAATATGATGGGGCAGTTTTGATGGGGACAATTTTAATGGAGCAGTTTTAAAGGTGGCAATATGATGGGGCAGTTTTTATGGGGGCAGTTTTGATGGTGGCAATATGATGGGGCAGTTTTGATGGGGCAATTCTGATGGGGCAGTTTTGATGGTGGCAATATGATGGGGCAGTTTTGATGGGACAATTCTGATGGGGCAGTTTTGATGGTGGCAATATGATGGGGCAGTTTTGATGGGGCAATTCTGATGGGGCAGTTTTCATGGGGCAATTCTGATGGGGCAGTTTTCATGGGGCAATTCTGATGGGGCAGTTTTGATGGGGCAATTCTGATGGGGCAGTTTTGATGGGGCAATTCTGATGGGGCAGTTTTGATGGTAGCAATATGATGGGGCAGTTTTGATGGCAATATGATGGGGGCAGTTTTGCTGGGGGCCATTTTAGCAATTCAGCATTCCCACGCATTTTCCCCAGGAAATGCATTTTCTAGTTATTATTATTATAGCCAAATTTACCACCCTAACTCCTCCCACAATTTTTACACTACATAGACAAGTAATATACCGAAACGTGCAGATTGTTCACGAATGGTGTGCTATTATTTTGTGGAACGGTTCACGAAATATCGTCGTTTTTGCGGCGAAATTGGTCCATAGGAATGAATGGGGAAACTAGAGTGGGAGGTGACAAAAGCTGAAAAATCAGAACATAATTTCTAAACTGCCACCACTCCCTCATTTTCAAGCCCACCTACAAAAATCTTATATCAAAACGTTCAGCTATCCCTGCTGCCACTAAACATGTCCACCGCTAAGCCATAGTTCTGATAGTTTTCACAATATGACCATTTGTTTGCAACTCACGCCGTCCATTGACATTCATTGAAACTACACTCTAGCCCCTTCAAATTTGAAGGGCAATTTCTAAACTGCGACCGTGCCTTCAATTTTAATATTTCAGAGACATACTATATATCAAAATCTAGGTCTGGGTCCTGTGATTCTCACAATATAAAGATCTTCACTGTAGGATTTATAGTTTTTAAAATACGGCCATTTGAATTACTGCCCAGTTACTACAGCTATCATGGTCCTATGTATTGTGTATTGAGCAGTATTTGTGAAGCATAAACAGGGCATGAGCGTTGCTAGGAAACAGTGGTTGTAAACACAAGATGCTGAGACACCCCAAATGCATGTGGTCATACCTTCATCTGCTAGACTTGATAATGCTTGCAGACTCATCCCACAGTTTTTACACTACAGAGACAAGTAATATACCGAAACGTGTGGCTTGTTCCCGATTGGTGTGCTATCACTTTGTGGAACGTTTCGCCGAATGGTCCACGAAATATCGTCGTTTTTGCGGCAAAATTGGTCCCATAGGAATGAATAGGGAAATGTTCAAAACTAGAATAGGAGGTAACAAAAGCTGAAAAATCAGAACATGATTTCTAAACTGCCACCTACACAAATCTTATATCAAAACGTTCAGCTATCCCTGCTGCCACTAAACATGTAAAATACAAGTAAAAAGGCGCAAAGCACAGTTACCTTGAAAGTAAAACCGATTAGTCCAGAAACTGAAAACTGTAAAAATGCATGTGTAAGTTCATGCATATATACTGGGAGTATATACAAGAGGTCAGTCAGGGCGGCCACCAAAGGAACCAAAAGCAGGGTCCAGCAAGCTAAAACAAACAACAAGGAGAGGGGCGCCTCTGAGTATAAATCATAAATACATTTTATTAAAACAACAATATCCACTCACATGGAAGTTGAAGAAGTTGCATTAGGGTCGGTTGGCTGGGCTGGAGAGATGCGGTGGAACTACAGGTCACAGCGGTTCCTGCAGGGCATGCCAGGTCCAAAGAGGATTAGTTCTTGCAGCCAGGTTCAGTCTCTTGCAGCGAACAGTCCAACACAAATCCTGCTGGGTTGGGAGCCAGGTTATGTCCCAGATGCACAGATAGGGGTTCCAGGGAAGGAAGGGAGAGATGTGTAGGACGCCAGAGCATCCGTTCAGCCGTGCTGCTGCTCACTGATAGAATGGTGTGAAGCCTCTAGGAAGGGAAAAAGGCCGGCCGAGCCGAAGATCTCAAGCGAGGCTTGGAGAGCAAGTACAGCGTGGCGCCCGGTGATGACGTCACAAGCACTTAAAATTTGAAGGGCAATATGTAAACTGCGACTGTGCCTTCATTTTTAATATTTCAGAGACATACTATGCATCAAAATCTAGGTCTGGGTCTTGTGATTCTTACAATATAAAGCTCTTCACTGTAGGATTTATAGTTTTTAAAATGCGACCATTTGAAGTACTGCACAGTTATTACAGCTATCATTGTATTGTGTTTTGAGCAGTGGTTGTGAAGCATAAGCAGGGTATGAGCATTACCAGGAAACAGTGTTTGTAAACACTGATTATCATCAGATAGCACACCTTCACCTCCATTCTATGTCAAGATGCTGAGACCCCCCAAATGCATGTGGTCATACCTTCATCTGCTAGGCTTGATAATGCTTGTAGACTACTGGTTGAGGCAAGAACACTTCACACAATTTCCCCAGAAATTGTAGCTTTTCTAGTTATTATAGCCAAATTTACCACCCTAACTCCTCCCACAGCTTTTACATAGACAAGTAATATACCGAAACGTGCGGATTGTTCCCAATTGGTGTGCAATTACTTTGCCAATTACCGCCAAATGGTTCACAAAATATCGTTTTTGTGGCAAAATTGGTCCTATAGGAATGAATGGCAAAATGTTCAATGTCATTTAATGTTGTGAAAAGCTGGAATGTTGTGAAAAGCTGAAAAATACCAGTGTGAATCCAGCCTCAATGTTATTTAATTGGTGTACTACTACTTTGTGGAACGTTTCGCCGAATGGTTCACAAAATATCGTAGTTTTTGCGGCGAAATTGGTCCCATAGGAATGAATGGCGAAATGTTCAAAACTAGAGTGGGAGGTGACAAAATCTGACAACCTCATGATCAGCCAAAACATTATGACCACCCCATGAAAAAATATATATATTTTTTGAAAAAAAAAATTCATTTTTGAAAATAAAAAATCATTTTTGAGGAAAAAAAATCATTTTTGGAGGAAAAAAAATCATTTTTGAGGAAAAAAAATCATTTTTGAGGAAAAAACGTTCAGTTCTTTACTACTATTTATACTTTTAAAAATATTAAGCTTTTTAACACTTTTCACAGTTACTCCAGCCACTCCAACCACACAACAGTTACTCAAGCCACTCCATCCAGTTACTCCGCCCACTCCAGTTGTAGAGGCAAGAACACTTCACACAATTTCCCCAGAAATTCTACCTTTTCTAGTGTTTTATTGTTACCGTGTTTTATCGTGTTTGCTTTGCAGGTATGTCATTCTACTGTTTTACTGTACTGTTACTGTGTTTTATTAGTAACCATTTTTTGCTTTGCAGGTACACAATTCAGCTGCAGCACTGATTTATTTATTTTTGACAGCAACAGGGTTTGCTTTCACAATACGTAAATCTGTGACTCCAGCGCTGTAGGAGGTAATTTCACCACAAGTTTAAAAAAAGAGCATATATACCAAAGCATATGGGGTGGACATAAGGCTGGATCGCCCCTATGCTTTGGCATATATTTTTATTCACTTTTCTTGGCAGAGTTTTTTTCATCCACATCGATGTGAATGGAGGAATCTTTTAGGTTCTGATGTATACCCATCATTTAGAAGTGGGTGGATTCAGGGCGGTATTCTAATGGTGGGCATACCACCGATCAATGTGAATGGAGGAATCTGTTTCGGTTCTCATTTTACATTTAACCCACAGGCTGCATGAAAAAAAAAAAAAAAGAACATTACAATATATGCCCAACAAGGACCAGCGACGTACTGGTATGTTGCTGGCCTTTGAGTGGTTATACTGGAACGATGCCTGCAGGTTTAGGTATAATTTTGCTATTGTTTTTTTCAGCCAGTGGTCAGCTTTCATGTAAAAGCAATTTACAAGCAGTCAATGGCGGCTGGTGCTCAAAATTATTTGGGGGGCGCAAACAAACTAAAAAATTCTGAAAAAAACCCATCAATTGCAGCCACTGTGCCAATAAAATTCAGCCACTGTGCCCCATAAAATGCAGCCACTGTGTCCATCATATGCAGCCACTGTGCCCATCATATGCAGGCTGTGGCCATCATATGGAGCCTCTGTGCCCACATATGTGACCCACCTCCCTGCTCGCTGTCTGACTGGCACACACTTACCCCATCCTAGTGGCAGGTCAGGCAGTGGGTGACGGAGGTGAGCAATGGGACATGCAGCGGGTGGGTCATGCTATGGCTCCTGTATCCTCCGTGGTTCTGTCCTCCCGTGCGTATCTTCTTTTTCTGTTTTGTTAGACGTCCAATCAGAGCGTCTGTTCCTTCAGCCAATCAGGTGATGGGTATTCGATCCACGACTCCTGATTGGCTGAGAGGCGGTTCAGTATTACAAAAGCAAATAATAATTTGTTTTTGCTAACACACCTGGGTGGACTGCGAGCACAATGCTTTACGCTCCAAGTCCACCTTTTTTGAAGCCTATGGCTCTAATCAGGTGCTTCAAAAAAACACCCCTGCTGCTGGAATTCAGGTCCCCGGCATCTGTAAAGGGGTCGGATGCCTGAATAGGGGGTGGCTACAGTGGCCATGGATAGATTCATGCAATGCATGAATCTATCCATTTTACACAGAGTGGGTGGCATAACAGAGGAGGCAGCGCCCGTGCGCCTTTAATGGGCGCACCGCCACTGCAAGCAGTGGGAGGGAACGTCCCCTTCCGCCATCTTCCATGGTTTTCTCGGGGCTCTCCTGTCTGATCGGGGAAACCGAGAATGCAGCCGGTGGTCCTGCCAGCTGATCATAGAGCTGATCAGAGACCAGAATGGCTCCAATCATTTCTATGGCCAAAGAAACTGGAAGTTATGAGCATTTCATGACTTCGGTTTCGCCGGATATAAACAGCGCTATTGGGAAATTGGGGAAGCATCTTATCACACCAATCTTAGTGTGGTCAGATGCTTTAAGGGCAGAGGAGAGATCTAGAGTCTAATGGACCACACATTTTTCAAAAAAGAGTACCTGTCACTATCGATTGCTATTATAGGGGGTATTTACATGCTCTTTGATAACAATATAAAAAAAAATAAAAAATTAAAAGCACCCCTGTCCCCCGGGGCTCACGCACAAAAGGTGAACGCAAGCATCGGTCTTGCGTTGTATGTAAACAGCAATTGCACCATGCATGTGAGGCATCACCACAAATGTCAGATCAAGGCCAGTAATTCTAGCAGTAGACAATCTCTGTAAATCTAAAGTGGTAGGCTTTTAAAAATGTATGTAGTTTTTTTTTTTTTTACAGAAAAACGTGCGTAATTTTAAAGCATGTTGGTATCTATTAGGGATGAGCCGAACACCCCCCTCGCACGAACGTTAGAACCCCATTGACGTCTATGGGACTCGAACGTTCGAAATCAAAAGTGCTCATTTTAAAGGCTAATTTGCATGGTATTGTCCTAAAAAGGGTTTGGGGACCCGGGTCCTACCCCAGGGGACATGTATCAATGCAAAAAAAACTTTTAAAAACGGCCGTTTTTTCGGGAGCAGTGATTTTAATGATGCTTAAAGTAAAAAAAAAAAAGTGAAATATTCCTTTAAATATCGTACCTGGGGGGTGTCTATAGTATGCCTGTAAAGTGACGCGTGTTTCCCATGTTTAGAACAGTCCCTGCACCAAATGTCATTTTTAAAGGAAAAAATCTCATTTAAAACTGCTTGCGGGTTTAATGTCATGTCGGGTCATGGCAATATGGATGAAAATCAGTGAGACAAACGGCATGGGTACCCCCCAGTCCATTACCAGGCCCTTTGGGTCTTGTATGGATATTAAGGGGAACCCCGCACCCAAATTAAAATAAGGAAAGGTCCCTATATACTCTGAACAGCAGTATTCAGGCGGTGCAAACAAGACAGGGACTGTAGGTTTGTTGTTAAGTAGAATCTGTTTGTAATTTTGAACATTTTTAATGTGTTTAGCTCCAGCCAAAAAATCTTTTCTAAGCTTTTTGGAAAACATAGGGAAGGGTTATCACCCCTGTGACATTTGTTTTGCGTCTTTCCTCCTCTTCAGAAGATTTCACCTCACTTTTTTGTCCCAATGAAAAATGTTTTTGGAAAATTTGGGTTTTTTTGTGGAACAAGGATTGGAAAGCATCAGTGGAAAGGAGAAATTGTTTTCCCATATTAACTCTTACAGGAGAGAATTTCCCTTCCTTAGGGGTAGATTTCATCTCACTTCCTGTTGTCTCCTTCCGTTTGCAAGTAGGAGTCGTTTGTAAGTTAGATGTTTGAAAGTAGGGTCCTGCCCTATATACTCAGCAGAAATTTGGGCCTTAGGTGTTGCTGTGGCCAAAACACTGTAAGCCCTCACAGGGCCCTGCTGTGAAATATTAGATCAAGAATTGTAATTACATGCCCCTGTTGAACAGGAGCTGAAAAATTAGGCCTTAGGCACTGGTGCTGGTGCCACAACACTGCAACCCCTCACAGACACTCTAGTTGGAACGCAGGAACGAGCCCTGCTGCAAAGTATTGCATCAAAAATTGTAATTACACGCCCCTGTTAGACAGGGGCAGAAAAATTGGGTCTTAGGCACTGGTGCTGGTGCCACAACACTGCAACCCCTCACAGACACTCTAGTTGAAACGCAGGAACAAGCCCTGCTGCAAAGTATTGCATCAAAAATTGTAATTACACGCCCCTGTTAGACAGGGGCTGAAAAATTGGGTCTTAGGCACTGGTGCTGGTGCCACAACACTGCAACCCCTCACAGACACTCTAGTTGGAATGCAGGAACGAGCCCTGCTGCAAAGTATTACATCAAAAATTGTAATTACACGCCCCTGTTAAACAGGGGCTGAAAAATTGTGCCTTAGGCACTGGTGGTGGCGCCCAGAACCAAAAATGTTCTTACAAGCTATCAGCGTGATGATTGAGGAGGAAGAGGATAATTACTCAGGGATAGTCACTCAGCATCAGCATAGGCAGTCTTTGAAGGGATCTGAGATTTCAAAAAAAATTATTCGGTTACATCTGCATCAGGTGCTTGGTAGCTGGTGGTGATCCAAGACTGATTCATTTTTATGAAGGTCAGCCGATCGACCGAGTCGGTGGACAGACGCACCCTGTGATCGGTTACCACGCCTCCAGCAGCACTGAATGTGCGTTCCGAAAGAACGCTGGATGCAGGACAGGCCAGTAGCTCAATTGCATACTGTGCAAGCTCTGGCCAGTGATCCATCCTCAAGACCCAGTAACCCAGAGGATTTTCGGTGGGAAAGGTGTCCAAGTCTGATCTTGCCCCTAGGTATTCCTGCACCATGTAAAACAGACGCTGGCGATGGTTGCTGGAACCGATCATACCTTGGGGCTGCGGACCAAAAAATTGTCTGAACGCATCGGTCAGACGGCCACCTTCTCCACCGCTCCTTCTTTGACTGACCGAAGCCTCAGCAACACGTTGTCCAGAAACAGGAGTTTGTAACCTCCCAGTCTCTGGGAACGCGTTGCACAGACCTTTCTGCAAGGCCTCCCGAAGATGTTTCATCCTCTGCTCCCTCTGCGATGGCAAGATAAGGTCCGCAACCTTACCCTTGTAACGTGGATCAAGGAGGGTTGCCAGCCAGTATTGGTCCTTCTCCTTGATACCACGAATACGAGGATCCTTACGCAGGCTTTGCAGGATCAGGGAGGCCATGCAGCGTAGGTTTGCTGAGGCATTCGGTCCGGAGTCCTCTGGGTCACTAAGGACAACAACGTCCGCAGCCACCTCCTCCCAGCCACGTACAAGTCCATGTGTTCCTTGGGACTGATCCCTTAAAGACTGCTGATGCTGAGTGCCAGGCTCCACCTCCATACTGACACAATCTTCCTCCTCCTCCTCCTCCTCCTCCTCGTCCTCTTCCTGTGTGATCGGCGGGCACGCAGGAACACTGTCTGGATAAAGGGGGCCTTGAGAGCTAAGGAAGTCCTCCTCTTCCTGCCTCTGTTCTGCCTCAAGTGCCCTGTCCATTATTCCACGCAGCGTGTGCTCCAACAGGTGGACAAGGGGGACAGTGTCACTGATGCATGCACTGTCAGTGCTCACCATCCTCGTGGCCTCCTCGAATGGTGACAGGACAGTGCATGCATCCCTGATCATGGCCCACTGGCGTGGGGAAAAAAAATCAAGGTCCCCTGACCCTGTCCTGGTGCCATAGTCGCACAGGTACTCATTGATGGCCCTCTGCTGCGTGTGCAGCCGCTGCAGCATGGCCAACGTCGAATTCCACCTGGTGGGCATGTCACAGATTAGGCGGTTCTTGGGCAGGTTAAACTCCTTTTGGAGGTCCGTCAGCCGAGCACTGGCATTATATGACCGGCGGAAATGCACAGAGACTTTCCTGGCCTGCCTCAGGACATCCTGTAAGCCCGGGTACCTGCCCAAGAACCGCTGCACCACCAAGTTAAGGACGTGAGCCAAACAGGGCACATGGGTCAGTTGTCCCTGTCGGAGGGCAGAGAGGAGGTTGGTGCCATTGTCGCAAACCACCATTCCTGCCTTAAGTTGGCGTGGCGTCAACCACCTCTGAACCTGCCCCTGCAGAGCTGACAGAACCTCTGCCCCAGTGTGGCTCCTGTCCCCCAAGCACACCAGCTCAAGCACCGCATGGCATCTTTTGGCCTGCGTACTTGCGTAGCCCCTTGAACGCCTACGGAGCACCGCTGGTTCCGAGGAAGAGGCCATGGAGGAAGAAGAAGAGGAGGGGGTGGAGGAGAGAGGTGTGTCACAATCAGCATTTTGGAGGCGTGGTGGCGGAACAACCTCCAACACTACTGCACCTTGTCCTGCATCCTTCCCAGCTGCCAGCAGAGTCACCCAATGCGCCGTGAAACTTAAGTAACGTCCCTGTCCATGCCTGCTGGACCATGAGTCAGCGGTAATATGCACCTTACCGCTGACCGCCCTGTCCAGCGAGGCATGGACATTGCCTTCCACATGCCGGTAGAGAGCCGGAATCGCCTTCCGTGAGAAAAAGTGGCGTTTGGGTACCTGCCACTGAGGAACCGCACATTCCACAAACTCACGGAAGGGGGCAGAGTCTACCAACTGAAAAGGCAGCAGTTGAAGTGCTAGCAATTTTGCCAAGCTAGCATTCAACCGCTGGGCATGTGGATGGCTGGGAGCAAACTTCTTTCGGCGGTGCAGCAGCTGGGGCAGGGAAATTTGCCTGGTACAATCTGACGTCGGTGTACCAAAAGCAGATTGCCCACAAGTACTTGGCTGTGACACACCTAATTCTACACCTTCATTCCTCTCACTGCAGGTCGCAGAGAGGACTGAAGGTCTAGTGGGGTTGGAAATCTCAGCTGATGAGGAGCAAGGAGAGATCGTCTTTGTTCTTTGGTGTGGGTCTTTTAGATACGCTTGCCAACGAACTGCATGGCAGGTCAACATATGTCTGGTCAAGCATGTGGTACCCAAGCGGGAGATGTTTTGGCCACGCGAGATACGCTTGAGACATATGTTGCAAATAGCAGCGGTGCGATCTGATGCACTCGTCTCAAAAAAGGCCCACACCAAAGAACTTTTTGAATAACGCGCAGAGACTGCAGCGCCCTGCACATGTGGAGCTTTGGGGTGTGATGCAGTCAATGTGCTGCCCTTAGGCTGGCCCCTGGAGGGCATCCTGCCTAGTTGGTGATGTGCCACCTCCTCCTCCTCCTCCTCCTCCTCCTCCTCTCTCCTATCAGGCACCCACGTTGAGTCAGTGACCTCATCATCCCCTCCCTCATCACTGGAGCAAACCTGGCAGTATGCTGCAGCAGGGGGACCATGACTGCCAGATTGCTGTCCTTCTTGGGCACCCCCTCTGTCCGTGCTCATGTTACTGCCTTCATTGAGCTCAGTATCATCATCAGAGCCTTCCAAACGCTGGGCATCCTCCTGGAGCATGTACCCAACACTGTGGTCAAACAGTTCGAGGGAATCCTCATGAGGACATGGTGGAGCTAGGGAAGGAGTCACTGATGACATTGAGCTGAGGGAAGAGGCCGCTGCTTTGCCAGACAAAGCACCCTGGGCATGGGTGACAGAGGATGAGGACGGCTTGGTCATCCACTCGACCAAGTCTTCCGCATGTTGCGGCTCAACACGGCCAGCTGCCGAAAAAAAGGCCAAGCGTGTCCCATGGCCACGTGCTGATGAGGATGCACCGTCTCCACGACCAGCACTAGACACAGAGCCTGCTTGCCCTCTCTTATTGGCTTGTGACTGTCTGCCTCTCCTTCTTGGCCTTCCAGACATACTAATGGCCTGTAGCTGCACTAAGCTGGGATAGAACACCTGTAATTTTCTTCAGGTAGCTTTATATACTGTAACCAGACAAGCCTGCCTGTCAGTAGGAAGATAACAGGAACGGATCTAGCTGAACACTGTGAGCAGGACGTACTGCACTAAATGTATATAGCAGGAACGGATCTAGCTGAACACTGTGAGCAGGACGCACTGCACTGAATGTAAATACCAGGAACGGATCTAGCTGAACACTGTGAGCAGGACGCACTGCACTGAATGTAAATAGCAAGAACGGATCTAGCTGAACACTGTGAGCAGGACGCACTGCACTGAATGTAAATAGTCTAGCTGCCTGACCGTGGTACTAATAGGATCAAAAAGAACACCTGTAATTTTCTTAAGGTAGCTTTATATACTGTAACCAGACAAGCCTGCCTGTCAGTAGGAAGATAACAGGAACGGATCTAGCTGAACACTGTGAGCAGGACACACTGTACTAAATGTAAATAGTCTAGCTGCCTGACCGTGGTACTAATAGGATCAAAAAGAACACCTGTAATTTTCTTCAGGTAGCTTTATATACTGTAACCAGACAAGCCTGCCTGTCAGTAGGAAGATAACAGGAACGGATCTAGCTGAACACTGTGAGCAGGACGTACTGCACTAAATGTATATAGCAGGAACAGATCTAGCTGAACACTGTGAGCAGGACGCACTGCACTGAATGTAAATAGCAGGAACGGATCTAGCTGAACACTGTGAGCAGGACGCACTGCACTAAATGTAAATAGCAGGAACGGATCTAGATGAACACTGTGAGCAGGACGCACTGCACTGAATGTAAATAGCAGGAACGGATCTAGCTGAACACTGTGAGCAGGACGCACTGCACTGAATGTAAATAGCAGGAACGGATCTAGCTGAACACTGTGAGCAGGACGCACTGCACTAAATGTAAATACCAGGAACGGATCTAGCTGAACACTGTGAGCAGGACGCACTGCACTGAATGTAAATAGCAGGAACGGATCTAGCTGAACACTGTGAGCAGGACGCACTGCACTAAATGTAAATACCAGGAACGGATCTAGCTGAACACTGTGAGCAGGACGCACTGCACTGAATGTAAATACCAGGAACGGATCTAGCTGAACACTGTGAGCAGGACGCACTGCACTGAATGTAAATAGTCTAGCTGCCTGACCGTGGTACTAATAGGATCAAAAAGAACACCTGTAATTTTCTTAAGGTAGCTTTATATACTGTAACCAGACAAGCCTGCCTGTCAGTAGGAAGATAACAGGAACGGATCTAGCTGAACACTGTGAGCAGGACACACTGTACTAAATGTAAATAGTCTAGCTGCCTGACCGTGGTACTAATAGGATCAAAAAGAACACCTGTAATTTTCTTAAGGTAGCTTTATATACTGTAACCAGACAAGCCTGCCTGTCAGTAGGAAGATAACAGGAACGGATCTAGCTGAACACTGTGAGCAGGACACACTGTACTAAATGTAAATAGTCTAGCTGCCTGACCGTGGTACTAATAGGATCAAAAAGAACACCTGTAATTTTCTTAAGGTAGCTTTATATACTGTAACCAGACAAGCCTGCCTGTCAGTAGGAAGATAACAGGAACGGATCTAGCTGAACACTGTGAGCAGGACACACTGTACTAAATGTAAATAGTCTAGCTGCCTGACCGTGGTACTAATAGGATCAAAAAGAACACCTGTAATTTTCTTAAGGTAGCTTTATATACTGTAACCAGACAAGCCTGCCTGTCAGTAGGAAGATAACAGGAACGGATCTAGCTGAACACTGTGAGCAGGACACACTGTACTAAATGTAAATAGTCTAGCTGCCTGACCGTGGTACTAATAGGATCAAAAAGAACACCTGTAATTTTCTTCAGGTAGCTTTATATACTGTAACCAGACAAGCCTGCCTGTCAGTAGGAAGATAACAGGAACGGATCTAGCTGAACACTGTGAGCAGGACGTACTGCACTAAATGTATATAGCAGGAACGGATCTAGCTGAACACTGTGAGCAGGACGCACTGCACTGAATGTAAATAGCAGGAACGGATCTAGCTGAACACTGTGAGCAGGACGCACTGCACTGAATGTAAATAGCAGGAACGGATCTAGCTGAACACTGTGAGCAGGACGCACTGCACTAAATGTAAATACCAGGAACGGATCTAGCTGAACACTGTGAGCAGGACGCACTGCACTGAATGTAAATAGCAGGAACGGATCTAGCTGAACACTGTGAGCAGGACGCACTGCACTAAATGTAAATACCAGGAACGGATCTAGCTGAACACTGTGAGCAGGACGCACTGCACTGAATGTAAATACCAGGAACGGATCTAGCTGAACACTGTGAGCAGGACGCACTGCACTGAATGTAAATAGTCTAGCTGCCTGACCGTGGTACTAATAGGATCAAAAAGAACACCTGTAATTTTCTTAAGGTAGCTTTATATACTGTAACCAGACAAGCCTGCCTGTCAGTAGGAAGATAACAGGAACGGATCTAGCTGAACACTGTGAGCAGGACACACTGTACTAAATGTAAATAGTCTAGCTGCCTGACCGTGGTACTAATAGGATCAAAAAGAACACCTGTAATTTTCTTAAGGTAGCTTTATATACTGTAACCAGACAAGCCTGCCTGTCAGTAGGAAGATAACAGGAACGGATCTAGCTGAACACTGTGAGCAGGACACACTGTACTAAATGTAAATAGTCTAGCTGCCTGACCGTGGTACTAATAGGATCAAAAAGAACACCTGTAATTTTCTTAAGGTAGCTTTATATACTGTAACCAGACAAGCCTGCCTGTCAGTAGGAAGATAACAGGAACGGATCTAGCTGAACACTGTGAGCAGGACACACTGTACTAAATGTAAATAGTCTAGCTGCCTGACCGTGGTACTAATAGGATCAAAAAGAACACCTGTAATTTTCTTAAGGTAGCTTTATATACTGTAACCAGACAAGCCTGCCTGTCAGTAGGAAGATAACAGGAACGGATCTAGCTGAACACTGTGAGCAGGACACACTGTACTAAATGTAAATAGTCTAGCTGCCTGACCGTGGTACTAATAGGATCAAAAAGAACACCTGTAATTTTCTTCAGGTAGCTTTATATACTGTAACCAGACAAGCCTGCCTGTCAGTAGGAAGATAACAGGAACGGATCTAGCTGAACACTGTGAGCAGGACGCACTGCACTGAATGTAAATAGCAGGAACGGATCTAGCTGAACACTGTGAGCAGGACGCACTGCACTGAATGTAAATAGCAGGAACGGATCTAGCTGAACACTGTGAGCAGGACGCACTGCACTGAATGTAAACAGCAGGAACGGATGTAGCTGAACACTGTGAGCAGGACGCACTGCACTGAATGTAAATAGCAGGAACGGATCTAGCTGAACACTGTGAGCAGGACGCACTGCACTGAATGTAAATAGCAGGAACGGATGTAGCTGAACACTGTGAGCAGGACGCACTGCACTAAATGTAAATACCAGGAACGGATCTAGCTGAACACTGTGAGCAGGACGCACTGCACTGAATGTAAATAGCAGGAACGGATCTAGCTGAACACTGTGAGCAGGACGCACTGCACTAAATGTAAATACCAGGAACGGATCTAGCTGAACACTGTGAGCAGGACGCACTGCACTGAATGTAAATAGCAGGAACGGATCTAGCTGAACACTGTGAGCAGGACGCACTGCACTGAATGTAAATAGCAGGAACGGATCTAGCTGAACACTGTGAGCAGGACGCACTGCACTGAATGTAAATAGCAGGAACGGATCTAGCTGAACACTGTGAGCAGGACGCACTGCACTGAATGTAAATAGCAGGAACGGATCTAGCTGAACACTGTGAGCAGGACGCACTGCACTGAATGTAAATAGCAGGAACGGATCTAGCTGAACACTGTGAGCAGGACACACTGCACTAAATGTAAATAGTCTAGATAGAAGATAACAGGAACGGATCTAGCTAAACTGAATACAGTGTATATATATATATGCAACACCTGGGATGCATATATATACACAATACACTGTAAGTGCAGCTAACTGACTGACTGTTCTGCCTAATCTATCTAACTCAAATCAAATGACACTGTCTCTCTCTCTCTCTATCTCTCAGCACACCGGAACACACACTACACAGGGCCGCCGTGCAGGCGGCCTTATATAGTGTGGGGTGTGTACTAAATCCCCTGAGCCATAATTGGCCAAAGCCACCCTGGCTTTGGCCAATTACAGCTCTCTCTACTGACGGCGCTGTGATTGGCCAAGCATGCGGGTCATAGTGCATGCTTGGCCAATCATCAGCCAGCAATGCACTGCGATGCCGCAGTGAATTATGGGCCGTGACGCGCCACACGAATTTGGCGCGAACGGCCCATATCGTTCGCAATTCGACGGACGGTCGAACAGCCGATGTTCGAGTCGAACATGGGTTCGACTCGAACACGAAGCTCATCCCTAGTATCTATGTACTCTGCATAAGATCATCTTTTTTTTGCCAAACATTTGGGCAATATAGTGTGTTTTTGTGCATTAAAATTAAAAAAGTGCTTTTTTCCCCCAAAATAATTGCATTTGGAAAATCACCTACCATTTTAATCTGTAGGGCCTCTGCTTAAAAAAAAAAATAATGTTTGGGGGTTCAAAGTAATTTTCTAACCAAAAAACATTTTTTCACATAAATAAAAAGTGTCAGAAAGGACTTGGTGGTTTAACTGGTTAGAAGAGTGGGTGATGTGAGGGATAAGCTTCTAATGTAGTTCAAAAACCCCCCAAGGTCCCCGTTTTGGAAAGTAGACACCCCAAGCTTTTTGCCGAGGCATGTTGAGTCCATGGAATAAATGCCTCTGATGATATCTGTTTGCGATGAAACATGTCAGGCAGGTTGACACTAGCACGCTGAATGCTGCAGCCGATCGTTTCTTGTAATGAATGCACCTTTGAATTTTAACTGTAAGTTACTACAATAAATTTATTTTAAATGTTATTGCGGGCTTCACTATTGGTTACTTATTTCCTTCCCTGGGTATTGCTGATCGATAAACTGAATGCCTTACATTCGATGTGAGAACCTGGAGAAGTGTGTTGAGGGTGAATACCATCTGGAGACCTATCATTTGCCTGTGGGGGATTTTATATAAAAGCTGGATATACAAGATGTGTCGTTAGTTATCCTAACACGCATACCCTCTCCAGCCATCTGGTAAGCAGATACCTTTACCACCTGGTGGCGCGTGCTGTTTATACACACTGAAGTTGGTGACGGGTACATCCATCTCCTCTACTTTGGACTCATTGTTACTTATTTTAAGCGCCGCATCTTTTGGACTTTTATATTATTTTATGTTTGGTTATCAACAAACTGTGCGGGCTGCTTTAATCCATCTTTCTGTTTAGATTAGTGCGGATAGACACATTTTTATTACATGAGTCCATGGAATATTTTATATTTTGCCACAAGTTTCGGGAAAATTACAACTTTTTTTTCTTTACACAAAGTTGTCATTTAAATGATATATTGCTCACACATGACATAGGTATATGTAAAATTACACCCCAAAATACATTCTGCTGCTTCTCCTGAGTATGGAGATACCATATGTGAAACTTTTTGGCAGTCTAGCCACGTACAGTACCCCGAAAACCAATCACCTAATTCGGGCTATGGGCATAAATTGTTGATTTCACTCCTCTCTACCTATCAGTTTCCTCTCTACCTATCACAGTTTCAGAGGCCATGAAATGCCAAGATAACAACTGGGGTGTAAAGGTTGAAGTCCCTGAGGACAAAATGCACCGGGTAACTGATTGTCAGCTCTGCACATTGCGCTTGTTCAGATTACTTGTGATCACATTGTTTTTATTGTACACATCATTCAGATGTTAGTACTTTTTAAATAAACCTGCATACAATTTTTGACCTACACCGCGTGGAAGCCTTCTTTTTCATGAGTCTATTTCCAATTGGTTGATGGATGAGAAATTCATGGGTGTCGATTTCTGGAGACCGTGGTTGCTGATCCTGGTTCCATTGCACGGTTGTTTGATCCACCGCCGCTGGCGTGTGTGTCCACATCTTCCGGTAAGAAGTACCTACCCCTTTCCTTGGGTGGTGGATGCACAGTCCCAGGTGAAATCAATAAGAAAAGAAATGTGTAAGGGTTTGGGATAAAGGGAAGTCAAATCACATTTGAAGGAACAAGTGACCTCATCTAATCTCAAACCTGAAAGATAAGTATGTTGAAAAGTGAAATGAATATGGATGTATATATTACCACATCTATAAACAGATAAAATGCCCTTTTTTTTTTTTCCCAAAAGGCTCAAATAATCATGAAAAATATAATAGGTTATAACGACAAATTCTTGACTGTAATGTCCAAAATTATTTTTTTCCCCATAGAGTGAAAAAATACATAAATGGTGTCAAAAGTGTCCACAGTGTTGGTGGGGAGATATAACTCTCAGGTAAGCAATGTACACATAAGAAATTAGTCCATATAGTGCATGGTGTGGTTGACCCAAATTGAATCCAAGGCAGGTAGTATCACAATAAAGTGCAAACCGGAGAAAGAGATGTAATACTCTTACCGACTTCGGTGGACTCACAGGCCGTGGGCGGTGAGTCAAATAGGCTTGTACTGTCTTGAGATGGATGACAAGACAGTACAAGCCTATCAAGGCTGATACACAGATCAGGTACCGCTGTGTTTGACCTGACTGATACACTCAGGGGTCCATTATTTGAGACGGTGATCGTGCAGATCTTCTGGGCAGGTTCCTGGCCCCCCATCCGAGGAGGAAATCTTCCGGTGTATCAGCCAGTCTTACACTGTCATCCATCTCAAGACAGTTCAAGCCTATTTGACTCACCGCCCACGGCCTGTGAGTCCACCGAAGTCGGTAAGAGTATTACATCTCTTTCTCCGGTTTGCACTTTATTGTGATACTACCTGCCTTGGATTCAATTTGGGTCAACCACACCATGCACTATATGGACTAATTTCTTATGTGTACATTGCTTACCTGAGAGTTATATCTCCCCACCAACACTGTGGACACTTTTGACACCATTTATGTATTTTTTCACTCTATGGGGAAAAAAATAATTTTGGACATTACAGTCAAGAATTTGTCGTTATAACCTATTATATTTTTCATGATTATTTGAGCCTTTTGGGAAAAAAAAAGGGCATTTTATCTGTTTATAGATGTGGTAATATATACATCCATATTCATTTCACTTTTCAACATACTTATCTTTCAGGTTTGAGATTAGATGAGGTCACTTGTTCCTTCAAATGTGATTTGACTTCCCTTTATCCCAAACCCTTACACATTTCTTTTCTTATTGATTTCACTTTAGCGCTGCACTTTTATTATTCTGATATTGTGCACAATTTTTGTCATATTGTAGTGTTGGCTGCTATCTTGACGTGTTGGATTGGCGCGGTATTTTACATATCCATTCACAGTCCCAGGTGACCCCTCAACAGACGGTTGCCTACTATCATCCTTATCTGCATTGACTCTTTTTACTCGCTCACACTTGATAGTGTGTTGTGAGCTTATTCCAACACGGATGTTTGTGGACTTGTTTTCTATATCGTACTTTTGTTCTGGATCACTCCAGTTATTTTAATTCTCCAGCACATATGCACTTTATTATGTTGATGTATAAGTTGTATGCACTTTGAGTACATTCATTCATGCTAATATTTGCACATTCTTGCATTTGTGTTCATTTACTTTTTGACACCATTGGGTTTGTATTCTGCTTACATGCACATCTTTCAGCGCTGCACTTTTTTACACATATCCCTTCACTACTTGTCACATTGATGTGCCAGCAGCTACTCTCTTCTTTTGTTTGGTAGCGCAGTAATTTCCATACTCTATTAGTCAAACTAAAAGCTGCGTAAATTCCAGAAAATGTACCATAGTTTGTAGATGCTATAACTTTTGCGCACACCAATAAATATACGCTTATTGAATTTTTTTTTACCCAAAATATGTGGCTGAATACATTTTCACATAACAAAAAGTAGTAAACATTTTTTTTTCAAAATTTTCATTTTTTAATTTCAAACCAAAAAAAATAAAAATCCTAGAGCTGATCAAATACCACCAAAAGAAAGCTCTATATGTGGGTAAAAAAGGATGCAAATGTTGTTTGTGTACAGCATTGCATGACCGCTCAATTTCCAGTTAAAGCAGCGCAGTGCCAAATTGCAAAAAGTGCTCTGGTCATGAAGAGAGTAAAACCTTTCGGGGCTGAAGTGGTTATAGAGCAGTGATGGTGAACCTCGTCATCCCAGATGTTTTGGGACTACATTTCCCATGATGCTCAACTACACTGCAGAGTGCATGAGCATCATGGGAAATGTAGTTTCAAAACATCTGCAGTGCCAAGGTTCACCATCACTGTTATAGAACTACAATTTAAAGGATAGGTTCACCATTTAAAAATGTTAGGCCCGTATTTAGTGTGTAACATGTAATCTGTTCGGTATCCCCATCTTTCCCTGTGACAGCAGGTGGAGGTTGTTCTCCCCCACAGCTGCTGTCACATTTTAAAATCATTGCGGCTTAGCGGGGCTGTGCCTGCACAGCCATGTCATTAATTCACAGGAATCTGTGAATGAAGAAACGAAATGTGCTATTTACTACCGTGGCAGATGGCTTGTAGTTCTCAATGGACTAAGAGGGTGCTGATGAGCGCCCTCGTAGTTCATTGACATTTCATCCAGGTTTTAAATAGAAAGCCCATACAGAGGTACAGACCAGAAAGCTAGAGGATGTGTCTGTAGGAGTCTGCGATCTGCTGATTATGGGTGCAATGCTCTGCAGGCTCCTGTAAAAAAAAGTAAATAAATGCACATTCTGTCCTGCAAAATTATATGCTATTTTTTCAGACGGATTTGTCTCTAAATGCCGCAGTAAGGTCTTCCATAGTCTAAATATTATTCACCCTGTCAAACCATTGCGGGTCAATTTTTTTTCCAGTTATCATCAGGGACACGATCCTTAGCAGTTAATGAAGTCAATGAATTTGCAAGGATTTTTTTTATCTTTGCTGGGACAGTGTAAAAACTAATTTTCTTTAGGATTTCTGTAGCCTGGAACCAGATTGGCTGTAACACAACACCAACTATTAGGGCTTTTCTGTAGGAAGAATTTGGCCAGTGCCAATGGAATCCTGTACCACCTGGTTACAATTGTGTAAGAGATCCCAAGATACTTGCTGCAGATGGATGCTTTTGGGGCAAAAGTTTTTTTGTGTTTTTGGTCCTCGGTAAAGAAGTTTTGTAGGTAGTTTTGCAGTTGGCAAGAAATTTAGGGTCACCCCTCATGTACGCAGTAAATGCGAATTCGTAGGAAAAGAATAAAGAGCATCGCCCTCTAGACAGATCTTCTCAAAGGGCATCAAGTCCCCCCAAAAGCAAAGGCTTACGTCGAGAGTGTAGAAGATGATGTTGGCGCCAAGCATAGGAACATCATAATTTGCAGAAACAGCGGGTAGGATGTTTCAGTGTTGTGTGGATAGAAACTGCAAGGCTCTATCTACCCCATGTTCAATCCTGGTACAAAAATATGGGTCTGACGAGCAAGGGAGGAACTCAGGATGACCCACAAGAGTTGGGACATGGGAGAAGGAAAACTCCTGACATTAAGCATAGGAAAATAATAGTCAATGCCCAAAGCAGTAATGCCCAAAGTATAGTAGCCATGGCATCATGTTAATTTTAAAGATATTGCACCTCCCAAACCAGGAGAATGCATGGTTAGTGCAGGAATCTAGATCTTTCCATAGGGAATGTGAAACTGGAAGATAGTTTAGCTTATCAGGAAAGAGCAGCAGGGATATGTGTAGCTAGTTATTTGATTGAACTGTGATGCTCAGTTGACTGGGAAACTAGAACCTATAGAAATGGAAGAGATATGTTCGTCTAAGAACACACTCAAAGCTTTGAATTTTTGCAGGTTTACCATAAAATTTAACAGTGTGCCATACAGTATGTACAAAGTTCCTGTAGAAGGAACAGGAGGGAAATTATCGGGTTAGTAATGTGTCAAGATAATTTTTTGCAAGTACAGAAAACGCCTATTGATTTTGACAAAAATGCAGAGTCCTTGTCACTTCCTGTTGAGATAAACTGGGGCCCTTTCACATGAGCGTTCAGTCTAGATCCATCTGTCAATTTTTTTGTCATATCCAAACTGAGCCACAATGTATGTCTATGTGTGGATGTGTGTATAGATGGATGTAAACATGTGTACATCCATTTAGATTACATCTGGTTCTGTATATATCTGCAGGAAAAAACGGTCTTCATTATTTTCTGTTTTGTGGACATAAGGCTACTTTCACACTGAGACGCTTTACAGGCGCTACAGCGCTAAAAATAGCGCCTGTAAAGCGCCTCTCTTGTGTCTCCAGTGTGAAAGCCTGAGGGCTTTCACACTGGAACAGTGTGCTTGCAGGATGGTCAAAAAAGTCCTGCAAGCTGCATCTTTGCAGTGCTATAGGAGCAGTGTATTCACCGGTCCTAAAGCGCCCCTTCCCATTGAAAGCAATAGGGCAGCGCGGCAAACCCTCCGGCAAAGCGCAGACGCAGCAGCGCTTTGCGGGCAGTTTTAACACTTTTTCAGCCACTAGCGGGGGTTAAAACTGCCCCGCTAGCGGCCGAATAGCACTGCTAAAATGACGGTAAAGCGGCGCTAAATATAGCGCCAATTTACTGCCGGCACCCGTCCCAGTGTGAAAGTAGCCTAAAATAAACTGAACAGATATGCAAACTATTTTTTTTTCTCAGCACAAAACATAACTGAACTGATGACGCCTGTGTGAAAGGACCCACAAAACAATTTTATCTTCCTTTTGTAAACAACTAATCTCCCCATCGCCCATTTAATGGAAATTATCAAAGGCAGACATTTTTGAAGTACAGTCTGGGTGGCAGCCTTGACTCTCTTCATGGATACAGAGAGGTGTAGTCACCCAGTAATAAGAGGTGTTTTATTTGACACCATATCCCTACAGCCAAAACTAAAGCTGGGTACACAATGGCCGAATGTCAGGAGACATCGGCCGATTTAAAAAAAAAAAAAAAGACATTCCGCCCATGTGTATGTCGGTCTGTCCATTTGGCCGGCTTCTGTCAGAATTACATGCTGGAAAACCAGCAGCCAACTGACTCCTGACATTGGCAGAGAGCGCCGATTGGAGTGTTCCGGGAGGGGGGCTATCCCCCTATCAGAACAATAGATCAGCGGGGGAGATCGCTATACCAACTTCACATTTTTAGTATAGTGGCTCCAACCGGAGTGGGTTGATCAAAAAAAAAAAAAAAATAGTGTGTACCAGGCCTAATCCTGTATTGGGACACAATCCTAGTAGAGTACAGTCATACAAGGGTTTTTGCCTTTCTAGTCAACCTATATGGTAATCCTGAAAGCAAAGGACCTGCAAAAAAATGCAGGGAACAGGTCTCTTTTTGTACCATTCTATGATGCAGTGATGCTTGTACAAACATGATCTGCCTTGAAGAATCAGCAGGAAAAAAACTATGCTGGCCATACACTAGTAGAATTTTGTTCAAAATGTTTCATGTTAAGATTTTCTAATGGTTAGTGGGGTCAAATTGACATTTGTTTTTGACAATAGTGACGAGAAAATTTAAAGGAGCAGGATGAAAATTTTTACTCGAGTGACTGAATTTCTAACAATGTGGTTTTTGTTTGGGAAACAACATTAATTTAAAAATCAAATGTGAAAAGCAAATGAACTATTGGAAGTACTTTTGAACAACATTCATCAAGATTAAACATACTGAAAATTCTCGTACGAAGATTTGTACCAACATTTGTGTGGAAATCTACCAGGCTATGGTCGGCTTTACCTGCAAGCCTCTACAATTGTTTACATCTTAGGCATGGAAAAGCATCTAGACAAACCAGAGGCATTTTGAAGCCAAGTGTTGTAGACTGATAAAGTAAAAAAATCATCTCTTTGGCCAAATCACCAATAGATTTGTTCAGAGAAAAAGCAGCATTAAAAAAACATATTGCCAAATGTTTAACATGGGCCTGGATCCATTTGATTTTGTCAGCAGTGTCACTAGTCAACTTTGTGGACGGTACTAAGCTAAGCAGGGAAATAACTTCTCTGTAAGATGTGGAAACCTTGCAAGAAGATCTCAACAAATTAATGGGGTGGGCAACTACATGGCAAATAACGTTTAATGTAGGAAAAATGTAATATAATGCATTTGGGTGGAAAAAATATGAATGCAATCTACTCTCTGGGGGAATCAAGGATGGAAAAGGACCTGGGGGTCCTAATAGATGATAGGCTCAGCAATGCAATAGCAGCAGCTTGGCATTGCATGCCAACAAAGCAAACAGAATATTGGCATGCATTAAAAATTGGATTAACTCAAGAGATAAAGCGATAATTCTCTCACTGTACAAGATTCTGGTCAAGTCTTATCTGGAGAATGCTGTCCAGTTCTGGGCACCAGTCCTCAGGAAGGATGTACTGGAAATGGAGCGAGTACAGAGAAGGGCAACAAAGCTAATGAAAGGACTGGAGGATATTAGTTATGAAAAAAGGTTACGAGCACTGAACTTATTCTCTCTGGAGAAAAGATGCTTGAGAGGGGATATGATATTAATTTACAAATACCATACAGGTGACCCCACAATAGGGATAAAACTTTTCCGTGGAAGGGAGTTTAATAAGTCACATGGCCACTCATTAAGATTAGAAGAAATGTGGTTTAACCTTAGACTGAGTATAGTGTTCTTTATTGTAAAAGCGGCAAGGATGTGGAATTCTCTTCCACAGGCGGTGGTTTCAGCGAGGAGCATCTATAGTTTAAAAAAACTATTGGTTAAGCACCTGAACGACCACAGCATACAGGGATATAGAATGTAATACTGACATATAATCACATACATAGGTTGGACTTGTCTTTTTTCAACCTCACCTACTATGTAACTTGGAATAAAACAGGACCTGGTATTGTTAGTGTTAATATATTGATACAAGATATAGGGTCTGGGACTAAACCTGCAGGCATCATTCTGGTATAACCACTCAAAGTCCAGCAACATACTAGTACGTCACTGGATCTTGTTGGGCGTGAATTGTAATGTTCTTTTTTTCATGAAGCCTGTGGGCTGAACGAAAAAAAGAGATTGATCGGTGGGTATGCCCACCATTAGAATACTGTCCTTCATCAACCCACTTGTAATGATGGTCATACATGCACCATTTTTTTTAAACTGTGGTGGTGAAATCACCTCCTACATCGCTGGAGTCGCTGATTTACGTATAGTGGGAGCAAACGCTGTTACTGTCAAGATAAATAAACCAGTGCTGTAGCTGAATGGTGTACCTGCTAAGCAAATGATGGTTAACAATAAAACAAAGTAACATTACAGCATAACAGTAAGACATACCATACCTGCAAAGCAAATACAATAAAACACAGTAAAAATAAAACATTTTTTAACGCAATCTGTGCCTAAAAAACGGAGTTACTTACCGGTAACATCCTTTTCCAGGAATCTTTCAGGACAGCACCATAGAGAGACACCGGCTCCTCCCCTCTTAGGAAACACCGCCTTCCAATTCAATATTTAAATCTCATCCGCCCAACAGCCCCTCAGTTCTTCACGAGTTCCTCCGGCCAGCTGGGGAGACACAAGAATACCTCATACAAATCTTTATCTTACCTGACGTTCTCATGCGATGAGTTCTCATAGATAATCAATAACCTGGGTGGGTACTAGTGCTGTCCTGAAAGATTCCTGGAAAAGGATGTTACCGGTAAGTAACTCCGTTTTTCCCCATTCATCTTTCAGGACAGCACCATAGAGAGGATAAGCGAGCACCTTACCTTAGGTAGGGACTACTGCCTGCAGCACCTTACGCCCAAAGGCTTGGTCTTTGGCTGACAGCAGGTCCAATCTGTAATGCTTCACAAACATGGAAAAACTGGACCACGTTGCTGCTCTACAGATCTGCTCCGGAGAAGCACCAGCCCACTCTGCTTGAGAAGTTGCCACTGCCCTGGTGGAATGTGCTTTAATACCCTCCGGGGGCTCCAAACCCCCGATTACATAGGCCTGGCTAATGGCCAACCTTAACCATCTGGCTATTGATCGTTTGGAGGCTTTGAACCCTTTCCTAGCCCCTGAAAATAATACAAACAAAGAATCGGATTTCCTAAACTGTTTTGTACTAAGTACTGAAGGACGCACCTTCTAACGTCCAGTTTGTGAAAAATATGCTCCTGTTCCCTCACAGGATTCGAACAGAAGGTAGGTAAAATAATTTCTTGCCCCCTATGAAAACTAGAGGCCACTTTTGGCAAAAAGGCCCGATCCGTCTTAAAAATCAAACGGTCCGGAAAAACCTGAAAAAAAGGCGCCCTAATAGAAAGGGCTTCGAGTTCACTCACTCTCCTTGCTGTGGTGATCGCCACCAAAAACACCGTTTTGAGGGTGATCAACTTTAAGGTACAGGATTCCAATGGCTCAAAAGGATCCCCTGTAAGAGACTGTAAAACTAAGGAAAGATCCCACACTGGGAATGGGGAACTTTTAACAGGCCTCTGTCTGCCTAAAGCTCTAAAAAACCTAGCTACCCAAGGATCCATAGCTAGCGGTTTTTCCAAGAAAACGCTTAGTGCCGATACCTGTCCTTTCAAGGTGCTAAGGGCTAAACCTTTGTCCGCTCCTGCCTGCAGAAACTTCGTACATCGAAGGAGCTTTCTGTGCACCAACTATTAAAGTGTTTCCACACCTTTAGGTAAATGGCTTGCGTCTCTCTTTTCCTGCAATTTAGGAGAGTTGTTACTAGCCGATCCGAGAAACCTTTGCCCCTCAGCAATTCTTCCTCAGTAGCCACGCTGCGAGGTTCCATCGCTCCACCTGAGGGCAACAGATTGGACTTTGAGAGAGAAGATCCTCCTGGATAGGCAGAATCCAGGGAGGTTCCACTGTCAGACTCTTCAAGAGAGAGAACCACGGCCTCCTTGGCCAGTGTGGTGCTATCAGAATGAGGGTTGTGTCTTCTGACTGAAATTTTCTCAGAACTGCTGGAATCATTACGGGAGGGGGGAAGGCATAACACTTTGAGAAACGCCAGCTCTGAGCTAGTGCATCTACCCCGGCTGCTCCGTCCCATCTGCTTAGGGAAAAGAATAGACGAGCTTTTGTATTTGCCTTGGAGGCGAAGAGATCCACAGAGGGGACCCCCACTTCCGAGTAATCATCTCGAAGATGTCCTGGTTCAAGACCCAGTCGCCTTCCTTCAGCATTTTTCTGCTCAGAAAATCTGCCACTTGGTTCTGCTCCCCCTTCAGATGTATTGCAGAAAGAGAGAGAATGCTCCCTTCGGCCCATCTGAGGATGGATTCTGCCAGACCCCACAATGATCTGCTCCTGGTTCCCCCTTGCCTGTTGATGTAGGCAACTGCTGATGAGTTGTCCGAACGAACCCTCACATGCTGCCCCAGGAGTTCTCTCTGAAAAGCTTTGAGAGCCAACTCTATTGCTCTCAGTTCCCTCCAGTTCGAGGACTTCTTTGCGTCTTCTTTTTCCCAGGTGCCTTACATCATCTTGGAATCTAGGTGTGCTCCCCACCCTGTGCTGCTCGCATCGGTCGTAACCGTTCTGGACACTGGAAGAACCCACTCCAGGCCCTGTAAGAGATTGGACCCTTTCCTCCACCACCAGAGGGACCTCTTGACCTGACTTGGCACAGATATAAGGGAGTCCAGAGATGCTGGACTGTGGTCCCAAACATTCAGAATAAACAGCTGTAGGGGGCGAAAGTGCAGCCCTGCCCACTGAACTGCTGGAAGCGTGGAAGTCAGTAAGCCCAGTGCTGAGATTGCTTTCCTTACTGAGATCTGACTGCTGCCCTGGAGCAGTAATATTGCTTTGTCCACCTTCAGGATTTTTTCTGCTGGAAAGAACACTTTTTGTTTTGTCGAATCCAGTACATAGCCCAGGAAGGTGACCTTTTGGGCCGGAACCAAACTGGACTTTTCCAGGTTCAAGAGCCATCCCAGGTTTTCTAAGCTGTCTCTTGCTACCTGAAGATCCTGGTACAACTGCTCTGGGGAAGGGGCAAACAGGAGTAAGTTGTCCAGGTACGCGACTACAGAGATGCCTCTGAGCCGCAAGAAAGCCAGGACCTCCACCATCACTTTGGTGAAGATGCGGGGGGAAGAGGATAGTCCAAAGGGGAGTGCTTTGAACTGTAGATGAAACGTTCCTTCTCCAGTTTTCACCGCCAGCCTGAGAAACCTCTGGTAGCTTTCTGCGACTGGAATGTGCAGATAAGCGTCCTTTAAGTCTATTGACGCCATGAAGCAATTTGGGGGAAGAAGCGCTTTCACCGAATAGATAGAATCCATCCGGAATTTCCTGTAGGTAACTGAGACACTCAGAGGCTTCAGGTTCATGATAAGCCTGAATTTTCCCGAAGGCTTGCGGACCACAAAAATGTGGGAGTAAAATCCTCTGCCTGTCTCCTCTACAGGAACCCTCACTATCACCTCTTGTTCCTCTAACTCCTGTAGGGAGGATAGAAGAGCTGACGATTTCTCTGCACACTTTGGCAGCTCGGTGACCAAAAGTCTGTGCTGAGGAGGTTCCGAGAATTCTAGCTGGTAACCTCTTCTTATGATCCCTAACACAAACTGGTTGGAGGTGATCATCTCCCATTGTGGGAGTAAGGCCCCCAATCTTCCTCCCACCGTGGTTACCCCGTCATTGGGTCTTCTTGGGCTGTTCAGGAGGGCGAAAAATCGCTCCTCCCCGCCCCTTGCCCTTCTGCCCCCAAGCTTTTTTCTGCCGCTCTCCTTTTGGGGCTTCGAACTTTCTCTGGAGGGCGAAACTTTCTTTTAGCCTGCTCCCCAAATTTCTTTTTAATGGGAAAGGCCTTTTTCTTATCGGCCGTCCGGTTCAAAACGGTCTCTAACCCTGGGCCAAATAAGAGATCCCCTGTGAGAGGAATTCCACAGAGTTTAACTTTAGACGCGCTGTCTCCTTGCCACGTCTTAAGACATAGGGCCCTTCGAGCCGAATTAGTGAGGGCTGAAGACCTTGCGGACATGCGCACTGATTCGGCGGAAGCGTCCGCAATATACGCTACCCCCTTAAGTAGCATGGGGAAGGAAGCCAAAATAGTCTCTTTTGGCGTTCCTGCCTCAATGTGCGCTTTTATCTGAGTAAGCCAATATTCCATGTTGCGGGACACTACTGTGACCGCCATGGCAGGCTTAAGGTTTCCCTGTGATGAATCCCAGGACTTCTTTAAGAGAGAGTCCATCCTTCTGTCCATGGGGTCTGCAAGAACCCCCATGTCCTCGAAGGCCAGATCTGTTTGCCTGGAAACCTGAGAAAAAGCAGCATCCAGCCTAGGGGTCTTATTCCAGACTAGAGACTCCCCTTCTGAAAAAGGAAACCTTCGCTTCAAAGCCCTTGAAAAGAAAGGTTTTCTCTCAGGATCTTTCCATTCATTCTTTATGGCCTCAACCAATACATCATGGACTGGGAAATCCTTCCTTTTTTGTTCCCCAAGACCTTTGTACATTTGGTCATGGAGCGATAACACCTTCTTTTCCTCCTGAATTCCCAAAGTGGTGTGAATAGCTCCCAAGAGCTCCTCCACTTCGTCCAGGGAAAGCTTAAAGCGAGAGGTTTTTGTGGATTCCCCATCCACCTCCTCCACATCCGATTCCCTTTGAGAATCTGAAGCGGTGCTATCTGGCTCCTCCTCAATTTCCACTCTGGAGCCCCCTGGTCTCTCTCCACTAACAGAGGGAGTATCCACTGGGCTAGGTGTAACACTCTGCTGCACTGGTAAAGGACTGCTTTGGGCTTGCGGCAACTGGAAGCTAGAAAAGAGTGCTTTAAAGGACTGAAAGGTGCTAGAGAGCTCCTTGACAGATGCAGCAAGATCTGTACCCTGTTCTGCTGCCTGTTCCCTGACTAATCCATCAATGCACTCCTTGCAAAGTGCCTTGGTCCAGGATTCCCCCATACTAACTCTACAAGAGGGGCATTTTTTCTTTGACCCATGAGGCGACTTGCTTTTCTCTGTGGCTTTCTGAAAGAGAAAGAGAGAGAGAGAGACGCCGTAAATGCCCAATCCTACCAGTGCTCTAACAGAGGACCACCAGGAGTGTCCCCCCCAGGATCAACCACCACCAGGGTCCCAGACACACTCCCCTTCCCCCCCGACCACCAGTGAGGGGAGAACACCCGTGAAGCTATCAGGATTAGGTAAGGGAACACCACCCCAGGGTTCCACTTACCTTAGCATGGCTGGTGCTACTGTCTCCTGGAGCAGTTCTAGAGACCTCTGCCTCCGACATGTCCGCTGAGGATGGTGGTCGAATGCTTCCCCCGACAGCTGACTCTACAGCAAAACACGAGGGACGCACCAGCCGAACGCTCGGTTCGTTTTCTATCTCCGCGTCCGGAACCGGAAGACGCGGAATCGTCGGAAGTGCCCGCCCTCGCCGGAATTGACGTCACCCGTCATCCGACCCGGCCATAGAGCTTCAAACGCTGGCTGTTGAAAAACAGGAGAGACTCAGACATTTCCCACAGCGCCCCCCTGGGCAGAAGAAACACGGACCTCCTCAGCTGTCTCTTTCCCCAAGAGAGGCTGAGGCGCGCTAATTCAGTTTTAAAAGCAGGTAAGTATGGCTTCCCCAGCCTTTACCTGACTGAAAAAATGTAGTAGAGGAAAAAAGTTAGAGAGACCCGACTCCCCCTCTTCCTCAGAAGATTCTTTTGGCTTCAGCCTCCCTGACTGATCTGCCAGGGCTCCCAAGCAGTGTCTCCCCACCGGAGGAAACACCTGAACTGAGGGGCTGTTGGGCGGATGAGATTTAAATATTGAATTGGAAGGCGGTGTTTCCTAAGAGGGGAGGAGCCGGTGTCTCTCTATGGTGCTGTCCTGAAAGATGAATGGGGAAAAATATATGTCGAAGCATGGGGGAAATCCGCCCCCAATGTTAGGAGCAAATCGCTCCTCCACCCCTGCCCCCATGCTTCAGCATATATGCTCTTTTTTTTAACTGTGGTGGTGAAATCACCTCCGACAGAGATTGAGTCATGGCTTTACGTATTGTGGGAGCAAACGCTGTTGCTTTCAGAATAAATAAACCCGTGCTGCAGCTGAAGGCCATAACTGCTAAGCAAATGATGGTTAACAATAAAACAAAGTAACATTACAGTATAACAGTAAGACAAAGACATACCATAACTGCAAAGCAAATACAACAAAACATAGTAAAATAAAACATTACAGTTCTAAAATACAGTAAGAACAATAGATATAGAACAAGAGAGAGAAAAGAAAAATAAAGCCACAACTATTTTTGACTTTTTTCATTTTATATTTTTTTTTGTGTTTTTGTGTGCGTTTTTTATAAAAGTTAAAAAAACCCCCCAAAAACTGTAAACTGTTAACGTTCCAGATTAGGGTCTCTCAAATGTGATGGCCAACTCATCTTTCGAGACCCTGTATTAGTATGCCCTAGGACTGTGTAGTGCTGTACCCTACACTAATACCCCACACTAGTGTGTGGTAGCATTTGAAACAGTCACGATGCAGAGACCAGGTTGGTCAGGACAGGAGGGAAAATAAAAGCGGGTGTCACGCCTAAATCCGGGGTGTTCTTTGGTAGGGGTACCAGGGAGAACATACAATAAATGCCTCTACCGGCTTACTGTATTTGCGTTGGGAAGGTGGGCCATGGCACTGTCTGGAAACAGAAGGGCTGTGATGATCTCTTTCTGGAATTTTAGGAAGGATCCAGTTCGTCCTGAAGGTTTGTATAGCACAAAAGTGTTCAGCAGAGCCAATTGAAATAAATATAGATACTTTTTTGTACCAGCGTCTGGCCGTACGGGCAATTCGGTATGGCGCCAACAACTGGTCGTTGAGGTCCACCCCTCCCATGTTAAGGTTGTATTCGTGGACAGAGAGGGGTTTCTCCACAACACCAGTCGCCATAGGAATTTGGACTGTCATATCTGCGTGGAAGGGAGGACAGAATGAAAACATTCCGAGAATCCTCCATTTCACTGCTAACAAATTATTACACTTCAAGTAGGACTCTACAAGCCGTTGGGGAAGCCCTGGCAATTAGATCGCACGGTGCCACATGCGCCAATTCCATAATCAAAAAAGGTGACTAAAATGTGTCACGCTCGAGTAATAATTGTCCATGTACAAGTGGTACCCCTTTCCGAATAAGGGTGACACCAAGTCCCACATAATCTTACCAGCGCTCCCTATGTAGTCTGAGCAATTCTCTGGTTCTAGGTGACTATCTTTTCCCTCATAAACCATAAAACTATATGTATAGCCTATTGCCCTGTCACAGAGCATATACATCTTGACCCCATATCTGGCACGCTTGCTGGAAAGATATTGTTTAATAGACAAGCGGCCAGAAAACTTAATCAGGGACTCATCAACACAGACAACTTGATGGGGAGTAAACAAGGCTGCAAATTGTTGGTTGAAGTGGTTTACGAGGGGCCAAATTTTGTAGGGCCGATCAAATCCAGGGTCACCCCAAGGACGACAGAGCTCATTATCACTGAAGAGCATGAACCGCAAGATCTGTTCATATTGTGTCCTGTCATGGAGGCAGAGAACAGGGGCAAATGGTGAATTGGGTCAGTGGACCAATATGACCGCAACTCACTCTTTTTAGTTATGCCCATGAGGAGTGATAGGCCCAGGAAGGTCTTAAATTCGGAGACCGTTATAGGTCTCCAATCTCTGGCAAGGGTCAACTGGGGATTAGGCGATGAATTGACCAGCATACAAATTGCTTTGGTCCACAATAGATCTATAGAGATCGTCTGTGAAAAACAGCGAATAAAAATCAAGTGATGTAAAATCAACTGTTACCACCTGAATTTCGGGTTGGCCAGTGAATGGGGGGGGGGGGGGGGAGTATGGGTGCTCCAGAAGTGGTGGGCTCCCAATTACATAGTTACATAGTAGGTGAGGTTGAAAAAAAGCCACAAGTCCATCAAGTCCAACCTATGTGTGTGATTATGTGTCAGTATTACATTACATATCCCTGTATATTGCGGTCATTCAGGTGATTATCTAATAGTTTCTTGAAGCTATCAATGCTCCCCGCTGATACCACCGCCTGTGGAAGGGAATTCCACATCCTTGCCGCTCTTACAGTAAAGAACCCTCTACGTAGTTTAAGGTTAAACCTCTTTTCTTCTAATTGTAATGAGTGGCCATGAGTCTTATTAAACTCTCTTCTGCGAAAAAGTTTTATCCCTATTGTGGGGTCACCAGTGCAGTATTTGTAAATTGAAATCATATCCCCTCTCAAGCGTCTCTTCTCCAGAGAGAATAAGTTCAGTGCTCGCAACCTTTCCTCATAACTAAGATCCTCCAGACCCTTTATTAGCTTTGTTGCCCTTCTTTGTACTCGCTCCATTTCCAGTACGTCCCTCCTGAGGACTGGTGCCCAGAACTGGACAGCATACTCCAGGTGCGGCCGGACCAGAGTCTTGTAGAGCGGGAGAATTATCGTTTTATCTCTGCAGTTGATCCCCCTTTTAATGCATGCCAATATTCTGTTTGCTTTATTAGCAGCAGCTTGGCATTGCATGCCATTGCTGAGCCTATCATCTACTAGGACCCCCAGGTCCTTTTCCATCCTAGATTCCCCCAGAGGTTCTCCCCCCAGTGTATAGATTGCATTCATATTTTTGCCACCCAAATGCATTATTTTAAATTTTTCTACATTGAACCTCATTTGCCATGTAGTCGCCCACCCCATTAATTTGTTCAGGTCTTTTTGCAAGATTTCCACATCCTGCGGAGAAGTTATTGCCCTGCTTAGCTTAGTATCGTCTGCAAATACAGAGATTGAACTGTTTATCCCATCCTACAGGTCGTTTATGAACAAATTAAATAGGATTGGTCCCAGCACAGAACCCTGGGGAACCCCACTACCCACCCCTGACCATTCTGAGTACTCCCCATTTATCACCACCCTCTGAACACGCCCTTGTAGCCAGTTTTCAATCCATGTACTCACCCTATGGCCCATGCCAACGCACCTTATTTTGTACAGTAAACGTTTATGGGGAACTGTGTCAAATGCTTTTGCAAAATCCAGATACACCACGTCTACGGGCCTTCCTTTATCTAGATGGCAACTCACCTCCTCATAGAAGGTTAATAGATTGGTTTGGCAAGAACGATTCTTCATGAATCCATGCTGATTACTGCTAATGATATCATTCTTATTACTAAAATCTTGTATATAGTCCCTTATCATCCCCTCCAAGAGTTTACATACTATTGATGTTAAGCTAACTGGTCTGTAATTCCCAGGGATGTTTTTTGGGCCCTTTTTAAATATTGGTGCTACATTGGCTTTTCTCAGCTGGTACCATTCCAGTCAATAGACTGTCTGTAAAAATTAGGAACAACGGTCTGGCAATCACCTGACTGAGTTCCCTAAGTACCCTCGGATGCAAGCCATCTGGTCCCGGTGATTTATTAATGTTAAGTTTTTCAAGTCTAATTTTAATTCCGTCCTCTGTTAATCATGTAGGTGCTTCCTGTGTTGTGTCATGAGGATAAACACTGCAGTTTTGGTTACTGAAGCCCCCCGATTCACTCGTGAAGACTGAGGAGAAGAATAAATTCAATACCTTTGCCATCTTCCCATCCTTTGTAACCAGATATCCTTCCTCATTCTTTATGGGGACAATATGGTCTGTCCTCCCTTTTTTACTGTTTACATACTTAAAGAATTTCTTGGGATTTTTTTTGCTCTCCTCCGCTATGTGTCTTTCATGTTCTATCTTAGCCATCCTAATTGCACCCTTACATTTCTTATTGCATTCTTTATAAATTCTGAATGCTGAGGATGATCCCTCAACCTTGTATTTTTTGAAGGCCTTCTCCTTTGCTTTTATATGCATTTTTACATTGGAGTTAAGCCATCCAGGATGTTTGTTCGCTCTTTTAAATTTATTACCCAATGGGATACATTGGCTAATGCCCTTATTTAATATGCTCTTAAAGCAAACCCATCTCTCCTCCGTATTCTTTGTTCCTAATATTTTATCCCAATTTATGCCTTTTAGCAAGGTTTGTAGTTTAGGGAAGTTGGCTCTTTTGAAATTCAGTGTCTTTGTGTTCCCTTCATGTTTCCTATTTGTGTGATTTATACTGAAACTAATTGACCTGTGATCGCTGTTACCTAAATTGCCCCGTATTTCCACATCTGTTATCAGGTCTGTATTGTTGGTAATCAGTAGATCTAGTAATGTTTTATTTCTAGTTGGTGCGTCTACCATCTGACCCATAAAATTGTCCTGCAAGACGCTAAGAAACTGGCGAGCCTTAAATGAATGCGCGGTTCCCTCCGCCCAGTCTATGTCTGGATAATTAAAATCCCCCATTATGATAACACTTCCCATCCTTGCTGCTAATCCAATTTGTGATAGGAGATCCGTCTCCACTTCCTCCCTCAGGTTAGGGGGCCTATAGCATACTCCCAGTATTATTTTCCCCTTAGCTTCATCCCTTTGGAGCTCTACCCATAAAGATTCCACCTCCTCCCTAGACCCCTCAGTGATGTCATCTCTCACATTCACTTGTACATTATTCTTGATATATAGGCATACCCCTCCCCCTTTTTTACCCTCTCTATCCTTGCGGTATAGGGTATACCCTTGAATGTTTGCCAGCCAATCATGAGAGCTGTTGAACCAGGTCTCTGAAATTCCCACAAAATCCAAATCCTCCTTGTACAACAGTATCTCTAGTTCACCCATCTTGTCCGCCATGCTCCTGGCATTGGTGAACATGCCACATAGTTTAGACCGGTCGCATATTGTCCTCGTATTGGGTGTTTCAAGATTGCAACTAGGACTTGCTACTATACTCACCTTGTGTTTTTGTGCTTTGGTTAACCTACCACTAATGCCCCCAATACTACCCTCTGGAATATCTTCCGCGCTGGCTATCACTGTCTCTGGACCCTCCCCCCCATTGCCTAGTTTAAAAACCCCTCTAACTTTTTGGCCATCTTCATTCCCAGCAGATCTGCACCCTCCTCATTTAGGTGCAGTCCGTCCCTTCTATAGTACCCGTTACCGACTGAGAAGTCGGCCCAGTCCTCCAGGAACCCAAACCTCTCCTTACTACACCAGCACTTCAGCCACTTGTTTACTTCCCTAATCTCCCTCTGCCTTTCTGGTGTGGCTCGATGTACCGGTAGTATTCCTGAGAACACTACCTTGGAGGTCCTTTTCCTCAATTTAGCTCCTAAGTCCCTAAAATCGTTCTTTAGGACACTCCATCTGCCTCTGACTTTGTCATTGGTGCCAACGTGCACCATAACAGCCGGGTCTTCCCCAGCCCCTCCCAGTAATCTGTTCACAAGATCTGTGATGTGCCGATTGGCAAATGCAGCAGGAAGGGCACTATGGGCTCGACAGGCCTGTGTTTGTCTTCTTCTTGGTGGCTGCGGGACACTACTCATGCTAGCCACCTCACTAGCTTGAACTGCACTTATGGGACTCGCCACGTCACCAAGTGTTACTGCAGTGCTGGATGTACGACAAGGATGTACTAGGCTGCTAGTGCTTGCCAGTTCACCAGAAGGATGAGCGGCACGAGTACTGGCTCTCTGCTCCATACGAGAGCCCTGCAGTTCTTGCACCTCAGTGACAGCAGAACGGGGTCGGGTACGCCTGACCTTGGCAGGGACCACTACTCCATTGTCAGAGCTATTTGTCAGGGTGCCGCTGCTGTCTACTGGTTCATATTCTGAGCCTGAATCTGACAGATGGGTGACTTCCTCTTCACCATCTGTCATGCTCAGAAACGTGTAGGCCTCTTTACTACTGTGACTTCGATTTGACATTTTGGTATCTAAATTTACTGGTACAGTAGTGAGACTCACAGGAAAAAGAGCTCCTATCAGTGACTGCTTCAAAACAAACTACAAAACAAACTGTTAGCGTTTGCAGGGATCAGGCCTGACTCTACAAATGCTGCAGTTATGTGTTTAGTGTTTTTGTGACAGTGATCGATTGATGCAGTGTTAACGCTACTGGCACTAATCTGATGCTGCCTGGGGCAACGCAGACCCTATCTGACACTAAAACCTGATATCACCCGCCGGGTGATCAGGGGGTTAAACCTTTATTTAGGTAATATGCGGTGGGTGCCCTGACGCTATTTAAAAAAATACCTAGCTAACCAGGGTCACCCATGACACTAACACAGTTATCACAGGTGACAGGCGGTGATCAAGGGGTTAAACCTTTATTGGGGGGTTAGGGAGGTCCCTAGACCTATCTGGGCCTACACTAAGTACCCTAACACTGATTTTTGTCACTAATGACACCAGTACAGTGATAAAAAAAATATGAACACTGCACTGGATGACACAGTGACAGGGGGTGAAGGGGTTAACTGGGAGGGCAATCGGGGGGTGACAAGTGTACCTATGTGAACTGGTGCCATGGTAGTGTTGGTGCACTTACTCCGAGATGTCTTCTCTCCTCTCTCTGGAATGGAAGAGTTCCACGAGGAGAGTTGACATCACTTCCCCTGCTGTGTTTACACATGCAGGG
This sequence comes from Lithobates clamitans, assembly GCA_037952925.1. Taxonomy (NCBI): domain Eukaryota; kingdom Metazoa; phylum Chordata; class Amphibia; order Anura; family Ranidae; genus Lithobates; species Lithobates clamitans. The sequence goes on along the minus strand of JBBGZY010000618.1, from coordinate 742,843 downwards.
GAAGGATTTCATTTGCCAGGACCAGGCCAGAAACCATTGGCTTGGGCCTGGAGATTGGATCTGAAGCGAATCCGATCAGTGCATGTGCATGCCCCCCCCAGGCAGCCTCACACGGGACGTATAGCTACGACGCCTCTCCCAGCCGGGCAAACGTGCCACAGTATAACAACTGTGGCGGCTGGTCTAGAACTGGTCAACATAGGCCTCATGGTTAACTGGCCTCATAGGAAAATTTGTGTAAAACGAAAAAAAAGTGTTTTAAACCAATGCAAAACTTATATGAATGCAAACCATTTAGCATAATTACATAGTTGTTAGATAGTTGGTAAATAATAAACAGTGCTTTCAAATAAATATTTGAACAATTCATAACTACGTGCAAATAGCACAAGTTATAAGTCCTTTAGTGGTTTCAAATTAAAGTGACAAGTGCTATCCAATATTGTGTCCTTAATATAGTGCTCCAAAAAAAACATGTGTCAAAGCATTTCTTGGTATAATGCTGCTGTGAAACACTTAATCTGGTGTTGCAAAGAGAATTCTACAGAAGACCATGTGGTGTGGCTGGTGTCTCCACACGTGCTCCCTCTCTTATTGCTTCACCCACCAGAAAATCTCTTTCCCCGCACGGGGGTAGCCAGCATTCACAGCACCACCAGGCTGTATATAGATATCCAAGGCCCAGAGATCATGGTCTCTCCTTTTCCTCATTTCCACTACCCCAGCAGTCTCATACATGTATGGAAATATCAAATAACTAGTGTAACTCTGTATGCCAAAATTTATTAGAAATACGAAATATTGCACTTACATTTAGTTAAAAGTCATAGCATAGAAAAAACAGGAAATCTGGGATGCAATGCGCTCCACAGATCTAACACCGGAAGTGATGCAGGAACGCTGTAGCTCTGCCCTATGCATTTCGTCACACCGATATCAGGAACGGCGCCATGTTGTTGCACCCTCCGGTTTTTGTGTATGGTATCCAAGCAACCCAGGGAGCATGTGACCTACGGTCATTTTGTTTAATGTTCCACTGGCTAAATTGTGCTGTGTATATTTGGTGTCTTGGCAACCCAGTGTCACATGACCCATGGTCATTTTATATTGTATACACATATAATGCCATAGCGGTCTGGGAGTAAGCAAACCATGGACATATCCAGTAATATAACACTGGCGGCCTATGTTGTGAAAAAATACCCCTGCTGCTGGAAATGTATTATAGCATATAGTGGGTCAGGGTTGCTACATTACCTCCAATTTTAATATCCACATTTTATATTTATGCAATTGAGTTAGAATACATAACACTTTAACACATGAAATAAATTATTCGAAAGTAAATTTAAACATCTACTCAGTGATATAAGTGTGTATAAGAACTGTGCTAGTCATGGGAAATGGAAGTGAATGAGACTGAATGAATGATCTTAAGAGATTGTAGGGGTCTCTAATATATCCCAGGGGGGTGCCCCAAAGTTGGGGAGGGATGGAATGAGGTCAGATACCAAAACCAGAGGACACCCAGAACTACACAAAGGGAACTCAATCAAAGAACACCAGTCCAAAAAAACAGACCCACCCAAGACCACAGAAACCATAGCCCCATAACAAGGGGTCTCATACACCAAGAAACCCAAGAGGACCAATTAATACATAAAATAGGTTTTCACCTCTCAGATATGTGGATAGTCAGGTCCATAAATATTGGGACATCAACACAATTCTAATCTTTTTGGCTCTATACACCACCACAATGGATTTTAAATGAAACGAACAAGATGTGCTTTAACTGCAGACTTTCAGCTTTAATTTGAGGGTATTTACATCCAAATCAATTTCAACAGTTTGTATATGTGCCTCCCACTTTTTAAGGGACCAAAAGTAATGGGACAGATTAACAATCAAACTTTCACTTTTTAATACTTGGTTGCAAATCCTTTGCAGTTTCATCTGCCAGGCCTCTACTGCAACTGTCTTCAGTTCCTGCTTGTTCTTGGGGCATTTTCCCTTCAGTTTTGTCTTCAGTAAGTGAAATGCATGCTCAATCGGATTCAGGTCATAGTTACATAGTTACATAGTAGGTGAGGTTGAAAAAAGACACAAGTCCATCAAGTCCAACCTATGTGTGTGATTATGTGTCAGTATTACATTACATATCCCTGTATATTGCGGTCATTCAGGTGATTATCTAATAGTTTCTTGAAGCTATCAATGCTCCCCGCTGAGACCACCGCCTGTGGAAGGGAATTCCACATCCTTACCGCTCTTACAGTAAAGAACCCTCTACGTAGTTTAAGGTTAAACCTCTTTTCTTGTAATTGTAATGAGTGGCCACGAGTCTTATTAAACTCTCTTCTGCGAAAAAGTTTTATCCCTATTGTGGGGTCACCAGTACAGTATTTGTAAATTGAAATCATATCCCCTCTCAAGCGTCTCTTCTCCAGAGAGAATAAGTTCAGTGCTTGCAACCTTTCCTCATAACTAAGATCCTCCAGACCCTTTATTAGCTTTGTTGCCCTGGCGATTTACTTGGCCATTGCATAACATTCCACTTCTTTCCCTTAAACTCTTTGGTTGCTTTCGCAGTATGCTTTGGGTCATTGTCCATCTGCACTGTGAAGCGCCGCCCAATGAGTTCTGAAGCATTTTGCTGAATATGAGCAAATATTGCCCGAAACACTTCAGAATTCATCCTGCTGCTTTTGTCAGCAGTCACATCATCAATACAAGAGAACCAGTTCCATTGGCAGCCATACATGCCCACGCCATGACACTACCACCACCATGCTTCACTGATGAGGTGGTATGCTTTGGATCATGAGCAGTTCCTTTCCTTCTCCATACTCTTCTCCTCCCATCACTCTGGTACAAGTTGATCTTGGTCTCATCTGTCCATAGGATGTTGTTCCAGAACTGTAAAGGCTTTTTTAGATTTGGTTTGGCAAGCTCTAATCTGGCCTTCCTGTTTTTGAGGCTCACCAATGGATTACATCTTGTGGTCAACCCTCTGTATTCACTCTGGTGAAGTCATCTCTTGATTGTTGACTTTGACACACATACACCTACCTCCTGGAGAGTGTTCTTGATCTGGCCAACTGTTGTGAAGGGTGTTTTCTTCACCAGGGAAAGAATTCTTCGGTCATCCACCACAGTTGTTTTCCGTGGTCTTACGGGTCTTTTGGTGTTGCTGAGCTCACTGGTGCGTTCTTTCTTTTTAAGGATGTTCCAAACGGTTGATTTGGCCACACCTGATGTTTTTGCTATCTCTCTGATGGGTTTGTTTTGCTTTTTCAGCCTAATGATGGCTTGCTTCACTGATAGTGACAGCTCTTTGGATCTCATATTGAGAGTTGACAGCAAGAGATTCCAAATGCAAATAGCACACTTGAAATGAACTCTGGACCTTTTATCTGCTCCTTGTAAATGGGATAATGAGGGAATAACACACACCTGGCCATGGAACAGCTGAGCAGCCAATTGTCCCATTACTTTGGTCCCTTAAAAAGTGGGAGGCACATATACAAACTGTTGTAATTCCTACATCGCTCACCTGATTTGGATGTAAATACCCTCAAATTAAAGCTGAACGTCTGCAGTTAAAGCACATCATGTCTGTTTCATTGCAAATCCATTGTGGTGGTGTAGAGCCAAAAAGATTAGAATTGTGTCGATGTCCCAATATTTATGGACCTGACTGTATATACCAGGAATCAATGTATAGAGAAACCCAATATAGAAGAGATTTTTTACCCAGGGGACACAGAGGGAGACCACCAAGAAACAGAGAAGGCTATGGACCACCCAGACCCTACCGAGGATGGGGCCCCCAAAACATCAAGGATGGCAGAACACATGGCAACTCCAGAGACCCCAACACCAATATTGCTTTGTGATATCACAAAGACTTAACCTGGGAACAGCAGAGAGACAATATAAAACGCACTAACCTAAATAATAACTCTACATTTAACCCAAAGAAACCAAGTATTGACAGCCTGGAAGTTTTTAAGAAAATGGTGGAGGTCGTCAAACTGAAAATAAAAAGATCTAAACAAGATAAGGTGTGGAAAACAATCAAATACATAGAAAAGAAGAAAGGCACTTATTCGACAAAGGAGGAGGATTAATTACCGTATTTATCGGCGTATAACACGCACTTTTTTCCCCTTAAAATCAGGGGAAAATCGCGGGTGCGTGTTATACGCCGATCCCCTGCGATCCTGACCTGTCAGAATTAAAAAATCGCTGACCGCGATTTGAAAATGGCGCCGCCGGCGCCGAAATACGCAGTGCCGGTCCTCGGCTCTTCTCGGCGGCTTTCGGTTTCACTCGAGCGCCGCCCGAACCTAGCCGAGTATACTCGGCTAGTTTCGGATAGCTCCGCACACCGTCCGAGTGAAACCGAAAGTAAACGAGAGCCGCCGAGAAGAGCCGAGGACCGGCTCTGTGTATTTCGGCGCCGGCGGCGCCATTTTCAAATCGCGGTCGGCGATTTTGAAGCTCACAGGCTTCAGCAAGGCTGGACTGGGGCAAGGCTGGACTGGGGCAAGGCTGGACTGGACACTGGGGAAGGCTGCACTGACATGGCTGCACTAGCAAGGCTGCACTGACATGGCTGCACTGACATGGCTGCACTGACATGGCTGCACTAGCAAGGCTGCACTGACATGGCTGCACTGGCAAGGCTGCACTGGCAAGGCTGCACTGACATGGCTGCACTGGCAAGGCTGCACTGACATGGCTGCACTGGCAAGGCTGCACTGGCAAGGCTGCACTGACATGGCTGCACTGGCAAGGCTGCACTGACATGGCTGCACTGGCAAGGCTGCACTGACATGGCTGCACTGACATGGCTGCACTGACAAGGCTGCACTGACAAGGCTGCACTGACAAGGCTGCACTGGGGCAAGGCTGCACTGAAAAGGCTGCAATGATGGGCATTTAAATGTAAGTTTTTTCCCTTCAACTTCCCTCCTAAAAGTTTTTTTTCCTTAAAATTCCCTCCTAAATTGAGGTGCGTGTTATACGCCGGTGCGTGTTATACGCCGATAAATACGGTATCTTAAAAAAAAAAAAAAAAAAAAGGACTATGAAGAAGAAATTAAGAATTTATTAAGCAAGGAAGACACTTCTAAAAAACTGAAGCATAATCCAAAGAAAAAGAAAAAAATCCGAAAAAAAGAGACTGAAATCATACATCAAGAAAGAGAAAAAAATAGGCATCTTGAGTAAGGAGGAGGCAAAATATTTGGTGCCTGAAGCATTTAAGATGCCGGTAACTAGGATTTCCCCCCAGGAAGATCCATTATAAGCAGAATTAACTCTCTATTTGCGTGATTGGGAGAATATTTGGACCAATACCTGCAACCATTGGTTTCAAAAGGAAAAACATACTTGAAGGGCAGTAAACAACTTATCCCAGAGATAAAAACATACAAGGGGTAGATGGAGCTTTATTGGTCACTATAGATGTAAACTCACTGTATACCAATAAAGTTCAGGAAGACAGTTTGAGGAGTACGGAAGGGGCACTACACAAATATACTGATATGAAACCGGAACTGGAAAGAGTTCACATTAGAGATGGCTATGAATAGTAACTACTTTTGGTATAAAGGGGACAATTACGTCCAGATCAAAAGAGTGGCTATGGGGGCAAGATATGCTCCAAGTGTAGCGAATCTAATAATGAACAAATAGGGAGGAAGAACAAATATACAGCGTGGAAAGATTCAAGGTAAATTTTACAGGCGATATATCGATGATGTCGTGATGATATGGAAAGCATGGAAGATTCATTAAAATAATGTTTTGATGATATCAACCAAAACCGGTATGGAATTTCATTCACAGGAGGTTGGAACCAAGATAGCATTGATAACTTGGATCTGCAAATCTATAACGAAAACCGTAAACTAGGCACAAGGCCCTTCTTTAAGCAGACAGATCTCAACATATACCTACCAACTAAAAGTTGCCATCACCCAATAAGGACAGATGAGGATTCAGAGAAACTGCAGCAATGAAAAAGACTATGAAGAGCAGTCAGAAATCTTGATACAGAGATTCATTGAAAAAGGCTACAAAAGGAAAGAATTGGAAATCTTGAAGACAAAAGTTAAAACCATGGATAGAGAAACACTCCTTAAGGAAAAGAGAAAGAAACCAAATAGCAAGGAATGGGCTTTCTCCACTGGATTCAACAGGTAGAACATATAGTTAGGAAATACTGGCTCATTTAGAAATCAGATAAAACATTAAAGAAAGTACTCCCACAACACCCAAAATTCATCTATAGAACCCTGTGCTCAGAAACAAACTTGTACATAATGTACTGGATCCCCGCAAAACAATTAGCCTTTTTTCAACCTAAAAGGCTTCTACAGATGCCAAAAAGTCTGCCATGCAGGGTTAGCAAAAAACTACCAAGGAAAAAAGAATTGCTTATCTTCACAGCAACAGGCAAGCAATACAAAATCACAGAGTTGATATCTTGCATAAGTACACGTCACGTATGTTATCGAATGCCAATGCCGCCTCCAATACATGGGCAGGAAAACCAGACCCTTTCACGTTAGAATCAGAGAACATATCAATATAAAAAAGGGCTTTACGAAACATAGCGTGTCTAGACATTTCCGATAAATGCATAGAAAAGTCCCCTCAGTGATGTTTTTTATGGCATTGATACAATAAAAGGACACTGGCAATGGGAAAACCAAAGAATATGTCTCACAAAATGAAACACAATGAAACACAATGAATTGCAAAATTCCCTCCATCCCGAAGGTCTGAACACTGCTATAAGAGATTGGAAAAACGCACATCTTGACAAAGCATACATGCCCCAGCTAATAGCCAGCATTTCGCTGGTCCCCCCCCCCCAGCTACCTGGGATATATTTGAGACCCCTTTGATCTCTTAAGACCATTCCTTCAGTCTCGTTCACTTCCATTTCCCATGACTTTCCCAGCTCTTATACACACTATGTTTATCTCTTTTTTTTACAGATTACAGGGGGTCCCCGGGTTACAAACAAGTTAGGGACTGTAGGTTTGTTCTTAAGTTGAATTTGTTTGTAAGTGGGAACAGGTAAATTTTTTAAGTGTAGCTCCAGCCAAAAAAACTATTTTTAAGCTTTTTGGATAGCATAGGGAAGGGTCAACAGCCCTGAAACATTGGTTTTGCTGTGTGTGCCCCTGTTCAGAAGATTTCACCTCACTTTCTGTCCCAATGACAATTGGATTTTGAAAATGTTGGGTTGTTGTGGAAACAAGCCTTGGTGATAAAGCATCAGTGGAGGTACCTTTTCCCCATAATAGCTCTTACAGGAGTGTAATTCCCTTCCTAGGGGTAGATTTCCTCTCACTTCCTGTTGTCTCCCTCCGTTTGTAAGTAGGAATCTTTGTAAGTTGGATGTTTGTAACTAGGGGACCCCCTGTATATTTTTTATATGTTTACATTTACTTTCATTTATATTATTCCATGTATTAAAGTGTTATGTATTTTAACTCAATTGCATAAATGTAATATGTGGATATTGGTGGTAACGTAGCAACCCTGGCACACTATAAGCTACAATACATTTCCAGCAGCAGGGGTATTTTTTCACAACATAGGCTGCCAGCGGTATATTAATGGATATGTCCAGGACTCTTCCTAGACTGGGCTGTCCGGCCAAACTGAGTGATCGGGGGAGAAGGGCCTTAGTTAGGGAGGTGACCAAGAACCCAATGGTCACTCTGACAGAGCTCCAGCGTTTCTCTGTGGAGAGAGAACCTTCCAGAACAACCACCATCTCTGCAGTATTCCACAAATCAGACTTGTATGGTAGAGTGGCCAGACAGAAGCCACTCCTCTGTAAAAGGCACATGACAGCATGTCTGGAGTTTGCCAAAGGGCACCTGAAGGACTCTCAGACTATGAGAAACAAAATTCTCTGGTCTGAAGAAACAAAGATTGAACTCTTTGGCCTGAATGGCAAGCGTCATGTCTGGAGGAAACCAGGCACCGCTCATCACCTGGCCAATACCATCCCTACAGTGAAGCATGGTGGAGGCCGCATCATGCTATGGGGATGTTTTTCAGCAGCAGGAACTGGGAGACTAGTCAGGATCGATGAAAAGATGAATGCAGCAATGTACACACTATTGAGACATTATTGATAAAAACCTGCTCCAGAGCACTCTGAACCTCAGATTGGGGTGAAGGTTCATCTTCGAACAGGACAACGACCCTAAGCACACAGCCAAGATAATAAAGGAGTGGCTACGGGACAACTCTGTGAATATCCTTGAGTGGCCCCCCAGCCCAGACTTGAACCCAATTGAACATCTCTGGAGAGATCTGAAAATGGCTGCGCACCGATGTTCCCCATCCAACCTGACGAAGCTTGAGAGGTCCTGCAAAGAAGAATGGGAGAAACAGCCCAAAAATAGGTTTGCCAAGCTTTTAGCATTATACTCAAAAAGACTTGTAATTGGTGCCAAAGGTGCTTCCACAAAGTATTGAGCAAGGCTGTGAATACTTATGTACATGTTTTTTTTTATTTTTAATAAATTTGCAAAGATTTCAAATAAACTTCTTTCACTTTTTCATTATGGGGTATTGTTTCTAGAATTTTGAGGAAAATAATTTATTCTGTTTAGGAATAAGGCTGTAACATAACAAAATGTGGAAAAAGTGAAGCGCTGTGAATACTTTCTGGATGCACTGCATTTTGTATGCCACAGCACCTGCCTCAATACTATACTCTTCTGCGCTATCCACCTTGTGATGCCAATGGCTCACTGTCCTTGATAACTTTTAGTAAAGGTATTCCCTGTGCATGTACCAATATGTTCCCACCTGTGTTAGTAAACTTTTTCTATATCATTCCTTTCTAATTGACTTGCTCTAAATGGCCATGTACGAACACATTATACACATCTGTCGGGGCATTTCATAAACAGTAACTATAAAGAAAGACCATCCATTGACATTGTTAGTATGTATAAGAACCATATGCTGTAATTCTAAGCTTCAATATTTTACATAAGGCATCCTTCTAAAAAGGGACAGCGGTATTAATAAGTTGACAGATTCTATCTTAAAGTTCTTACTACACCATAAGACAGAAAAAAAAGAAACAGAAGCCAATTTAATTAATGCTTTAGCAGCCAAACACATTTTAATAGACTTTGTATTCCAAGAACCCCCCAAAAAATATTTTGTCGTAGTTATAATGTGAAGCAACAGAGTTGCACATAATACAATCAAACAATTTCTAAAACAAGAAAAATAAGCTTGTTAGAAGCTTCACCCACCCCTTTGAAAAAAAAAAAAAAAAAAAATCAGAAGACTCCACATGTAAATCCGTTTTCTACCAGAGATGCCCTTACTTTTAGGAGTTGCTGGTAGAGAATGGATAAATATAAAACATTTGACAGGTATTCTTGAAAAGTTACACAGATAGTAACCAAAGCTTCCAGAAATGTCCTGGTAATCCCCCCACCCCCATAACCTGGGTGTTTGCCTCTGAGTCTTATGTAATGATACAGTACCAGCTGCTGCAAAACACAAATAATTGTAAAATAAAAAGACTTCAGTCTCAGCTTATACACTGCTTAATATAGAGTTGAAACATTTAGTTTGCATTATCTGACAAAACAGAAAATTCCTTCTTGCAAGTACCACAATACTATTTAGAATTTTAAACATGGTATGTAGAAACATTATATATAAAATAGGGTATGGAGTTGGATGGCTATGCTGAAATGTGACTGTTGGTTTTGGAGGCTAAGGAGAAAAATATCTGTAATACACCCAACATTTTAGCCTGAGGAAGTCATAGGATGTTGAACCCGATTTTGTCAGCAGTGTCTCTGGACAGAATTTGGCATAACCAGTCAGTCAATCTGGAATAAAACTGGTCTTGGTAACATTGTGATTATAACATACCAAAATAAAAACTTCTAAAGTGCTGTACTGGGTAGCTTTTTTGTTTCTTTTTTGCAAGTTGAATTTGGAAAAGCAGTATCACTCCTGCAATGTTCAAACATTGTGCCAGATAGGAGATCTGGTACCTTACCAATATACCTCCTGGACAAAGGATTTTAGAATTCCCCATTTCCTACATAGGAACCTTTCTTGCTAGACAACAGCTTCCTTACATTACCGGTTTGGAAGCAAATATTTATATGGACCAGGCTTGCTAAGCATTGCATCCACAGAATTACCATGGTTTTAAATTACCTAAAAAGGCTGGAAGGAGTATTAGGTTTTGCCAATGCATAGCAATCCGGACCCATAACGCTTTGCAAGACAAAGCGGAGCACATTCAAGTATAGATTAGAACAAAACACTGAATTCTAATGAAGGCTTTAGGAGGTTCAATGTGCATTCAGAACTAAACTGTAAATTGTGTACTGCAAGAGCCTAAGATATATTGTTGACAGATCAGGCAGCAATGACTTTTTTTTATATACATTTAAACTATTTCTCATTTTTGATAAATGATCAATGTAGTACATTTAAAGACAATTCAGTCTACTTATAACCTCCTGGAGGTGGCACAAGCATCTGCTGTAAACCCTTAACATAAGCTCCAATATTAAGTACCAGATTGTTCTAATCAACCTAACATTTTAAACTAAACAGACCTAAATACACCAGAATCAGCGATTTTACAGCATTCCAGTCTTGCTCTTTTTTTTTTCTTGCCATATCTATTGCAGCTCACCCATTTTGTTTCTGTTTCTATGTAGACTAGGAAAAACAAGAGCCTTGCATTCTAAACCATCTTTTTAAAACCACAAAACGTTTTACTGTAGCTTAACAAAATATGTATATAAAAATACAACAGACTGAAAAATTATTAAAAATGTCAGTTGCTTCATGTATTGTTTTTTCTTTTTGCTGATGCAGGTAAAGGAATCTAGAAATTATTTAAGACATTTTCCACAAAAGTCAAACATCTATCCAAATTCCAAAATACATTTGGTCTGAGAACCATCACAATGTCTGGCAGTAAAAATGTAAATTGTGAACGTAAAAAAACAAACAAAACTGTATTAAAAGCTTACAAAGAGATAATACCTTTGGCAGCAATGGGAAGGGGGATAAGTAAAGCAGTTGTTTTATGATGTATTGCAAACCTAAGAAAATGGACTGAGGTGGGATGGCGCTGACTTTATGCCCATTTATGGATTGTAAACAATGGAAAGTCAGTTAAAAGTTCCTCCCCCTCTCAATCTTCTTTTCAGCGAGTAAGAGATGCATGTATCCTCAGAGGGGTTGTAGTACAAGTGATTAGGACTTTAAGTTACCCTTACATAAGCAAAACATCCGACCAAATTACTATACAACACCTAAAGGCTTACTACATAACAATTTGTACATACTGGTAATGGCTTTTAACAGCAGTAGGGATACTATTTCCATAAACATTAGATGACTGTTAAGCTGTGATTTCAACAGGTCTAACCAACCATCTAGCAGTGTTTGGGGAATTAATATCTCCAGTTTTTGGACACAGCCAAAGGATGGACTGGAACAGTTCAAATGTTTTGCCTGATAGCACACTTTTGACAGTTACTGCAGAGTAGTTCACTTAGCTCATAAGATAAAAGAGTGAATGTTTATGTGTGAACTGGTTTTATAAAAACAAATGTACAACCATTGTCTACAGGCACTGGTTTAAGCACCCCTTTAAAATGCAACAAACTCAAAACCAGCTGCTGTCCGCTCCATGTTTATATCATTAAATCATTCAACCCACATACTAAATACTAGTTGATGCTCCGAATATTTTTAAGATCGGGGTAAAACAGGTGGATAGAATGCATATGTTAAAACTACTGACCATTAATAAACACAAAGAGAAACTGACAAACACAATCTTGTTGTGGTCACCCCAAACTAGATAAATTAATTTAGCAACTAAGCTTTATAGATAACATTTTTAGGTTAACTTTTCTTTTTGACAATCCTTCTAACTCAAGCGTACAACAGAGTATTGGTGTTTTATTTTTTGTTCTCTTCCTTGTCAAAATAAATTATAGTCTAAAGCTCTGTATCGGCCAGCTATAGCTTTACAAAAATAATATATTGTGCATTTTAACAAGCTACTGTAAAACAGGCTGTCAAGATTCAGGTTTTGTAGCATTAAGAGAATTACATCCAATTTGGGTAAAGTAATGCCAAAGTCAAAAATTCCTCACACGCATTGGCAAAATGACAAAAATTTAGAGAGTAATTTTTGGTACAAACACCTTATAGGAATATTTTATTTAGAAAAAGTGTATGTTTGTATTATTCAACAAATATTCACAGTACTTTGCAAAACCTAACTCAGCAATCCCAATATTTTCTTGTTTAAAAAAATCCCTTTCTCATCCAATACATTTCTTTTATACACCTTTCCAAACTGAATCTCCATCACAGGACAACCTGTCTATCAATAAGTAAAAAAATATCAGGCACAGGAATTACAAGTATAAAAAGCCATCAATTTTTTAATTTTTTTTTTCTACCAGAAAGACTTCCTATTGTGTTTGAATTATTGGCAATGAGGAGTTTAATTAAGTGACCAGTGGACACATACTGAAGGCATTTTATTTGGCCAAAATACACTTTAAAGCATTATACAAAATAGCAATTTTCTACCCAGAGAAAAGGGGTCATTAGAGTCTTCTACAATGCCATACATGCTGACTGCTGTAGTCCATTATAAAGAAAGGCAGTTTAAGAGGTTTCCAGTTTGTGCAAAAACTGTAAAAATGCAGGAAATTAAATAAAAAACTAGGGGACAGAACAGGTCAACATTTTAGTTAACTAATGTGTTTGAGCATTTCAATTTTTCACAAACTACTATGATTTTTAAATATAAACAAATAGTTCATCCTGCTGAGGCGTAGAGAATACAAACTGAAAATTAATCAGCTGGCACACAACAGTTAAATGTTTTGTGGTACTATTAAATGGTGATAATGCATATTTATCATGCAAAGCGTTGTTTAAAAACAAAAACAAAACAGAATTACACATCTGTTTCACATGCACTGGGTTTAGAGGCTGTTAATTATTTTCTCAACCATGATATATCTATGTCCACCATTCAAAGGGATTTTATTTTAGAATTACTCCAAAATTTGCTATGACCCATAATTATTTTTGGTGTCTGAGGTCATATTTACAAAAGAAGGGGGTGGCCATGGGAGCCAATTTGCTCCAAGTATGGCCAACCTCTTCATGGCCAAATGGGAGGACGATATATTTTTAATGATAGGTGACCAGAATTAATTTTCTGGAGGCGTTTCATTGATGATATCCTGTTTATTTGGGATGGGATAGTAATTCAGTGCACTTTTTTTTTTTTTTTTACAAAATTTGAATAACAATGATAGGGGGATAACCTTGAGTCATGAGTATAACCCCAACAGTATTCATTTTCTATATTTACAAATTTCGGTTGTGGAAGGGGCCATAATAACGTCTACGTACTTTAAAAAGACCAACAGGACTATTTATATTCCACTTGATTCACATCATCATCCTGCTTGGGTACCTAAGGGGCAATTCCTAAGACATAGGAGGAACTGCACATGGAAGGATGATTTTTTTTTAAGAGAATCTGACATTTTAAAATCAAGGTTTTTGGAGAAGGGCTATGAGGAAGAAGTTCTTGATCAGATTATTTGTGATGTAGGTGATAAGGATAGAAAGCAACTACTAGTACCCCAAGAAATACAGATTATTTTGTTCTAGTGTTCCTGGCAACTAATTCCTGTCAACATTACGCCATTAAGAACATTAAGAAATATTGTCCGGCTTTGAAAAATTACCGAATATTGGGCCCCAATTTACCTGATCAGCCTACTGTTATTTTTAGGGGCGCCAGGGTTTTGATAAATAGGGCAGCACCCAATGTGGCTGATCCACCAGCGAGACCCTCCTTTTTTTGGAAATATGGATGGCCCCTATCCATGCAAGAAATGTAGAGCATGTCAAATCAATACGTTTAAGGGGAGGAAGTTACCAAACTTTTCCTCGGCCCAAACGGGTAAATCCTATAATATCTGTTCTTTTATATCCTGTTGTATGAAGAACTTGGTATACTCAATCAGAGGCCCATGTGGTTTGGACTATGTGGGCTGTACCACACAAGCCCTCCACATCCATTTAGGGGAACATATCACTAATACCTGTAAAGGTTTCCCCGATCATAGTGTGTCTAAACATTATGCAGAGAAACATAATAAAAACCCCAGGGGGACGACCTTCATTGCCTTAGAAACATATTACTGACTGGAGTGGGAGCAATGCAAGGAGAAAAATATCTAGGGCCGAGACGGGTTGGATATACCGTCTTAAATCATAACAGTCTAGGTCTTATAGAATGGGATATAAAAGGTTTTATTAACAACAACTAAGGAATTAAAGTATTGATCTTTGATTTAACTTGTAATGGTATGTATCTAGTGGTGGGATTTATCCCAAATATCTATTCTTGTTTTTATCATTTTTTAATTTGTTTATTATGGGTTTGCATTACGTGTATTTTTTAATTCATTTTTATATATATGTATATGAATGTTGCATTATTCATATTAAACCTATGCTCTAGAGGGATTTGGCACTGAGCTGGGAAGGATCCAGCTTTCTCATCCTTCTTGAGCCTTTTCCATATAGTTTCAATTATATTGGCTTCCTCATAGAATCTGTCTTTTGGCCACATGATGGCAATGGTGAGCTATCACCTATGTATAATACAATTGGAACCAGTTTATTTAATGTAAACTTCACAAACCAATCTCAGGGATCCTTCCCTGGCTGGATGTCAATATAAGGTGTGGTGAGGTGTGCGTGCCCCTGATGACGTCACATGTCCCTGATGACGTCACATGTGATGAAACGCATTAGATGGGGCTACGTACTCACACCACTATGCATGTGCAGCCGCGAGTTGGCCATCTTTACCACTGGAAAACCTGTTCTGTCGGTATTTGTCACGCCAGATTTTGCGATTCAATATTTACAAGAGGCTGCTTTTGCTTTCATGTGATCCGGGCCTGCTCTGGAATGAGCTCTAATCTACATCCGGGTGCTGGATTCATTGGTGTCTAAAAGGGATTCTCTTACCTATTGTGAATGCTAAATCGTTTATATACCAAAGCGTTCATTGACCACTCTAATTAGGGGGTCACACATCTGGTAAGCCGAGCATGAGAGTTTGGGGTGTCACCTAGCTTATCTAAAGGATCCTTACTACCATCACGGCTGTGGGACTATTGAATTTACTATCAAACCTTTTTTTTTTCTTTTTTGGGACTTTGCTTGATTGCATATTATAATATAATTATAATCAATATTTTTTTTATTGGGTTATACCTATTGGTATTTTAAGCACACTATAACGCTACACTATTTGTTTACTTAACCACTTCAATACCGGGCCTTCTCTCCTACATGGAAAAATCATAATTTTTTTGCTAGAAAATTACTCAGAAACCCCCAAAATTACTCAGAACCCCCAAACATTGTGTTTTTTTAGCAGACACCCTAGGGAATAAAATGGCGGTCATTGCAACTTTTTATCTCACACAGTATTTGCGCAATAATTTTTCAAACGCCTTTTTTTTGGTAAAAAAAATGGTTCCATGAATTAAAAAATAGCAACACAGTAAAGTTAGCCCAATTTTTTTGTATAATGTGAAAGATGATGTTACGCTGAGTAAATAGATACCTAACAAGTCATGCTTTAAAATTGCGCACAGTCATGGAATGGCGCCAAACTTCGGTACTTAAAAATCTCCATAAGCGACGCTTTGAAAATTTTTACAGGTTACCAGTTTAGCGTTACTGAGGAGGTATAGTGCTAGAATTGATGCAGATGCTCTAACACACGAGGTGATACCTGACGTGTGGTTTGAATGGCGTTTACATATGTGGGCGGGACTTGCATGTGCGTTCGCTTCTGAGCGCAAGCTACTGGGGACGGGCGTTTTAATTTTGTTTTTTTTAATTTAATTTTTTATTTTACTTAATTTTTTTTTATTTTTACACTTTTTTACATTTTTTTAATCACTTTTATTCCTATTACAAGGAATGTAAACATCCCTTGTAATAGGAATCTATTGCGATAGGTCCTCTTTATGGGGAGATGCGGGGTCAATAAGACCCCACATCTCTCCTCCAGGCTGGAAAGCATGAGATCGAGGAAAAAAAATTCCCCGATCTCATGCGGACAGCCACGATTGCGGCTTTGTTGACATCCGGGAACCCGGGCGTGACGTCATAAGATCGCGCCTGGGCCCCCGACGGTCATAAAGAAGACTGGTGACCATCCGGACACCTGGAAATCTCTATCGTCCTCATCTGGCGCTGGCCGACTCATCTCCGGGCCCCCAATGCCACGGGAGAGCCTGGAGAAGCACCGGAGGGCGGTGGGAGGGGGGGTCGTCCCCTCCGGTCGCCTATAAGTACGATCAAGCGGCAGAACTGCCGCTATGATTGTTCTTATCGTGCACAGAATTTCCGGCTGGAAAGAATGATATCTGAATGATGCCTGTAGCTACAGGTATCATTCAGATATCCCCCCACAAAGTAGAGGGCGTCATTTTACTATGGCCGGGTATTGAAGTGGTTAAACAAAAAACTAGGGGACAGAACAGGTCAACATTTTAGTTAACCAATGTGATTGAACATTTACATTTTTCTAAAACTTTTGTGATTTTTAAATATAAACAAATGGTTCATCCTGCTGAGGCATAGAGAATACAAATCCAAAATTAATCAACTAAAGTTAAATACTTTGTGATATTAAATGGCGAAAATGCATATTTACCATGCTAAGTGTTGTTAAAAAAAAAATCAGTCAAAATATAGTACTATAATAAAAACATTACAGGAGGTCAAAATGTAATATGGTAAAACAAAAAAAAAGCACAGACTGGGAAAATCAATGGCAGCAAAAAAAAGTCTAAAAAGCACAACTTACAAAATAAGTTTATTTTGGTGACTTTAATCAGCCCAATCTGAAAGGGATACCAACATGTTAAATTTAGGGGTACACAAATGGCAATTCCTTAAAGGTCTTCTACTGCTTTTATTTGCCAGGCAAGCATCAGATCAGTTGCATGTAATATACAGTTCCCATAGCATGCCACTTCAACTGAACAATGTGTTACAGTATGAATCTTCAAGAAATGTGGAAAATATGGGCACGTCTAAATGAATTCTGAACTGTGCTGGAACTGGGGACATGGAAAGGTTTACTACATCCTGCAAGGGTCTACTTTGTTTAAATTTGTAATTCCTCTATAAAATTCACCTACCATAAAAAAAGAACACTGGATTGCCCACAGAACTGACATCTAAACAGGGTCAGTACCTGCATATTCATTCTTTTCAATGCCTTCTTAAGTGCCTCATAGGCACTCTAATATGCGAATACTTCTTAGCAGCCCATGCCTAAGATAATTTGCCTGCCTTGCTAGTCGAAAACAAAATGCAATTGTGGGTAAGGCAGTTTTTCACAATGCTAGGGTTGATATTTGCAAAACAGAGCAAGGTTTCTTGTGATATCAAGACATTTGCAGGTTGACCATGTTTACTGAGGTTATAAGTTATGGTTTCTTGTCCCATCACACACTAAATGCCCAACGTTTCGAAGCTTATTTCTTAGGAATGTACGGTTCATAACTGCAATAGGGCAGCTATAGAACAAATATCTATATTTGTAAAAAAAAAAAAGGGATATATTTATTTTAGTTATGAGAACTGATGTGCAATGACACATATGCATAGACTGTTTAGGGGTATGGCTTTCCTTACAGATGTGCATGTATTCAAGAATTGGGGAAAAAATTGCAGTGTTATTAGTGCTTGAAAAATAATAGGTGTAGGGAGTGATCACTGCAGGTGCATGCTGCCTTAACACAATAGTCACTTTGTTGCATTTGAAAAGCTTTGTGCTTATGTGAGTGACAAACAAAAGGTCAAAACTACATCATCTAAAGAACAAAATAATTAGTGTGGGTCATCTTATAGATACCTTGTTGAAAGCTTATTCACAGATCTGTAAACAACCCAGAGTGATGTAAATTCCTCTCTATAGAAAACATAAAAACACCTCATCTAGACATATTCAGAGGCAACTTTAGCAGCAAAGACACATATAGGTATTGAAGTAGTATTACAAATTGCAACATTTTAAAGTTTACACAGCATGCCTTTTTTTGCAGTGAACACAACACAGTGGAAACAGCAAGTTTCTATTCTACATATATAAATGCAGCATTGTCACATATGTTCAACTAATGGATGGAGTACGTTTTTGAAAAAATCAACCTAGATAAAGAAAAGTGTTGCATCTGAAAGAAGGAGCAGTCACAAATGAAAAGTAAAAATACACAATCACGTGCAAGGAAAATTAGGAAAACAACATTTTTGCCTGCACATGACTGGATGATTTAAAGTGATACTAAAGTCTCCTTTTTAGTTCTTTAAAAATAACAAACCTGGTATATTTACATGCTCTGTGCAGTGGTTTTGCACAGAGCAGCCTGTATCCTCCTCTTTTTGGGTCCCTCCCTGGCACTCCTTGCCCCTTCCTCCTGTCAAGTGCCCCCACAGCAAGCAGCTTGCTATGGGGGCACCCGAGCCCCAGCTCGGTGTCTATTAAGACACCGAGCTGCGGTTCAACCCTGCCCCCTCTCTCTTCTCATTGGCTAACTGACTTTGATTGAAAGCAGTGGGAGCCAATGGTGCTTCTGCTGTGTCTCAGCCAATCAGGAGGGAGAGTCACAGATGTCTGAGGCACTCATGCACATCGCTGGAACGAGATGGGGCTCAGGTAAGTATTAGGGGGGCTGTTGCACAAAGAAGGTTTTTTATCTTAATACATAGAATGCATTAAGATAAAAAAAACCTTCTGCCTTTACAACCACTTAAGTTAGCACAAGTTCACCTCATTCACCACACTAAGTGATTTTTGAAACAGAAATGTTTACTTAGCTTGGTGAAAGAGGTGAAGCAGTGCTGATGTAAATCATCCAATCATGACCAAGCTAAAAAAAAGTTTTTATTTTTTGGACTTTTCCTTGCACATGCCCTTGTTTTCTTTTCAGGGTGAGTTGTTACTTACAGTCCTCTTCGTTCACTAAGATAAGTGAAAATTATTTTTTCAAAGTGAACATGCTATCCTAGTAAATCAACCTCACTGCCTAGGTCAAAATGATTGGCTTTGTCCTTTTTCTCAATTTCAGCAGAAGGGCTATATGAATTTAAGGAAAAAACAGGAAGGGGGAGGCGTCAACCTGAGTGTAGTATTAAAATGATGACTTTAAAAGGATAAGATTAAAAACACTTACAAGATGATAGAAGATGCATGCTCGTCAAAGTAAAATGCAGTCCTGGCATTCCACGTGGCTCTGTGGGTCCCACCGCTGTTCCTGGATAGCTGGACAGGATTGATCAGCTGGCTGGAATGGATCACAGTGTTTCTCCGGGAGCAAAGGAACCAAGCTGGATCCATGCTGGTCTGTGTGGAGCTGCTTGGTTCCTTTGCTCCTGGAGAAACACTGTGATCCAAATTCCAGCCAGCTGCCCAATCCTTTCCAGCTATCCGGAACAGCGGTGTGACCCACAGAGCCAAAGGAACCAAGCAGCTCCACACAGACCAGCATGGATCCAGCTTGGTTCCTTTGCTCCCGGAGAAACACTGTGATCCATTCCAGCCAGCTGATCAATCCTGTCCAGCTATCCAGGAACAGCGGTGGGACCCACAGAGCCACGTGGAATGGCAGGACTGCACTTTACTTTGACGAGCATGCATCTTCTATCATCTTGTAAGTGTTTTTAATCTTATCCTATTAAAGTCATCATTTTAATACTACACTCAGGTAGGTGCCTCCCCCTCCCTGTTTTTTCCTTACATGTCTTACAGAGTTCTGGGCACACTCTGAAGGATGGCTGCCTTCCTTTTTAACCCTTAATACCCCTTTCTATGGATACATCACCATCCAGCTATTACAGCCACAGACTATACCCCTAAGGATTACTCCATCTGGAGCGCCAGATAAACACCGACTATAGGGATATATAAATTTGACTGGTCAGAATTAGATATATACATACCTTACTTTGGCCCAATTTCTCAAATACATTCAATATGTCTTAGTAAACAGTGTCAATAGGTCTCCAGCTCTTAGTTAAGTTACAAGCTGTATATTAATGAAGATCAAAACACCTTGAAATGTTTTTTTTTATGATGGGATTTTAAAATTTGTATCAAACAAAATGAAGACATTTCTAATCCACTCTTTAACTTCCACTCTCTGGGGTTTCTTGCTGGTGCCTTTAAAATCCTTAGCTTTTTTTTCCCTTTTGTGTATATATCGTATTGGGATGTGGTGCCATAGGAGTTTATTCAGCATCTTTGATTATATGAAGATCAAACTCCAGCAACTCTGAGGTTGATTTATTAAAGGCAAATATAGTGTTCACTTTACAAGGGAAGTTATACTTTACAAGGGGATTTTCCCCAGAGCCTAGTGAAGCCCTGCAGACTTCCATCATCCAAAAAGTACAAATTCAAAATGCTTTTCTTTTTCATTTTCTTTGCACTTGATTGGGTATTCCCTACAAGGTAACGTTTCACCACATTCACTAAGCTCTAGGGAATATGCCCTTGCAAAGTGAACAGCCTATTTGCTTTTAGTAAATCAACCACTTTGGATACTATGGGAGATCGAGTTTAGCTAAAATTGAGGGGTCAATGTTGCTCAACCCTGTGCAGGATTTCCTGAGTTTGTCTCCAGAAAAAAAACACCACAATTAGTTATATTTAATTGAAAGTATTATGTTTTTGCTGAAACAAAAATATTCAGTATTTTGAATTTTTTTTTTAATCTTAAAACACCACATTTTTGTTAATTCAAATCTCAAAAGCTAGATTATTAACGCTGCCCTGTTAGCAACACAGCATTATTATCGTTCAAACAATCTTAAATACAAAGGGTAATTATTTCTATGACAAGACAAAACACACTGCTAGATTTACAGGAAACAGGTGGTCAGGATCACTATGATCAGTTAACTTGTATAATTTTTCTTTGTGCATACTAGGTGTTTTTCTGTCAGCTGTAAAGCTGGCCATACATGGTTCTGTTTTTTTTTCCATGCTCAAGGTGGAATCCTCCCTATTGTGCTATTGTATTCTGACATTGGGGAGACTCCCTAGCTGTCGGAATGCACAGATCAGTACTGCAGCCATTGACTGCAGCTGCTCATCAAGCAGCTTTTATTCAGCAGTGTGGTCAAACAGAAGTCGATCAGAGACTATAAAAGGAGTGTCATAATTACTGGCAGAACCATGAAAATGCAGTTTTATCCAATACGAACTACCTATTACAACTGAAACCTCTACTTGTTGGGAGACAAAATTGCACCACTTTTGGAGTGCCATTAAGAATAATGGCACCCAAATGCGCATTGTGCTGCAATTTGGAATCATAAGCAGAAGCGCGGCGATTTCAAATTGCCAAGTGTGAAAGGGGCCATAGGGCTAAACATCTGGTAAGATCAGTTTGTGCTTTGTTTTTTTACTCCTCCTTACAACACATAGGGATGAATAGTAAACACACCTCTAACACCCACAAGCCCTTAGTCATACATTTTTGCCATTATCATTCACAGTAATAAAATCAAAGAAGAACAATTTATTCTTTGAAAACATTGACTCTTTATGGGACACAACGATGTCACAGTGCTAATGACAGAGGAGAGGCTTTCTAGCTATTCCAGGTATAAAGCACCCAGAACAAAACATACACAAATGGAATGATTAAACCGCAAATAGTGATAACTGCAAAACTCTGTACCCAAAACACACCTAGTGCTGGGCAGAACCCACTATAGTGAATGTTGACTGGTCACTAAGGGGTAGCGCACTTTGCAATTATCTCCTACCACAGTTTATTGAATCAGCCACACTCTTCCTTAAATAAAAATGTGACAAATGGCACCATTACATAAGCATTACAATGCCATCTACAGTATTTTTTTAGGATATTATTTTGTTTCCACATTCATACAACAGCTCAACTGCAACTTGCTAATGAAAAGTGCAAAGAAAAAAAAGAGAAAATCCCCAGTAAGAAAACATTTACCAGTATATATACCTATGGAGATAATTATGAATTTACTCTATCACTATGTCTGCTGGAGATTAGTAGCGTTTCACAGGTATGTAAATGGTCATATTAGGGAGTGTTAGCCCAAATAAAGCTTTGTTAGATTTATAATTACTTTGACATGTAAAGTAATACAGATGGAAAACACAGACTGCAGCGTGCCCATTATGTTTTTTTTCATTGGCAATTTGTTTAGACAGTATTTTAAAACAGTGCTATTTAATTGCAAAGTATTGAAAGCCACGGTCACCTGGAACAACATCTGGTGTCTCGTAGTGATGTAGTAACCAGTGAGAGGAACTACAAGGAATAGGAGGAAACCAGGCATCCAACACCCCTGGAAGTTTGTCGGATGATGGAGTAAAGCTGGACTTCAACAACCCTCCCGAAAGAAAAGATTAATTCATCATTTTAAAAAGGTCAAGGTGATAGCTCCTCAAGTGTCAAAGTATCTTCTCCAGTTACTTCAAAAACTAAAAATCAGTACTGGACCACAAACACTTCTGGGTTATGGGCCCCTACATCTTCTACTTTTAAATTAACCTGTGCCATTGTTAATGGAAACACTTTTACCGATTAACAATATAGATGCATCACCCCAACTGCATAAATTTGACTAGGATTTTTAAGAGTGTAGTTGTGTTTCCCTTAACTGCTAGTTCCATGCTGGAATAGAAAAATGAAGGGGTTGTTTGTAAGCAGATTTCAGCTGGGAAATGCAGCACATTTTGGCTATAGCATGTTGGAATATAACCAATTGTTTTGGTTGACAAAAAGGCTGCTCTCATGAAATTTGGTTGACTAGCACTCACTAACAGGCATTATGTGTATGCATGCATATGTATGTATGCAGAAGAAATTTGTTTAGGGTTGCCTAAATAGGTTATAGTGACTCACTTTACTAATGATACAGTGAAAAGGTCAACAAACACTATTATAAACATGGGTTACTTACTCTTCAACTATATGGCTATACTTAGACTCAATTTCAGCAGCACATTTTACATCATGTATTTTTCTCATAAAAGATGCTATGTTTTACCTTACTGAGTAGCTTTCATTGAGGATATAAAGACAGAAACACTGCATGCGTGTAAGTTCCTGCCAAAGACAAGTGACAAGCTGTACTGTATTGTATATTTCTTCTTAAAAGTATAAACAGTCATGGGAGACTGATTTATTAAGGCTTTATTCCTACAGGCAAAGATCTTTGGCGGCAGGAAAGAGGGATTCTTGTTGTTCAGTCCTGTGCACACTTGAGCATCTACAGCCAGATTTGTACCATGGATATTAAATGGCAGGAGCTGCCACTGTTTACCTTTAACTGCTCATGTGAGCAGTTACATGAAATTAGGGACTCTGACTGGCGCTGGAAGAAATTCATGTTCAGGCACAGTACTGGACATATGCAAACCAGTCAGCTAAAGTGGAACTAAACTCTCCCAATCAACATTACTATTTTTAATCCATATGATGCTAGCATTAGTATATAACCAAGAATGTATATTATATCTACTTGTTTTAAAGTGGTTCTAAAGGCTTTTTTGCTTTTAATGCATTCTCTGCATTAAAGTAAAAAACCTTTTCAAAATTGCTCCCTCCAGCCAACCTGAGCCGATCTGGATTCAGCACTGTGCCCAAGAGCAGCAGCTTCTCTCCTCTCACAGGACAGAGGAAGCAGCAGGAGCCAATGTTAATCAAAATCCTGTGACGAGGGAGCAGGGGAACAAGGCCAAGCTGTGTGCTGTGTATCTAAGGATGCAGGCAGTGTGGCTCAGAATTGAGCCTGCACAAGTGCCCCCACAGTAAGCGGCTTCCTATGGGGGCACTCATCAAAGAGGAGGAGCCTGGGGCGTCAGCAGGGGACCCCAGAGGAGGAGGTTGAAGGCTTGCACAGAGAAGGTATGTATGACATGTTTATTTAAAGAGAAAAATTAAAAAAAATAAAAACACTTTTTTTCTCTTTTACATTTCTTCAGTTGCTTTCTGGTTTCGGCCTAGATCAAAATAATGTCATACATCTGAGGCATCATCATGGGCATTTTTTTTTCTTTCAAAAAGGGGCTCTCTTTGCCAAGCATACTATCCTGCCTGCCTGAGCGAAGGAAAGATGGATTCCAGGAAATAAATGCTACATAAATCATCTGCCCTTACTCAAAGTGGCTGCAGCTAGAAATGCTAGGGGGCGTTTTTAATGTGATTTCTCAACAAAAACAATGGAGTAATGGATGGATGGGGGCATTTGCTTTGAATATTAAAATGTTTGAGGTGATCCAATACAGTTTTATTCCCTATACCAGACCAATTTGTATGTGTCAATATCACTGAGTGCTGCTGCATCATTGGCAACATTTTGTTGCATCCAAACACAGCTGCCTATCCGCCCTCATTCTCAATAAGGCTCACAAGATTTGAAAATGTTCACAAACTTCACGTGTGAAGATTCACTTCAACTATCCAATCATGTGAAGAACTTAATCTGCACATGATTAGATAAATAAAAGACATCTTCATGAATTTTATTATGTGAACATCCTCAAATCCCTTAGTAAATCAGCTATCATGTGTTTATATTCCAAGGCTTGAAAGCAAAACACAAAAGATGGCAATGTAGCTGCAAAACACAATAAATTGTTGCAGCTATTTATTCACTCCTGTGTTGCATAATATTGCAGAGGTAGTGAAGCTTTACCCATTCACAGAGTCACACCCTTGGATTAGCATACTACACTTGTGTCAAGATTTGCTACCTCTGTGGATACCAAATCACCTTGGCATTCTACTTTTTTCATATAGGCATACGTAAGAGAAGAGTCTATAATACTTAAAGTAGATGCAAACCCTTTCATTTTCTAAAGCACTGTGTATCAAACTGCCTTTTTAATAAAATACTTGTTTTCACCTTTTTGTTGCATTTCAGCTCTGCTGATCGCCTGTAGCATCTTTACAGCCACTTCTTGTCTACATGCATGCACTGCAGCAATTTCTCAGGGCAGGTTACAAAATAAACGACAACAGTGTGTTGATATTGTACTCCCCTTTGGAAGCTCAATGTGACAGGGGGACAATACAAATATCCAAATGGGAGACAGGAAAAGAGCATTGTCAGCCTATAACTAAAGTGCCAAAAAAGGACATTCACGAAAATTAGGATTAATAATAAAACTTTTGAAATTACACTAACATGTTAATGATTGTATGAGATTGTACCACCTGGCTTTGCTTATACTTTTACTACTAACCTAATTTTGAACTGTATATATCACCTAAATCTAAATGGTTTGTGAGTTGATTACATTTAGGCTCCATGCACACTAGGAGCAGAAAAAACGTCAACGTTTTTAGCTTAAAAACGTGGCATAAAAGACACAAATTGTACAAAGTTTAGGCAAGTCTATGAGAGTTTAAGAACATTTCGTTTCTAGGTGTTTTTTGCATTACACGCCCCTCTGCATAAGCCAGGAAATGATGTACAGTGACAACACACTTTTTTTTTTACTAAAAAAAACGTTGAAACTTGACGTTCAGAAGAGATAAGAGGAGTTTAGGAGAGACTGACGTTTTTACAGCTCCTAAACTTCTCCAGAAAACGTGATAGAGAAGGGTTTTTTTTCCTGCCTCTGAACGTCCTAATGTGCAAAGACACATAGAACACAATAGAACACAATAGAAGTGCTTCTAGAGGTAGGTGAAAAAAACGTCAAACACCTGTAGAATTGACGTTTAAGTCCAGTGTGCATGGAACCTTACAAAAGTTTAACTACAGATTGCAATTTTTTTCCTATACACTGCATACAGTTTAGCTTAACATACATATTACAATCCGAATGAGATTGTACAACTTTTGCATCCACTCCATTAGATTTACCAAAATTATGTGCTAAAAAGGACACCTAAAAACCCTTTCAATTTGTATGCAATGAAGCCAAGCCCCTAGTTGGTAGATCTTAAGAAGATTTTAAAGTCAGATGGTAATGTGTGTGGTGAACTCAATGTAGAAACATTTATAAAATGAATGTGTATTTATGGCCTGTTTTAGCTTTTTACAAAAAACAAATTGGAGTTGAATTAAAAGATTGATTGTGGGCTGAAACTGCAGACTGTCAGTAGTAATGCTGGGGTATTTACATCCTAATTGGGTCAATAGTTTAGGAATTGCAGCACTTTTTATATGCAGTTCCCATCTTTTCAAGAGACCAAAGCCAATTAACAATTGTGTGACGAGTGGTACCAAATCTAGGTGTGAATAGAATCGAATCCTTAGAGCCCTTCTACACTTCTACACTGAAGCGCTCGAAAACTGCCCATAAAACGCCAAGCGATTTTGCGGTGCTTTTCAAGCGTTAGCGGTGCAATTTTTGAAGGTCATGTGACTCAAAAACTGCTTCAAGAAGCATTTTGAGGCGCTTTTCAGGTGTTTCCCATGTATTCAATGTAGAATGGCTCTTTTGAGGCATTTTTTTTAGCGCTCCAAAGATGCTGCTTGCAGGAGTTTTTTCACCTCCCCAGTGAAAAAGCATCCAGTGTGAAAAGGCTTTTGAAAGCATTTGCATTTTGCATTTGAAAGCTGTTGCTGTGAACTCTCATTATGAGGATCAAAGAGCTGTTAATGTAAATGAAACAGGCCATATGAAAACAAACCAAATTCATCAGCGAGATGGATTAGGGGTGGTCAAATTACCAATTTTATTTTTAAAAGAAATTATTGTAAAATAGAAATGAGCCGGTGAGCTTGAAAACATCAGAAGCTCTGAATGACCTTGAAAAAGAATTGTGCTAGATAACACACAACATCTAGCCAAGTCAAGAACACTTTCCAAGAGGTAGGTGTATCATTGTTAAAGACTCATTTTAAAAGGAGGCTTCATAAAATTCAGTGTTTTGTGGCTACACAGAAAAGGTTGCCAATAAAACAGAAGAGAAACAGAACACAATGGGCTTGATTTACTAAAAGTGGTGCACTAAGAATCTGGTGCAGCTGTGCATGGTAGCCAATCAGCTTCTAACTTAGCTTGTTCAATTAAGCTTTGACAAAAAAAAAAACAAAAACCTGGAAGCTGATTGGTTTCTACGCAGAGCTGCACCAAATTTTGCAAGCTGCAGTTTTAGTAAATCAACCCAATAGAGTATTAATACCAAGGGGAAAGGTATTTTCTTTGAAGAACTGAAGGGTGTACATTTTGGACAGGGAGGACAAATGGTTCTTAAGAGGTGTTAAAAAAAAAAAGCAAAAAAAAAAAAGCCCATCTTTGTCAAACAGTTAACGAAGTCATGTAAATGACTGGCAGCAGTCTCAGACAATATGGAATCATATGATTGTTTATGCAATTCAAACAGGGTGGGTTCAAAAGCTATCAGGATAGGATGGCATTTTACAATACAGATGGACAATGACCCAAAACATATTGCGAAAGCAACCCCAGAGCATTTGAAGGTAAAAGAAGTGACATGATCGTGTGATATTAAAGGTTAATTTATTTTTCAGCGGTAAAGCGGGACTATTTTTAGCGCCGCTTTACTGTTGTTTTAGTGGCGCTATTCGGCTGCTAGCGGGGCGGTTTTAACCCCCCGCTAGCGGCCAAAAAGGGGTTGCATCTGCCCGCAAAAAGCTGCCGGAGCGGCGTTTTGCCAGCGGTATCGAAGCGCTGCCTCATTGATTTCAATGGGGAGCAGCAGTGAGTTCACCGCTCCTTCATCGCTCCAAAGAAGCTGCTGGCAGAATTTTTTGTGATACCCTGCCAGCGCACCGCTCCACAGTGTGAAAGCCCTCAGGTTTTCACACTGGAGTGAATGGAGCCGTTTTTTTCAGGAGCTATGCAGGTGCTGTTTTTAGCGCTGTAGCGCCTGAAAAACGTCGGCAGTGTGAAAGGGGTCTAAGAGCTAAATAGACAAAGTGGACAGCTGGTGTAAAAAAAAAATAATTTTTTTTTTATTAAAACGCTTTAAAAAGAAGTCCTCCAGATTATGGCCTAATATATTATCTAAGGCCCCTTTCACACAGGCGCCTCCATTAGACGGACTCTGCTTGCTCAGCATGGGACTACTCCGCTGATCCCTGCTGAGCAGGCGGATGACCGGTCCATCTCCACTCACTTTACAGAGCAGAGACGGGCATAGTCCTGCTCTCCTCTATGGGGAGACAGGCGGTCCGTTTGCATGTGATCCTATCTGATCCGCCAGACAGATGGTAAATAGGACCACCATTCGTCTGGATCAGATCGGATAGTGGCGGATGTCAGCGGACATGTCACTACTGACATACGCAGCTCCATTGGAGTGAATGGAGGGTCTGATCAGTTCCGAATGAAAAACTGACAGGCGGACCTAAACAGACAGCCCGTGTGAAAGGGGCCCAAAGCAAACGGAGTTGGGGTAAAATAATGAATGGAATTGAAAATGAATCAAGGAAGGATATATATATATATATGCACACACACATTTAAAACTAGGTGTACAGTGCCTCGAAAAAGTATTCATACCCTTTGAAATTTTCCACATTTTGTCATGTTACAAACAAAAACGTAAATGTATTTTATTGGAATTTCATGTGATAGACTAACACAAAGTGGCACATAATAGTGAAGTGGAAGGAAAATGATAAATGTTTTTCTTTTTTTTTTTTACAAATAAATATCTGAAAAAAACCCTAACTAAAATCTAGTGGAACCAATTGCCTTCAGAAGTCACTAAATTCTTGGAGTCCACCTGTGTGTAATTTAATCTCAGTATAAATACGCTGTTCTGTGAAGCCCTCAGGTTTGTTAGAGAACCTTAGTGAACAAACAGCGTCATAAAGGCCAAGGAAGTTTAAAGCAGGGTTAGATTTTAAAAAATATCCCAAGCTTTGAACATCTCACGGAGCACTGTTCTATCATCTGAAAATGGAAAGCGTATGGTACAACTGCAAAACTACCAAGACATGACAGTTTACCTAAACTGACAGGCCGGACAAGGAGAGCATTATTCAGAGAAGCAGCCTAGATACCCATGGTAACTCTGGAGGAGCTGCAGAGATCCACAGCTCAGGGGGGAGAATCTGTCCACAGGACAACTATTAGTCCTGCACTCCACAAATCTGGTCTTTATGGAAGTGTGGCAGGAAGAAAACCATTGTTGAAAGAAAGCCATAAGAAGTCCCGTTTGTAGTTTGAGAGAAGCCATGTGGAAGACACAGCAAACATGTGCAAGAAGGTGCTCTAGTCAGAAAAGACCAAACTTAAACTTTTTACCCTAAAAGCAAAATGCTATGTGTAGTGGAAAACCAACACTGCACATCAACCTAAACACACCATCCCCACCATGAAACATTTCTTAGAAGAAAACCTGTTAGAGTCTACAAAAGACTTGAGACTGGGGCAGAGGTTCACCTTTCAGCAGGACAATGACCCTAAACATACAGCCATAGCTACAATGGAATGGTTTAGATCAAAGCATATTCATGTGTTAGAATGGCCCAGTCAAAGTCCAGACCTAAATCCAATTCAGATTCTGTGGCAAGACTTGAAAATTGCTGTTCACAGACACTCTCCATCCAATCTGACAGATCTTGTGCTATTTTGCAAAGAAGTATGGGCAAACATTTCACTCTCTAGATGTGCAAAGCTGGTAAAGACATACCCAAAAAAGACTTGCAGCTGTAATTGCAGCAAAAGGTGGTTCTGCAAAGTATTGACTCGGGGGGACTAAATACAAATGCATGCCACACTTTTCACATATTTGTAACAATTTGGAAAATCATTTATCATTTTCCTTTCACTTCACAATTATGTGCCACTTTGTGTTGGTCTATCGCATAAAATCCCAATAAGATAGACAGCCCTTGTTTGTGCCTGTATTATCTGATGGCCAGTAAGGTCTCAATTATTTTACTGGCTAAAAAACATCAATTTTTTCAGCTGCTAAAAATTAGCTGAGTACTAATGATCACAGTGGACAGCATGGATGGCAGGTGTGTTTGGATGCTGGCCTCATCTGATTTATAGAATCTGAGTGATATCTACTAAAAAGGACTGTGCCTGTCACAGATGGCTTTCTGTATCATTAAGGCCCCTTTAACACTGGTGTGATTTTGCAGCACTTTCCCAGGGCTGCACAAGCCCATACCAGCCTGTAAAATGTTTTTGTCTGATCATGTAGGTCACTTACCAATAAAACTTAAAAAATAAATTTTGAACTGCTGGCTGTGATTTAGTTTAGCAGTCAAACATATGCTAAGCCAATCATACTGATACATTGTCTTTACTGCATAATTGCCCCATGCTTGAAAACAAACTATTGAGATTATAATTTTTGTCTCCAACCACAAGTACAACAGAGTAAACAAACCTGCCCTTATAAAACTACATTAACAACCAAATCACACACACTAGTGAACAAAGCCTTTATATCCTTGTGCCTCAAATACACATGCATGTGCTCACAGTTTAGTTAATACAGCTATCAGATGCCAAGCATTATTTCAATCAATTTTAGAGCATTAACTAAACAGCTTACAATGCATAGTTACAGGCCTATAGTGACCAATTAGCACTTTGCTACAAAAAAAACATCCCGTACCTTCATTTTTTTTTTTTTCAAGTGTACATATCACCTGTGCAAAGTACAGTCGGCAATGTTGTTGGTACAATCAATTTACATATACAAACTTAGTACAGATCAATGTTTTGAGCACTAATAGGCAACAAAAAAAGGATATTGGTTTACCCCACAAATTACCTTTTTCTATTCTGTGTAGGTGATAAATACGCTAGCATAAGCAAATATTCTATATGGGAGAAAAACATTTGTCTAATATAAGACAAGGTTCACTCCTCCCCTTCTATTTTAGTGGTTTGAATATGATGACAGTAATATTAAGTTAAACATGCAAATATCATCAGTAGGGGACATAAGTTTTGTAGCAAATGTAGTATAATCTGCTTTGGTAAAGTGATCTACCATAAATTTAACCTGTAAGGCTTGCCTCCGTAGCATGACACTTAGTAATAAATCATACCCAAATGACCTCACCTTTTCACTTCAGCTGAATAAGCTCATCTATGAGGTGAAAAAAAAAGGTTTAAGGCCCCTTTCACACAGGCTTTCTGATCAGGTCCGCCTGTCAGTTTTTCAGGCGGACCTGATCGGATCCTCCATTCAACCCTATGAAGCAGCGGATGTCAGTGGTGACATGTCTGCTGACACCCGCTGCTATCCAATCCTCTCCACCAAATCCAGACAGATGGAAGTACTTATTTTCCATCCGTCTAGCGCAGGGATATGCAATTAGCGGACCTCCAGATGTTGCAGAATTACAACTCCCATGAGGCATAGCAAGACTCTGACAGCAACAAGCATGACACCCAGAGGCAGAGGCATGATGTGACTTGCAGTTTTGCAACAGCTGGAGGTCCACTAATTGCATATCCCTGGTCTAGCAGATCGGAAAGGATGAAAATGGACAGGCGGCCTGTTTTCATCCGCTTTCCCCATAGAGGAAAGCGGAACTCTGACAGGTCCATCTCAGCACAGTGAGCGGAGATGGACCTGTCATGCGCCTGCTGAGCGGGGATCAGCGGATTGTTCCCCCCACTGAGCAAGCGGAGTCCATCAAACGGGCTAATAAGGTAGACATATATGAATCTTTTCAGGTGACTCTTTAGACCCTATGGGAACAAAAGAACACTTTAACCCCATATGGCATTTTAGGTGAAAAGTCAAGAGTCACTTACAGGCTGCAAAAGGCAAGTGCACAGTAACACAATTCTGTTTCCACTGGCTGCTGGCATTGCTTGGTTAGGGAAACAGCATATATCACAGTCTACAAGCGTGGTATACAATAGTACAAATGAATGGCACTATCATCATAAAATGCTTAGCATTAGAAGCACTGCAAAGTCTGCTATGGTGACAGGTTCAATCAAACTCAAAGTGGTTTTAAACCTCAGACATTATATTTGAACAAAGCACATATTTCTATAGTGTAACAGGAGAGCGATCTCCAGCTGAATGACAGTCTCAGCTCTGTTCCTGTGTGAAGTGGGTGTGCCCCTTCCCTCCAATCAGCTCTCAGAGCTCTTGTACAGTGTGTTACTGCAGCTCTATGACCCACTGCTTTGTGGGTTTGTGAAAAATCCTTTTAATCTCTGAGTTTTACAAGGATGTACAGGACAAATGGCTGCAGATAAACAGGTACAACTTATGTATGAGGATTTCTTTCACCTCTGTAGATCACCTGAGGCCAGTCACTTCACTGGGTAGATGTAAGGGTTTACAACCACTATAAGATAGAGTCAGCCTAAAACCTAACTGTCTAAGCCATTATATAGGGCTTTTTGGTATGTGGCACAGATTCCTGCCAGAAATATCGACTGGGTAAACCAATGTTCTAGGATGCAGTAAAGTAGCAGGGAATTTCCATGGATTGGTTGTAGGAAATAAAGACAAACAAGTAAGCAACCAGTGGAAACATAAATGTACTCCAGCCTTAAATATAGTAAAAAGCTTACAAAAAATTCACACAAGAAATGTATGATGATGCATCCTATAACTGACCACTTGTGCCATTAAGATTAATAGAAATAACAAAAATCCTTTAAAAGTATATGGAACTGTCTACTATAACTATGAAGGAGCACTATATATGTTATGGAGCATTTCTCATTCACGGAGCACCTACAAATAATCCAGTTAAGTGTACCAGTGACTGGCATCCATTCTGTGTAGTGAAAATACATTCATTATTATGCAGCTAATCTTTAAAAGAATATGTCAGTGATGCATATTTAGTTTGACTCTCTAAAATTAACAGCTCCCATTAAACTGTTAAAGGACATTCTCATAAATATGTGATAAGCTGACAAAATGCTTGCCTTTATATGTAGATGAGGTGCATTTTAACAGGACAATGACCTGTTTTGTAGGTTTCAATATTAAACAGACCACTGTGTACACTGGTTTGTGTTGCTCGTATACATAAACTTATACAGACTTAATTTAAAGTTTAACACCAAAGCAACCAAAATGAATACTGCTTGAGGCAGCTAACAGGCTAGAAGCTAGGGGCAATATGTGGTGAGAGGTCAGAAATAAACATTCTTAAAAAGGTGTACAATGTCACTTATGAATATTTTTTTTTTTTTAAGGAAAAAAAAAAAATCATCACACCATGAAAAATAGAACCCAGTGCAAACTTGTATTACAGGATTTGATGACATTTAGACAAAAAACACAAACTAAAAATTATATTATTTACCCTTATGATAACACTCATAGTAAAAGCAAAATATCTGAAAATTGTATTTTACTTAAACAGTTTAATGGCAATTTTAAAAAGGTGCAGATTGGTAATATGCCTGTTATGAAAAGGAGCAAAGTATTTAGCAGCAGATTAACCTAACTGGTATCGTCATTCCTTAGCCATTTTAAACTGTTTTGAATGTCCAAATCTGTTTAGTATAGCTCCACCCGTAAGACTGTTCTGAAGTTTAGCTCACATGGTGCATTTTGTTAGTGCTGTGAGGACAACTTGCATTGAAATGGTTCCATGGCCTTGCAATTAAAAAAGGAAGAAAAAAAAAGTCAGTGCAAGCTGGAAAAGGATGTTGATGCCAAAGTTGCTTGACCCAGCCCAGTTAGAGAGGCAGGATGCATGGCAATTTACAATTTAGCTAAGGCAGTAATAAAAGCAAAAGCTTAGAGTAGGAATAAAGGCTGTTGTCACAGGTAGATAGAGCAAGGTCTGCAGCACCTTCAAGTGAATTAAGCCTATTAAACTATATTTCCAATTCTAGAGAGTGACTTTTGACCTCAAACCCTGACTGATTGCGCTTTACATGTGCATCAAGTGCTGTAATTGCAGTCTGCTAGGCTGCATTTTCCAACTGCATTTTAACACACATTTTAAAATTTCATGAAATAACAAAGACGTTCAAAATCTTTAAGTGCCACCAGTAAGATATCTAGATCTCAGAATTTTGGACCGGATAATAACCTTACTGTTACAAATTTTTTAGGCCTATGATAGCAAAAGAGGATATGGAGAGCCTGCTGTTTTAATTCACAGTTGAATGCAATATTCAGAGGAACTAAATAGTAAGGGCTTTATCCTAAAAAACAAACAAGTGGTGGAAAGAGCAAGTGTTTAGAACTGGTCTGCCAACTCACTGACTCTTGGTCTGCAAAGATCTAAAAACCACTATAAGCATAATCTTGGACATTAACCTTAGGTTTGTGTAGGTGTGACTAACACAGATAATAACATGAATTGGCCAGACCGCCAATATTAAATGTATGATAGTCACAGTATACAAGATCAGCCTGATAGAACTGTATTATTTGTTAACCACTTCAATATCTTTCCTCTCCACATCAAGCTGGAAAAGAAACATGAGCTGTGTTACCACATTTTGCCTTGAAATGTTAAACAAATGCATGTTAGAGAAGTATTGCCACTCACTTACCCTGAATACAAACAGTTGTGTGAATGGCTAAAACATTTTGCTACCAGTGTGAACATCAAAGTTATAATGTGCAAACATGTTACAGTCCATTCTGGCAGCAAACAGGCTTGCTATTTTTTTTTATTTTTTATTAATACCCCTCCTTCCTGCATTTTTAGTAAAAACTTTTTGCACCAACTTAATTTGCTTTCAGCAGTCCCCGAATGCCATGGTTTAAAAAAAAAAAGGAAAAAGAAAAAACACTCTGCACTTCCTACCCCTCCCAGCACAAAATGACTCTTAAATGGTAGGTTTTGTGAATTCACATTGTCTTTCAACATTGGCTTTCATTATTCAAGTATTTCAAGACTGATATGTGTTTTTTGTCCATTTTTTAGTTTTTTTTTTATTTTCTACATCTCCCTCCCCCCAGACCCATGTTTTCAGCATCCCTCCTCCCCCATTTCTTCTGATCTCCAGTAGGGGGAGGAAGGAATTTGCAAGCACAAAAAAAAAAAATGTAAAAGGGAAAAAAAGAGAAAAAATGCACCCTCCTTGAAAGCGACCGCAGGTTTTTGTAACATTAGCGATCAAAGTCTTAACTTGCACCCACCTGATTTAACCATCGGTTTTCTTTTTCTCTTTTTAGTTAAAATGTATTTATTGCAAGTTTGAAGGAAAAAAAAAAAACACACAAAAAGGTCAAGTTAGTGCTGCTGCTCTGAAAGGTCACGAGGTCAGAGTTGAAAGTTCAAAGTTCATATTGAGTCGGTCCCTCCTCCCAAAAGATCACCGGGTAGCAAAGGGGCAGGGCTGCCCATCCGGTGGGCATCCTCTGTGTTGGGCACCCCCCACAGGCTGGATGTGTAGCTTGGAGTACCCCAAAGAGACACGCCTGGCAGGTCACTACCACCGCCACCACTGCTCCACTGTCCCAGCCCTGTGGTCCCTCCGAAAAGGTTTAGGGCTGGCCCTACCGGTTCAGCCTGATGGTTCTGTCCCACTTCCAATGGCTGCCAGCCTGCGCCAGGAGCAGAAGGTGTTGGTGGCTGAGCTTGTGCAAGATAACGGCTCACCTCTTCATCCGTTGCAAATTCCGCCAGGATGGTCGTGTTACCCAGGACGCACCTACGATGATGAAGGGACGGACAACAAATACAGTCAGTGAGCAAATTTATAAATGAGCATACAGTAAGTAAAAAAAAAGAAAACACCCTGTGCACCACTGTCTACCTACACTGTCTCCCATTCATGTTCTACCCACAACACAAAAAAATTAAACAAGCATAAGTAGTAAAGTCACCTGAAATTATCTGAACTGCAGTATGGTCCAGGAAATTTAAATTCAGTTCCAGGCAACTAAGAAATTATCTCCTGAAGTGGGGCTGTGCCTGTCATCAGTGCTGTGTTTTGGCCTAGGCCGACAAAAAAGCCACCCCCCGCACAAAAACCCCCCTGTCCTCCTCCCGGCTCCCGCATGCAGGCTGCCAACAGGGGAGCCACGCTGTACACCTGTACCACCAGAGAGGGAGCCACGCTGTACCCACACCACCAGAGAGGGAGCCACGCTGTACCCGCACGAGAGAGCCGCGCTGTACATGTAAAAATAGGGGGATGGGGGTTGACACCATTTTTACCGCACAAGGTGTCACCAACCATTGGACCAACCCACTGTCCAAGAGCCCAATGCCACAACAAGTTCCGGCACTGAGCTCTGATAACTGGCCAGACAGGGGTGTGCTAGCGTGGACACCAGGGACATCTGCCGCCCAGGGGCCCGCAAGTGGCGATTGGCTTTTCATAGCAGCCGACACCTCTCTCCCCACTGACAGCTGCACACACTCCTCGGGTCCAATGTTCTAGTGTACACAACCAGGAAAAGGAGGAGCCACAGAGGAGGGACACGACTTCAGTGCAAGAGTCGGGCTGCTGGTCTGATGTCTGTTTATAGTTTACAGTGGAGGGGGACACAGTAACCGGGAGGAGAGGAGAGACCTAGGGCAGCACAAAACCTGAATACACCACTGCTGTCATGCTTATATTGCTGTCTGTGCCCTTTCTGAAGTGATTCATCCTTCCTATTTATCCTAATGGTCATTGCTGCCAGGAATTAAAGCAAAGGAAAATCAAAAAGTTTGAGTTGTAACCAAAATAGGCAAAGAAGGTAAATCTTCCTATGGGGGCTCTTATTCTGACAATATACAAGGAGGGATTTCCCTGACTTTAGAGAGATTTTCTCTTGTTTGCTGTTGTTTCTACAGGAAAGTAAGTCAGAGGAAATCTATGGAACACAGATGGCAAAAAAATACAAAAATAACTTTCCCCATTACACAGAAAATTACAAAAGATTTTGGCTACATATATACTTGACAATTAAAAGGAAACTCCAGGCATTGACACATTTTTAACCACTTGCACTCCGGAATGTACAGGCCATTTTTTTGCGATATGGCATTGCGTTACTTTAATGCCGCGTACACACGAGCGGACTTTACGGCAGACTTTGCCCTGCGGACTTTTCAACTGACTTTCTGAATGAACGGACTTGCCTACACACGATCAACCAAAGTCCGACGGATTCGTACGTGATGACGTACGACCGGACTAAAACAAGGAAGTTCATAGCCAGTGGCCAATAGCTGCCCTAGCGTTGTTATTTTGTCCGTCGGACTAGCATACAGACGAGCAGACTTTTCGACCGGACTCGAGTCCGTCCAAAAGATTTGAAACATGTTTCATTTCTAGGTCCGTCAAACTTTTGGGGGAAAAAAGTCCGCTGGAGCCCACACACGATCGAATTGTCCAACGGACTCCGGTCCGCCGAACCAAGTACGCAGTAAAGTCTGGTCGTGTGTTCGCGGCATAACTGACAATTGTGCGGCGTGCGACACTGTACCCAAATAAAATTTATGTCCGTTTTTTTTTCCACAAACAGAGCTTTCTTTTGGTGTAATTTGATCACCTTTGCATTTTTTATTTTTTGCACTATAAATAAAAAAAGACTGGCAATTTAGCAAAAAAAAAAAGTTTACTTTCTCCTCTAAAACATATCCAATAAAAATTAAAAAAAAAAAAATCAAATTTCTCCATCAATTTAGGCCAATATGTATTCTGCTACATATTTTTAGTAAAAAAAAAAAAATCCCAATAAGCATATATTGATTGGTTTGCACAAAAGTTAGAGTCTACAAACTATGGCATATATTTATGGAATATTTATTTATTTATTTTTTACTAGTAATGGCTGCGATCAGCAACCTATAGTGGGACTGCAATATTACAGAGGACAAATCGAACACCTGACACTTTTGACACTAATATAATGATCAGTACTAAAAAATATGCGCTGTCACTGTACTAATGACACTGGCTGGGAAAGGGTTACGATCAAGGGCGATCAAAGGGTTAACTGTGTGCCTAGCTTGTGTTTCAGTGTAGTGGGGAGGTGCTTTTACTAGTGGAAGGCATGGTTCATTGTTCCAGGAACACAGGATCCACGCTTTCTGTACTGACAGAACAGCAATCTGCCTTGTTTACATAGGCAGATTGTGTACAGAACGATAAGTGAGTGCCGGCCAACATCAGGTCCGCGGGACGTGCTGATCAGCTCCTGCTGTGTAGATCCACCATGGCAGCGAGCCACTGGCGGTGTGTACTCGTGCCTGATACCCGGAAGTGAAGGATCAAGTATATATACATGATCCTGTGCAACACAGCCACCCTGTAGCAGAAAATGTGCTATATGGCGGTTGGCAAGTGGGTAAAATTTCTAATGTGAAAAAAAAAAAAAAAAAAAATCCTGTTCTAAAGAACATTGTAAATGTGTGTTCTGTGAATGGGCAAGGGAAAAGGGAAGGTGGTGGATAAAGGACACCATTGCTTCTCTGTACGATTGCAGAAGCTCAAATACCCACAACAGCTGGAGCATGAAGAAGAAAGTGGATTCTACAATAACCAGAAGTGATCCGCACAATTCAGTACACATCAGTCCAGGTAACTTTTTCACATAAGAAATTAAGAAAATGCGCAGACTTCATTGTATTGCTGCTTACAATTTTGTTTTGTATTGCCATTTACACTTGTTTTATAGCGATTTGATTTTTTCCCTGTTTCTGTCCAGGTCTCTTACTTCCTCCACAACGTCACTGCTTTTCTTCTTTCATCTCTTCTCCTTTCCCCCTATCCGCCATTCACTCACCACTGGGAATAGTTACCAGTAAGCCAGCTACTTTTTATTCTGTCATGACCACCTCCAGTCCCCCTAAACCAATAATTGTGCTCTCTCATAATACTCAGGGCCTGAATTCAGCAGTTAAACACCAGAAGGCCTTTCAATTTTAGCACTCAGTGGGAGCAGAGGTGGTCTTCTTGCAGGAGACCCACTTTCTGGGCACTTATCAGGCCTCCTTTATGCATGGCCAATACCCTCAGTTTTATTTGGCTCATGCACCAGATCAGACACGGGGAGTGGCTATAGGCATATCTAAACAGCTCTCTTTCTCACCCCTCAATTCTATTAAGGACCCTGACAGCAGGTACTTACCAGAGGGTGAACTAGTCACTTTTATCACTTATTATGCTCCAAATGCTGACTAGATCTCTTTCTTTAGGTTCATCTTCCAAACTCTCTCCCCACATTTTATGGGTAC
Organism: Lithobates clamitans; assembly: GCA_037952925.1. NCBI lineage: Eukaryota > Metazoa > Chordata > Amphibia > Anura > Ranidae > Lithobates > Lithobates clamitans. The sequence goes on along the minus strand of JBBGZY010000618.1, from coordinate 703,594 downwards.
GGTGATCCTGGGATTGGGTGGGAGTCAGTGCACAAAGATAGCATTGGACTCAGCCCTGGAAATGGCTTGACCCACGGGGTCCCAAATCTTACACCTGTCTAAAATGGGCCCTAAGTTTGGAAAATTACTACAGGCTCTCCACACTTAACGACCAGGTTCCGTTCCAGCGATCAGGTCGTTAAACAAGGAGCCACAAGTAATCAATATTTTAAACATTTTTAACTACTGTACAGCTTATAAAGGGAATGTAAATATCAAAATATCAATCATATACATCGTGTCGCTATTTCTATTGCAAATATCCATAAGTGCAAAATAAAGCAAATTGTGCAATAAACAAATCCTGTGCAGATAGATAATGAATAGACACCAATAAAACTAGAGATAAATAATCAAACATGAGCTGAAACAATTGCAATAAACAATCTAATGATAAACGCATACAAAGGTGCAACCTAAATATATCAATTGAAACATGCAAAAACGCATGAAAAGTGCACAGTGCTGAGTGACCTTAAAACACTCTATCAAATCGCACAGTATACCAACAGTAGTGATCCTTAGTAAACTATAATAAAAACATGACAATAGCATGCAACTGTGTGCATAAGTGAAAAAGCACAATAAATATAACCGTGATAATGTCCACAGTAACAAGTGATAATGTCCTTAAAAGTGCAGTATGAAGGGTTCAATGTGCTCAAAACAATAAAGGTGAAGTGCCGGAAATATATTCTAAATCTGTGTCCTCTTCGTGTATATATCACACTCAAATAAGGAGTGGCCCCTTACCTAGCGGTGCTAGGTCAACCGCAAAGATCAACTTCAGGAGGTTGTGGTCTTTAACTTGGGGTCCTGGACTACATGGATTCTGTCCCTGCTTCCCCGCCTGGTGGTACTCAGTGAACCGCAAACTTATGCAGGTGGCTGTGATCTTTAATTATGGTCCTAGACCAGCGCGGGTCTTATCTCCACCTCCGTGCCTCAAATATGGGTGTACCAATAATAAAGGACAAGGGGATACCGTATAGTGTAGTAGGTTAGAGGATAAACTTTATTGTAAACAAATACAGGTACTCACATAGAAAAGTATTAGACCGGTGCTAAACTCCCACGAGCAGCGAGCTAGTTAGCCTCAGTCAGTGAGAAGTGCCCATTCCGTCCCTACGCGTGACGTCACCAATCACGTGACTTCATCAGGGGATGGAGATAAGACCCGGGATGGAGATAAGACCCGCGCTGGTCTAGGACCATAATTAAAGATCACAGCCACCTGCATAAGTTTGCGGTTCACCGAGTACCACCAGGCGGGGAAGCAGGGACAGAATCCATGTAGTCCAGGACCCCAAGTTAAAGACCACAACCTCCTGAAATTGATCTTTGCGGTTGACCTAGCACCGCTAGGTAAGGGGCCACTGCTTATTTGAGTGTGATATATATACGAAGAGGACACAGATTTAGAATATATTTCTGGCACCTCACCTTTATTGTTTTGAGCACATTGAACCCTTCATACTGCACTTTTAAGGACATTATCACTTGTTACTGTGGACATTATCACTGTTATATTTATTGTGCTTTTTCACTTATGCACACAGTTGCATGCTATTGTCATGTTTTTATTATAGTTTACTAAGGATCACTACTGTTGGTATACTGTGCAATTTGATAGAGTGTTTTAAGGTCACTCAGCGCTGTGCACTTTTCATGCGTTTTTGCATGTTTCAATTGATATATTTAGGTTGCACATTTGTATGCGTTTATCATTAGATTGTTTATTGCAATTGTTTCAGCTCATGTTTGATTATTTATCTCTAGTTTTATTGGCCTCTATTCATTATCTATCTGCACAGGATTTGTTTATTGCACAATTTGCTTTATTTTTCACTTATGGATATTTGCAATAGAAATAGCGACACGGTATATGATTGATATTTACATTCCCTTTATAAGCTGGACCACCCTTTATAGGAGTCCTCCCCATATATCATTCTCTTTATCATCTCTGGTTAGCGCAGCACCCCCTCCCCCTGTTTTCAATTTTTTGTTTGGGTTCTGTCTGTTCCCAATATTGGTGCATGCAGCTGTCCATATATTTTGTGTTTTTAGGTTCTTTCTCCATTACGGTAGCGCAGGAGTAATTCACACCACATACTGTACTGTACTGTATTGTGAAAAAAGGTCTAAACACAAAACTCCAGCTCAATAACGTTTTAATTCGCATAAGTACAGAACACAAATGAAAATTCTGTACTGTGCAATACAATGATGTATAGCAGGGTCGGTAGGGTGGGGAGAGCTGGTCGTTAAACAAGGAGTATCTGTACATCAGTTTGATCTTATTGAAATTTGGAAGGAATTATACCCCTACAGATAAGATTTTTACTATTCAAATGTTCATTCTACCCATTTTAGTATAGACCACATCTTCACTTCCTCTCGTGACATACCACTGGTTTACTTCCTCTAAAATAATAGAGGTCTCTCGGTCAGACCATTCAATCGTAAAGCTAATAACACATACTCCTGGCGACTTAATGAATCGTTACTTAGCAAGCCCTTGGTTTGCTTTGTTGTTGAGATGCATCTGATAGAATATTTTGCTATCAATGATCCAAATCAGACTTCCCCGCAAACTAACTGGGTGGCACATAAAGCTTCCATCAGGGGCATTCTCATACAGCTGGCATCGAGATAAGAAAAATTCTGAAGTCCTCATTCACCAAAAGGAGCCGGAACTTACCGCTCTCCTCAAAGAGCATAAGCAGAACCTGCATCTCGATCATCAACAAAAAAGAAACCACACTCCTCAAGCTTATGTCAGCACTGCTCCCCTAATGTCTGGTGATCGGATGACTGGAAGGTAAGAAGCAGGAAGCAGTAAGAGAGGAGGCAATACAGATCCACAGAACAATGCAGAGGTAGAGAGACACTTTTACTACAGGTCAACAAGTATAGTTTTTTCTCCTTACCCATTCCTCTCTAACAAACCTCAAGAAAACAGCACAGTACTGAAATTATCAAATCTCATTTGAAGTCCCATGAAACTAGCAGTTAGAGGCAGCAGTACCTTAGATGACCTCACACTGCAGATATCTATTAGGCTAAACAATGAGTGCCCAGGTACGAGTACCCAGGTACATGGCAACACAATTTTTCAGAAGGAATTCAATAATAATAATAAAAAAAAGGTAAAACCTATAACGTATTGATGGTAAACATAACAAATTGTACAAAGTAGTGTAATTATGTGGTGTAAGGACCTGTCCTCACACTGCATAGTTATTGGTAGCTCTAAAGCAGACTCAACAATTATCCTGAAACACTTATGGCCAGTCTTGAATGAAAAGAAGCAATGCAAAACAAAAGTATAACAATCTCTCTCAAAAGTCAAGTTCCAGCGAAGACATCACATCCAAGCCAATAAACAAATGTATCCATATAGCAACAGGGAAAATATATATATTTGGTTTGAATGCTTTAAGGCCACTTCTACATAAAAAGCTCTTCGTTTTAATTATAGTGGATATGGTTTGAAGAATAGTTGAGGGTAAAACCTTTTTTTAATCCCCTTCAGTGTAGTCATGTGAGCACCAAGAAGCTTGACAATGTGGCTGAATTCACAGACCCGTGAAATCCCTTGGATAAAAAAGGTAAATTGCACAAAGAGAATGGGTAAGCAGCCAACACGCCACTAGACATACAGTGCTAAACAAAAGTAAAACAAAAGCGTGGCGCTAAAGTGAACAACCATATGAATCAAAAAATTGTAAAACTGATAAATGAACGATTAATTAGAATGATGAATAAATGACTATAATATATAAAAAATAAAATGTAGTGCTAGTAATTATGACCAATGGTAGTAAACACATCAGTGATAGTAACCATTGAAACAGGCACATAAATAAAACACATGTGACATAATAAGAAATGAAATTCAATAATGTCCAAATGAATGACAGTGAAACAAAAGTCCCAAAATGAACTGTGTATGAAATATATTTAACTGGTATGGGAATCTTCTCGTCTCTATGTCATTGATTGTACGATCTTGAACTGGAAACAGATAAAATACGCTTACCAGAGGAGGCGGATTCGGATGCCGGTGACACCGAATCAAACAGGCTCAGAGATCCCAGATGGAAAATGGTTGGTCCCAGAAAGCCCGGATCTCAAGGGGAATCTTTCCTCTGTAGTCCAAATCGCGACTGCCGGTCCAGAAGGCCGAAGGGGAGTCACAGCCACAGGAAAGTTTCAGAAGTATAGGTGGTTCCCAAAAACATATATATAAAACGCCAAAAGTGCAGATCAAATGACGTATTTTTATTGGATATCATAAATAATCAGCAAGCAACATAAAAAGCGTGATCACGTAAAAAGATAAAATCAAGTGTAGGGAAGAGTATAGCTTGTCTGACGCCTGACGCGTTTCGTCTACATGGACTTCAACTGGGGCATCAAACTCATCTCCTACACTGTATAAATTTATATAAAAACTACACAAATAGTGTGAACAATCAAACATCAATTGCAAGGTCACATGATAAATCAACTCCTGATAGGACAGTGTAGGAGATGAGTTTGATGCCCCAGTTGAAGTCCATGTGGACGAAACGCGCCGGGCGAGCTATACTCTTCCCTACACTTTTTTTTATCTTTTTACGTGATCACGCTTTTTATATTGCTTGTTGATTATTGGTGATATCCAATAAAAATACGCCATTTGATCTGCACTATTGGCGTTTTATATATGTTTTTGGGAACCAGCTATACTTCTGAGACTTTCCTGTGGCTGTGACTCCCCTTCGGCCTTCTGGACCGGCAGTTGCGATTTGGACTACAGAGGAAAGATTCCCCTTGAGATCCGGGTTATCTGGGACCAACCATTTTCCATCTGGGATCTCTGAACCGGTTTGATTCGTTGTCACCGGCATCCGAATCCACTTCCTCTGGTAAGCGCATTTTATCTGTTTCCAGTTCAAGATCGTACAATCAATGACATACAGACGAGAAAACTCCTATACCAGTTCAATATATTTCATGCACAGTTCATTTTGGGACTTTTGTTTCACCGTCATTTATTTGGACATTATTGAATTTCATTTCTTATCATGTCACATGTGTTTTATTTATGTGCCTGTTTCAATGGTTACTATCACTGATGTGTTTACTACCATTGGTCATCATTACTAGCGCTACATTTTATTTTTTATTTGTGTTTAGAATACTGGTCATATTTTATGTAGCTGCTTTTTTCTACATACTGGGTTAGTGTTATTTATCTTCTCTTTGGACTATAATATATGTTTTAGGTTGGTGGGAGTTACTGTGATAGTGTGATCTGTCTCTGCCCTGCAATGGGGGGGTCCAGGTCTCTGCCCTGGAACGGGGGGGTCCCCGTCTCTGCCCTGGAACGGGGGGGTCCCCGTCTCTGCCCTGGAACGGGGGGGTCCCCGTCTCTGCCCTGGAACGGGGGGGTCCCCGTCTCTGCCCTGGAACGGGGGGGTCTCCGTCTCTGCCCTGGAACGGGGGGGTCTCCGTCTCTGCCCTGGAACGGGGGGGTCCCCGTCTCTGCCCTGGAACGGGGGGGTCCCCGTCTCTGCCCTGGAACGGGGGGGGGTCCCCGTCTCTGCCCTGGAACGGGGGGGGGTCCCCGTCTCTGCCCTGGAACGGGGGGGGGTCCCCGTCTCTGCCCTGGAACGGGGGGGGGTCCCCGTCTCTGCGGTGGAACGGGGGGGGTCCCCGTCTCTGCGGTGGAACGGGGGGGTCCCCGTCTCTGCGGTGGAACGGGGGGGTCCCCGTCTCTGCGGTGGAACGGGGGGGGTCCCCGTCTCTGGGGTGGAATGATGGTCTCTGCGGTGGAATGGTGGTAAGTAAGGGAAGGTTTATACACATGTAAGATTTATTTTTACCATCTTTGTCCCATTGTGGAGATTTATGCTTCACTTCCTGTCCCATAGCCAAAACAAGAAGTGGGAAAAAGTCCCTGCAAATTAAAGGAATCTTTTGGGGACCCCTAGTTTACCAGAACTACTGTACCCACTTCCCCTCTGACTTTTCTGGTGACAACCCAATTTTTTTTTTATTTTTTTACATTCAATGATAATGGTAAACAAGACAAATAAAGAGGGTGAATCTTTCTTATGGGCACACTGACAGATGTTGTAATCCATCTCCACTCCATCCAAAACCAAAAAAATAAGTTTTGCCTTTAGTTGTACTTTCATTTAAGGTTTAGACATTTATGTTAATGTTTACATTTAATATTTTCCATATTGTGCACTGTTCAGACTTTACTATATGCAGGGAAGTGTACTTTAAGAGCAGATTAAAATAAAAAATAGTTCAATCTCTGACTGCTGGGGCATGGGCACTTGGGCAGTAAGGCTGGGTTCACACCTATGCGAATTGGATGCGGGTTTCCCAGAATCCAATTCGCATGACAGAAGATCGTGATCAGCTCTCTACTGAGCCAGTTCACATATCTCCATTGCAGCTGCGGAGCGGCTTGCACAGGAGGTGTGAACCCAGCCTAATAGTGATAAATCATGGAATGGATAGTGACAGCTCTTTGGATCTCATATTGAGAGTTGACAGCAACAGATTCCAAATGCAAATAGCACACTTGAAATGAACTCTGGACCTTTTATCTGCTCCTTGTAAATGGGATAATGAGAGAATAACACACACCTGGCCATGGAACAGCTGAGCAGCCAACTGTCCCATTACTTTTGGTCCCTTAAAAAGTGGGAGGCACATGTACAAACTGTTGTAATTCCTGCACCGTTCACCTGATTTGGATGTAAATACCCTCAAATTAAAGCTGAACGTCTGCAGTTAAAGCACATCTTGTTTGTTTAATTTCAAATCCATTGTGGTGGTGTATAGAGCCAAAGAGATTAGAATTGTGTCGATGTACCAATATTTATGGACCTGACTGTAAATGCTAGAAGTCTAGCTAATAAGATGGGAGAACTGGAGCTGCTAATGTATGAGGATGATTTTGATTTTATGGGAATTTCAGAAACTTGGTTTGACAGCTCACATGATTGGCTGGCAACCATTCAGGGGTATTCCCTATATTGTAGAGATAGGGGAAGTGGGAAAAGGGGAGGGGTATGCCTGTATATCAAGAATGATGTGCAAATGAACGTGAGGGGCGACATCAATAATGGAGCTAGAGAGGAGGTGGAATCCTTGTGGGAGGAACACTAAAGGGAGGAAAATAATGGGAAAGTAATAGTGGGCGTACGCTACAGGCCCCTCTAACCTGAGGGAGGAGGGGGGAGGCAGACCTCCTATAACAGCTTGGAATGGTGGCAAGGCTGGGCAATGTCATTATAATGGGGCATTTTAATTATCCAGATATCAACTAGGCAGAAGGCACTGCGCATTGGTCTAAGGCTCACCATTTCCTAAATGTCTTGCAGGATAATTTCAGGAGTCAGTTGGTAAATGCACCAACAAGAGCTAACGCATTACTTGACCTACTGATTATTAACAATACAGACCTGATCACGGATGTGGAAATATGGGGCAACTCAGGAAACAGCGACCACATGTCAATTAGATTCAGTATTAATCACAGAAATAAGAACAAGTACACTGAACTTCAAAAGAGCCAACTTCCCTAAACTGTGCTCTTTGCTAGACGATATTAAATGGGATAAAATCCTAGGAACAAAGAACACGGATGAAAAATGGGAGTGCTTTAAGAGCATATTAATTAAACGTATTGGCCAGTGCATTCCAATGGGAAATGAGTTTAAAAGTGCTAAAAAGAATCCTAGGTGGCTAAACTCCTAACCTAAAAATGCATATAAAAGCAAAATAAAAGGACTTCAAAAAATATAAGGCTGAGGGTGGGGTCATTGTCAGCATTTCAACAATACAAAGAATGCAAGAAGAAATGTAAGAGCGCAATCAGGTCACCTAAAATAGACCACGAAAGGCACATAGTGGAGCAGAGTATAAAAAAAAAAACAAAAAAAAAAAAAAAACAAGAAATTTTAAAAATATATTAGCAGTAAAAAAGTGAGGCCAGAGCATATTGGCCCCGTAAAGGATGACGTAGAGAATTTAGTTACAAAAGACAAAGAGAAGGCAAAGGTTTTAAATGCATTCTTCTCCTCGGTTTTTACAAAGGAAAAAGGGGGGTATTGTAACCAAGACTATATGAATGTTAACCACTTAATGACCCCTGCACGACGTTGTACGTTGACAGAACGGCAACAGGCAGGCATATGGGCGTACCTGTACGTCCCTGACTCCCAGTGGGCAGGGGGGCCCGTTTGGGCCCCTCCGGTGCCTGCTGCGGTCGGCATCGTTGCAGGAGCGATCCATGCTGAGGGGGAAGCCACCGATTCATGGCCACCCCCTCGCGATCGCTCCTGACGAATGAGGAGCTTCCTCTGCTTCTGAAATGTAAACAGAGGCAAAGGAAGTGATGTCATCTCTCCTCGTGTCGGTCTTCTCTCTTCGGGCTCCGGACAAAAAGACATCACTGTGAGTTTGCACCAACAGCACACTAACACCAGTACAAGTAGGCACACAAATCACCCCACAATCACCCCTTCTGCACCCCCATCACAGTGACACCAATAGCAGTTTTCATTTTTTTTACTGATCACTGCATTGGTGTCATTTGTGACTGTTATAAGTGTTAGGGCGGTTAGTGGTAGGCCGCTTTAGGTCTAGGGTACCCCCCTAACCCCCCCCAATAAAGGTTTAACCCCTTGATCGCTACCCAGTTAACCCTTTCAGCCCCTGTCGCCAGTGTCACTAATCCATCATTTTTCTGATTGGCGTAAATGTGTCACGGGTGACGCTAGCTAGCCAGTTATTTAGGTTCACCTTCAGCTTTTTATAGCGTCAGGTACCCCCATATACTACCCAAAACTTTTATTAACCCCCCCGCTTGCCCCCTAGTTAACCCTTTCAGCAGTGATCATTGTATAAATGTTACGGGTGACGCTGGTTAGTTTGTTTTTTATACCCGCCGTTTATTACCCAATAAAGGTTTAACCCCCTGATCACCCGGCGGGTGATATCAGTTAGGTTTTAGTATCAGATAGGGTCTGCTTCACCCCAGGCAGCGTCAGATTAGTGCCAATAGTGCTAACATACACACACGGAGCATACAACTCCCTTAGTGGTATAGTATCTGAACGGATCACTATCTGATCTATACTAGTGTCCCCAGCAGTTTAGGGTTCCCAAAACTGCAGTGTTAGTGGGATCAGCCCAGATATCTGCTAGCACCTGCGTTTTGCCCCTCCGCCCAGCCCACCCAAGTGCAGTATCGATCGATCACTGTCACTTACAAAAGACTAAACACATAACTGCAGGGTTTGCAGAGTCAGGCCTGATCCCTGCGATCGCTAACAGTTTTTTTGGTAGCGTTTGATACAGTTGCTGACAGTCTAGGAGCTTTTTTTCCTGTGAGTCTCACAAGTGTACCAGTAAATTTAGAGCCCAAAATGGCAAATCGAAGGTACACTAGTGAAGAGGCCTACACGTTTCTGAGCATGACAGATAGTTAAGATGAAGTCACTCATCTGTCAGATTCAGGCTCAGAATACGATCCTGTAGACCACAGCAGCTTAATGACAGATAGCTCTGACGACGGAGTTGTGGTCCCTGCCAAGGTCAGGCGTACCAGACCCCAATCTTCTTCTGCTGTTGTTGAGGTGCAAGAACCGCAGGGCTCTCGTATGAAGCAGAGAAGTATTGGTGTCGCTCATCCTTCTGGTGAACTGGCAAGCACCAGCGGCCTAGTACACCCTGGTCGTACATCCAGCACTGCAGTATCACGTGGCGAGTCCCATAAGTGCAGTTCAAGCTATCGAGGTGGCAAGCACAAGTAGTGTCCCACTGCCACCAAGACGACAAAGACAGGCCGGTTGTGCCCATAGTGTCCTTCCAGCAGAATTTGCCAATCCTGATTGGGAGCCCACCACTTCTGCAGCACCCATACTTCCCTCATTCACTGGCCAACCCGGCATTCAGGTGGAAACAGTTGATTTTACGTCACTTGATTTTTATTCACCGTTTTTCACGGAAGATCTCTATAGATCTATTGTGGACCAAAGCAATTTGTATTGCTGGTCAATTCATTGCCACTAATCCCCAGTCCTCCCTTGCCGGAGATTGGAAACCAATTATGGTTTCCGAATTGAAGACCTTTCTGGGCCTATCCCTTGACACGGGCATAACTAAAAAGAGTGAGTTGAGGTCATATTGGTCCACTAACCCAATTCACCATATGCCTGTGTTCTCTGCCTTCATGGCCAGGACACGATACGAGCAGATTTTGCGGTTCATGCACTTAAACAATTAACTCGGTCGTCCTCGGCTCTACAAAATTTGGATTCTCGTAAACCACTTCAACGAACGTTTTGCAGCCTTGTTTACTCCACATCAAGTTGTCTGCGTTGACGAGTCCCTAATTAAGTTTTCTGGCTGCTTGTCTTTCAAACAGTATCTTCCCAGTAAGCGTGCCAGATACGGGGTCAAGATGTATAAGCTCTGTGACAGGGCCACAGGCTATACATGTAGTTTTATATAAATTATGTGAGAATATCTTAATAAATGCCAAAATAATACAGCTGCAATCAATAAGTGAACCACACAAATTGTAAAAAAAATATAAAGTGATGCGCTCGTATTATCCAATTCATTTCACACTAAGTGTTGTGCTTACAAAATATTTCTCAAATAAGTATATGCATTGTGTATATAAATCTCTTAAAACCTTGAGCAGTAAAACCTTAAAAAATTATAACTTTGAAAAATATAACTTTTAAAAAAAAATAATAAATGTGTTCCGAACCTTCATACAAGGTTCCCTTGATAGTGAAAAACCGGGACCTTCTTCCAATAAATTTTATTATTATAAATCTGTGCTCATGTGAAAATGTGGTTAAAAACTTATACACCTTAAATAATGATTGTGATTAGTCCAGTAATTAGAAAACAAAATGATACCTCCTCTTCACTTCAAACCAAGGCTTTATGAGTTAAGCTTGGATGGATTAGCAGTGGATATATTAGATCCCGTTCATCCGCCGGCATTAATCGATTAATCTTATAGCTTCTAGCGGTCCTCCCCAGTATGAAACATAAGATTGGGAAAAAATACCATTGCGCAAATATAAGCCAAAGTACATGTAAAACAAAGAACCAGGTACTTTCACTCACATGATCCCTTTATTATTGATCGCATTTCAAATAGATGGTCAGTTACATTCAGCTCCGTGCTGCTGCTGGTTCAATCACACGCAGACTGCACACTACCGAGAGCGTCACGGGCTCATTCTCCCCACGCGTATCGTCACTAGACATGTGACTATTTCAAGGGCCCTGTATAGCACATGTTGAACGCTCATGTGCTATACAGAGCTTCAGGACGGACTGGATTCTTCCTTAAATTCCAGGAAGAGATCGTCAGAGCCCATGTGTTTCCACACGGTGCTCCACCTCACCTTCCCAATCCAAATGCAGTAAGCCAGCTGCATGAGAAGCATTTTCCGAATGTCCTCCCGAGTACCCCTATCGAGCCCCGCAAAGAAAATGTTGTGTCTGTAAAAAGCGCGGATATAGGCGTGACACCTGCTATTTTTGTCCCTCCTGTCCTGACAATCCTGGTCTTTGCATTGGTGAATGTTTTGAACGCTACCATACACTAGTGGAGTATTAGCGTAGGGTACAGCACTGCACAGACTAGGACACACGTTCACAGGGTCTGCCAAGATGCCAACGCATTTTGAGAGACCAGAACCTGGAACCGAACCATTACAGTTACAAATAAAAGTATAAAAAAGAAACATAAAAAACAAGAAAAAATACTGCGCTACCACTAAATCGATAAACCCCCCAAAAAGCAGCAGTTAAATGAGGTGAGATGTGCACCAAAATGACAAAATAAAAAGAAATAACCGCGCTAAAATATATATGAATAAGATATGTGAAATATTCCTATATCGATGTCCCAAAAACCTCTGTTAGAAAATTATTGTATGTATGGGAAACATTGCGATAATCAGAAAAATATATATAAGTCCATACATATAACTGTGAATCAAAAGGTGATGTCCATATGTGGTAGATGGAAATCTTTATATATGATAATTGACCAGAATCAGTCCCAGCTTTACCACCAAGTCTGGTTGTGTCCATTCATGGGCTTCTCTCTGGGACTGATTCTGGTCAATGAAGAATTGTTCTTGCCAGACCAATCTATTATCATTCTATGAGGAAGTGAGCTGCCATCTAGATAAAGAAAGGCCTGTGGATGTGGTGTATCTGGATTTTGCAAAGGCATTTGATACAGTTCCCCACAAACATTTACTTTGCAAACTAAGGTCTGTTGGTATGGTCCATGGGGTGAGTACCTGGATTGAAAACTGGCTACAGGGGCGGGTCCAAAGGGTGGTGATAAATAGCGAATACTCAGAATGATCCGGTGTGGTAAGGCCTGGATTCTTTCCTAAAAGTACAGTACATAATATAACTGGGTACTAACATTTATAGGTAAAGTTGATCCAGGGAAAATCCGATTTTCTCTCGGGGATAAGGAAGGGATTTTTTTCCCCTGCTGTAGCAAATTGGGGAATGCTTTGCTGGGGTTTTTTGCCTTCCTCTGGATCAACTGTGGGTGAAGAATTGTGTATATGCGATTGCAATGTATAAATATATTGTTTTGGGGATGGGAAAAGATAGCTCAATCTCAATATTTGAGGATGATACAAAATTAAGCAGGGCAATAACTTGTGTAGGATGTGGAAACCTTACAAGCAGACCTAAATAAAATAATGGGTTGGGCAGCTACATGGCAAATGAGGTCTAATGTTGAAAAAAGTAAGGTAATGCATTTGGGTGCTAAAAATACGAATGCAAGTTCTCCCTAGGGGGAGAACCTCTGGGGGAATCTAGAATGAAAAAGGACCTGGGGGTCCTAGTAGATGACAGGCTCAGCAATGGCATGCAATGCCAAGCTGCTGCCAACAAAGCCAATAGAATATTAGCATGCATTAAAAAGGGTATTCACTCCAGAGACAAAAAGATAATTCTCCCACTCTATAAGACCCTAGTCTGGCCGCATCTTGAGTATGCCATCCAGTTCTGGGCACCAGTCCTCAAGAAGGATATGCTGGAACTGGAGAGAGTCCAGAGAAGAGCAACAAAGCTAATAAAGGGACTAGAGGATCTCAGCTACCAGGAAAGACTACAAGCATTGAACTTATTCTCTCTGGAGAAGAGACGCTTGAGAGGGGATACGATAGCGATGTACAAATATCTTACTGGTCACTTAGCACAGGGTAAAAAGTGAAAGGTAAAAAAGACACATGGCCATTCACTGAAACTGGAATAGAAGCGGTTTAACCTTTTAACTGCGCAGAGGGTTTTTTACTGTCTGAGCGGCAAGAATGTGGAATTCTATTCTACAAGCAGTGGTATCAGCAGGGAGCATGGATAGTTAAAAAAAAAATATTAGATGGGCACCTTAACGATCACAACATACAGGGATATATGATTTACTATTGACAAACGCAAGCACACTCACACATCACATGTTGAACTGGATGGACTGGTGTCTTTTTTTTGCCTTACCAACTATGTAACTGTGTTTCTCCTTCCCTTCCCACGGTCTCTAACTGAATCTCAATATGGAGCCATATAGTGCTGGTTGGGAGGTAGAATAAGTCCTTATCAGTGTGTCTGATATCTGGTTCTGTAAACGCATTTTTCACCAAAGCAGTAAGCTTGTAAATATGTATAAGAAAGGAACAGAGGGCTCCACCAATTTTTATTTCGGAATAGTATAAAGAAAATGTATAAAAAACGTCTTTCCTTTAGGAATTACTTTCATTCCTATTACTAATTTACATGCCCTACTAACTCACATGTGTAGGGCATTCTGGGCCTTGGCTGCCTCCTGTTTGGTGCTGTATCGGATAAGAGCTGTGCCCTGGGTGAGGTTGAGATGGAATGTCAGGAGAGGGCCATGCTGCATGCAGATCGTCCGGAGGGTGGAACCGTCGATCTAGAAAAATAAACAAACCACCAAAAAGCATAACCATTTACCAGCTCCTGAAATAGACAATGATTTGCAATTTTTGAACGTGCATTAATCAGATTATCTGCAGATACCTGTGGTGTAAGATTAAGAAGAATCAGCCAGTAACTTGGACGCACAGAACTGCCATCACTCCAGGTAGATCCTATAAATAAATTACTTGTTAAGTCAGTATTTTTTTCAAAACCAGATATCCAATATCAAAGCCACCGCAATTTAACAGAAGTAGCTGAAGCAGTGATATTTGCCATGTTGCTTGGATGAGATTTGACAGTGTAACATCTATAGTAATATTATCCATCCTATTTCACAATTGAAGAATGATGCCTCTATGCCCACTCACACTGAGAATTTACAGCAAATTGGATAATCTTGTTACAGTTATCAATGCTTCAAGCAGTTGGGAGGCACTTGTAATATTTAGGGATAAGGAACAATCTCTAGCCATGCTCCGATAATGGATACTGCTTGCAAAACACTGGCCTTTTACAGTTGGTACAAAGATACATTATTAATTCTGCTTTCTCCTTAGTACAGGTTCATATCACAGGCTAATAAGCAAATAAGCATTTACTTCAACATCACAGGTCCTTATCAATTTACCAGATGTGATCCTTGAATCCTGACCACCCCATCCTCTTACAGAGCGAGGGGCTGTGCTGTTCCATGGAGAATTGGTGGCTTTGGGGTGGTTGGTGAGCCCTGGAGGGGGGCGAGGCAGCCCAGGGCTATTCCTGGACATCTGGTTCTTCCACATCTTGTTTGAGTGATGTGATGGATTGTGTCCAATGGGGTCTGGTGACCAGGTAGATTTATAGTCCCCAAACTTTGCTGAGAGTGCTGGTTTAAAAAAATAAATGAAAATAGGATAAGAAAAATTAAATTAAGGAAACCTGTCAAATGAGAAACATGGAGACTGGCATTCCTGACCTAACCTTCTAAAAAAAACAAAAACAAAATAAAAAATCAAAAAAAAACTAGCTGGCTGCCTGCCATTTGCCAATCCTCTGGCTTCAATATACAAGACCCCTTTCACACTGTGCCGCCAGCGCTAAAGCAGCGCTATTTTTACCGCCGCTTTACCGTCGTTTTAGCGAAGCTATTCGGCCGCTAGCGGGGCGGTTTTAACCCCCCACTAGGGGCCGAAAAGGGGTTAAATCCGCCCGCAAAATGCTGCTAGAGCAGCGTTTTGCCGGCGGTATCGCAGGGCTGCCCCAGGGCTGATTTCAATGGGGAGCAGCGATGGAGGAGCGGTGAGTTCACCGCTCCAAAGAAGCTGCTGGCAGAACTTTTTCTGAGGCCCTGCCAGCGCACCGCTCCAGTGTAAAAGCCCTCGGGCTTTCACACTGGAGTGAATGGAGCAGCTGTTTTGGGGCGGTTTGCAGGCGCTATTTTTAACGCTATAACGCTTTATTTATGTTATTGACTCAAAGTTATAAAGCCAATTGATCAGCATAACAACTAAGGCAGCTAACAAAAGAAAGTAGAAACATATCAAATACTTAAACTGAGAAAACATACTATTTAAAGCGGAGCTTCACCCAAACGGGAACGCTCAGTTTGCCTCCTCAATTTGGGGGAGGGGGGTACCTGGTTTGGTTCGGGCCCCCCTCCTCCTTCCCCACCTGCCGTCCCATTCACAGAGTGCAACGCGCTTCGTGCAGTAGGGAACCCGTTGTGAAGCCAGAAGGATTCACTGGCTGTTTGCCCTTGTGGAGATGGTGGAGGCAGCACCCGATAGCTGACTATTTGTAGTATTTGCAGCTGTGGACTTTTTTTTCTGCAGGAGCCTGGAGGTCCTCTTTAACCGCTTGCCGACCGCCTCACGCAGATATACTGCGGCAGAAAGGCTCGTACAGGCAGAATCACGTACCTGTATGTTCCCCTTAAGAGGCGGCTAGCAGGCGCGCGCGCCCGCGGCAGGCTCCGTGAGTCAGGTCCCGGGATACCCACGATCGCCTCACGGGGATCAAGAATGGGGAGATGCTAATGTAAACAAGCATCTCCCTGTTCTGCCTAGTGACAGTGTCACTGATCTCTGCTCCCTGTCATCGGAGCAGAGATCAGTGATGTGTCACACACAGCCATGCCCCTCATAGTTAGAAACACGCCCCTAGGACACACTTAACCCCTACACTGCCACCTGGTGGTTAACCCTTTCACTGCCAGTGTCATTTACACAGCAATCCGTGCATTTGTATGCACGGATTGCTGTATAAATGACAATGTCCGATGTTTCCGCCATAATGTCGCAGTCACAATAAAAATCGCTGATCGCCACCATTTAAAAAAAAAAATTAAAATGCCATAAAACTATCCCCTATTTTGTAAATGCTATAACTTTTGCGCAAACCGATCAATAATCGCTTATTGCGTTTTTTACCAAAAATATGTAGAAGAATACGTATCGGCCTAAACTGAGGAAAAAAATTGTTTTTTTTATATATTTTTGGGGGATATTTATTATAGCAAAATTGTCGCTCTTTTTTTGTTTGTAGCGCAAAAAATAAAAAGCGCAGGGGTGATCAAATACCACCAAAAAAAAGCTCCATTTGTGGGAAAAAAAGGACATCAAATTTGTTTGGGAGCCACGTTGCACGACCGCGCAATTGTCAGTTAAAGCGACGCAGTGCCGAATCGCAAAAAGTGCTGTGGTGGTGGTTAAATAAAAAAAAAATAAAAAAATAAAAAAAAAAGGTATTATCCTCAACCAGAGATATTAGAATACAAAAGGTAGGTAATATACTCACAAAGACTTGTTAAAAGCATGTCTTATTGGTCCTCCACATCAGTCCATGAGACTGTCCACATCACATGAGACTACCTGTGGAGGCATAGACTTTCTAGCACGTTTCGAGAAATCTCTCTTCCTGAGAGCCTTACATAGTTGCATAGTAGGTGAGGTTGAAAAAAGACACAAGTCCATCAACTCCAACCTATGTGTGTGATTATATGTCAGTATTACCTTGTATAATCTAATCTAATAGTTTTTCGAAACTATCAATGCCCCTGCTGAGACCACCGCCTGTGGAAGGGAATTCCACATCCTTGCCGCTCTTGCAGTGAAGAACCCTCTATGCAATTTAAGGTTAAACCTCTTTTCTTCGAATTTTAATGAGTGGCCTTCCGTGGAAAAGTTTTATCCCTATTGTGGGGTCACCAGTACGGTATTTGTAAATTGAAATTATATCCCCTCTCACACGTCTTCTCCAGAGAGAATAAGTTCAGTGCTCGCAACCTTTCTTCATAACTAATATCCTCCAGATCATTTATTAGCTTTGCTGCCCTTCTTTGTACTCGCTCCATTTCCAGTACATTCCTACTGAGGACTGGTGCCCAGAACTGGACAGCATACTCCAGGTAAGGCCGGACCAGAGTCTTGAAGAGTGGGAGAATTATTGCTGTATCCCTGGAGTTAATCCCTATTTTAATGCATGCCAAAATTCTGTTTGCTTTGTTAGCAGCAGCTTGGCATTGCATGCCATTGCTGAGCCTATCTACTAGGACCCCCAGGTCCTTTTCCATCCTAGAATCCCCCAGAGGTTCTGGATTGCATTCATATTTTTACCAAACAAATGCATTATTTTACATTTTTCTACATTAAACCTCATTTGCCATGTAGTTGCCCGCTCCATTAATTTAAGATCTTCTTGCAAGGTTTCCACACCCTGCGGAGAAGTTATTGCCCTGCTTAGCTTAGTATCGTCTGCAAACACAGAGATTGAACTGTTTACCCCATCCTCCAGGTCGTTTATGAACAAATTAAATAGGACTGGTCCCAGAACAGAACCCTGTGGGACCCCACTACCCACCCCTGACCATTCTGAGTACTCCCCATTTATCACCACCCTCTGAACTTGCCCTTGTAGCCAAGGTTCAATCCATGTACTCACCCCCTATGGTCCATGCCAATAGACCTTATTTTGAAAAGTAAATGTTTATGGGGAACTGTGTCAAATGCTTTTGCAAAATCCCGATACACTACATCTACGGGCCTTCCTTTATCTAGATGACAACTCACCTCCTCAAAGAAGGTTAATAGATGGTTTGGCAAGAATGATTCTTCATAAATCCATGCTGATTACTGCTAATACCGTTTTTATTACTAAAATCTTGTATATATAGTCCCTCATCATCCCCTGCAAGAGCTTGCATACTATTGATGTTATCATCCCCTGAAGAAGCCACATGACCCGTGATGCCACGCGTAGAGACCGGCACCCTCCACTGTAGTAGTATACGAGCTCGCCGCTCATTTGGATATCACTCATTCCCTGTTGTATCACTATGTGAGTACCCTTATGATATTTATGAATAAAGCCCTTAATCTTTTAAAATACTACACTATGTGGGATCCTTCTCTCTCCTTTGGTCGCTATGCCCCCTGCATGGTCTGAGGTATATTGAATGACAGCTTGGGACCCAAGACTGACCGCCATAGGAGACATCACAAGCGCTGATTGACACATGCTGTAACCTCAGTGTAGTGAGGTAAGGGGCCATTGCCCTCCATTGTAGGATTGCTGCATGAAGAGGATTGGTGTTTACACTTCATATTCTTCACTTATTTGAGTAAAGCGTTGCTAGAATCTAGCTGCTGCCTCCACTATCTTACTATTGAGCACGTTTGAAGAAGCATTGGAACTGTTTGTTGCTGCACAAGTCACTTTCTCTTTGCATTTGAACATTGTTTTTACTAAAATGTGAGCACGGATTGCTGACACTGGACACTTTATTACATTTGTCACTTACATTGGGATCTCTTTGGACATCCATTGTAACCTTGTACCTGTGTGCGGTTTATTTTGTTTTTATGTGTTTTATGTTTCAAACATATTTCTATTGGTTTATTTTGCACTACAGGTGAAGTATCTATACTGCATAATTTATATTCAGATGCTAATATTTTTTTCATGTGCAGTTTGTATTTGCACTTTTCGTGATTTTTTAAATCTAGCACAGCACGGAATATTAGTAATGATGGATTAAGTTTATTATCACTAATCTACTGTGAATAGGCAATACGCCACCTAGTCACCAACACTTCACAATTATGACACTTTTGCACTAGGATTAGCGCAGCACCATCTCCATTTGCATTTTTATGCTAGTATTAAGGGCCAGGTTGGACCCCTCTCGGTGCAAGCTGCTTTTCCCCCCCTCACTTCTCCCATGTTTGCATGGTAGCGCAGGAATATTATACCTATCATTATTGATGTTAGGCTAACTGGTCTGTAATTTCCAGGGATGTATTTTGGGCTCTTTTTAAATATTGGTGCTACACTGGCTTTTCTCCAATCAGCTGGTATCATTCCAGTCAGTAGACTGTTAGTAAAAAATTAGCCTAACAGGCTTGTTTATCTTGCCTGATAATATGCGGTGTACTGGATTGATAGCACCAGCCCTGGTGGTGTGCCCTGCCTGCTCCATGGGCATGGACTAATCCCTTTCCCATGGGCGTGAAATCAATCAATTTTTTCCACGCCATTGGGAAATGGGTTAGTGGGCAGGGCATACCACCAGGGTTGGTACCATTGATCCAGTACACCGCATATAAACAGGCAAGACAACTGTTATGCTCTGAGGAAGAGAGATTTCTTGAAATGCGTTAGGAGGTCTACACCTCCACAGAGGTAGTCCCATGTGATGTGGAAAGTCTCACAGACTGATGTGGAGGACCAATTAAGCATTCTTTTAACAAGTCTTTGTGAGTATAATACCTACCTTTGTATTCTAATAAATATTCTCTCTTTGGGGATAATGCGCTAGGTCTATGTGCCTTGTGTCTCATTTCATGTTCCAGTGTTTTGGATTCCCTGGTCTGTGGAGGGCAGCGAGAAGTGCATTATTCATCACTAAGCGTCAAAGCAAAGAGCTCACGGCTGTATAGAGGCACACTGCACAGCGCAGGAGATTGATTTCTGTGGTATTTGGATATTGTAAATAATAGGCTAAATTTTAGCTCAGTAAAAGCAAAATGCTGTACTAAGCTTTTTCAAGCTGCAGTGTACAACAGGCTTAATGCACCTCCTTACCATCAGAGATACAAGCTTTTGAACTCAGCATTGATAACAAGCCGGCAGGTCCCTCTCCTCTTTAGTTTGGAGGACACAACATCCATGGTCAGCAACACGATAGTCAACATTTTTGTTTGACCACAGAACCGTTTTCCACACCAATAGGCCATAATAAGAATGGCCAGAATAAGCTTTGGCCCACAGAAGATGGCAGCATTTCTGGATCATATTCAGATATGGCTTCTTTGAATTATAGAGATTTAACCACTTCAATACAGGGCACTTTCCCCCCTTACTGCCCAGGACAATTTTCAGCTTTCAGCGCTGTCACACTTTAAATGACAATTGTATGGTCATGCAACACTGCACTCAAAATAAAATTTTATCATTTTCTTCCCACAAATAGAGCTTTCTTTTGGTGGTATTTGATCACCACTGGGGTTTTTATTTTCTGCTAAACTAAAAAAGGCCAACATTTTTGAAAAAAAAAAAAAAAGTTTTACTTTTTTTAAAAATTTAGTTTTTTCCTTCACTGACGGGCACTGATGACACTGATGATGAGGAGGCAGCAATATGTAGAATTGATGTGCACTGATAGGCGGCACTGATATGCAGCACTGATGGGCACTAATAGGCGACACTGATTGGCAGCACTGATGATGAGGTACTGAGAGTCATTACTGATGGGTAAAATAAAAGGAAAATTACTGCGCTGTATTATTGTAACTAAACCGATCAAAAGGATAATAACTAAAACAAAAAGCAGCTGCTGAAGTGAGATGCACACACCAATAATAAATTTCAAAACAGAGCAGCGCTACCCCCCAAAAGTTAGGAAATTAATACAGTGAAGATCAAACAAAAATAGCAAATTAAATTAAACGTTAATTAAATCAATTGTGATAAAGAGCAAAACTAAAGTCCATCTTCTCAATTCCGCAGTGAAAAAGAGAGTGCCAAGCATCAACTGATGCTAAAAGAACAATGTAACTGTGCATACAGAATTGACCAAAAAAAGGTAGTAGTAATAGTCCACGGTAAGTGAATTCAACCTCCACCACACCTTCAGTGATAAGAAGAATGCTCGCTTACCAGATGGCAAGCAATTAGAGCTTGCGGTCTATACCCGACCAGGGCCTTTCTCCAAGATCAGGATACAAAAAGTCTGAGGGAGAACCCGTCTAGGAGATCAGCAGGGGATCGCCAAACTCGTCACCCAGGATTGTTCCCAGATCAAATATGGTGATGATCAGACGTTCCAAAAATATATAAAGGAATCACCATAGCGTAACACGTTTAAAACTTGGTTTATTATAAAAGAAGAAAGCCACTTACAGTGTATCGTAGCAATTAAAAGCAGTTCAGCCAGCCGGCTTGTGCAAACACCCATCCCTTCGGACACAAACGCAAGACGTCAGCACGTCAGCTCCTCCTGACGCGCGTTTTGTCATATGACGTCGTCTGGGGCACGGGCGACGCACTGACGTGTCGCGTATACATAGAAAACTGAAGGAACCAAGCCTCGTTGTGAGACCAAATCCGGAAATCATCCGCGTTCCATCTCCCGATAAACCGGAAGTCTATAGCGGCCATTTTAACTAATGGAAACGGATCCCATATCGTGATCCGGATACATAACTAAATATCCAGGTGAGAAAAGAAGGGAATTAAACAATCTCACCATGCTAACAACCTATAAAGAAGGGACAAATTATGCCTCCTATATCATGGTGGAACATAAATAGTTAAGGTCTTAAAACAAAAATTGATTATTTTAAGAAACATTACTCAACATCTAAAAAATATTCTTTATTAAATAAAACAAACAGAGAATTTTTTAATTGTTTCAAAAAACCAATTATTTGGGAAAGACCAGAGAACCATATGCCTAATAAAATAGTGTGCAGCGGTTCCAAACAAAAATGGATCCACCCACTTTAAATAGGGGTAAATATTCTACACCCAATCATAACCTGAAACCTTCCTGACATAAAGTACCCAATCATCAAACTATAGGTGAAATAGGGATGATTTTCTTTAGGTTCACGAAGAGTCAGGTCTATTAGGAATAAAATAAAAAAGTAATAACACCACAAAAATACATAATCTCAGGAATTGTCTATGAAAGCATTAGTATCTACATCTACGTTTAACCCATGGGGGGTATAACATTTGACCTTATAGATCCATAGCATCTCAAGCCTGGAGATGCTCCTGACCAGAGAACTACCCCTCCAATGGGGACGGTATTTATCTATCCCTAAAAAGATCGCATTAGAGGGATCCTTGTTGTGAGTATTCAAATAATGTTTGGAGACCGAGTGTTTTGGGAATCCATTCTTGATATTAGTGATATGTTCATTCAATCTGACGGAGAGGGGTCGCCTGGTCCTGCCCACATACTGCAACCCACAGGGGCACTGTAGCAGGTAGACGACCCCCTCCGTCGAACATGTTATGAATGGCTCAATCACATGTTCCCTCTGTGTGGTGTGGGAAGTAAACTTATGGGTACGTCTCTGTATGCCCCTATTAATGGAGCACACCCTACATCTGCCACACTTATAGTATCCTGTGAAATTACCAAAAAAACCTAATTTGGTAATGGGTGGGTCAATAACATTAGGGGCCAATCGGTCTTTGAGACACGATGCTCCCCTAAACACCATTTGAGGTCTAACAGGATCATTATTCAGAATATGCTAGTGTCTCTGCACTAAATTCCTAATTTGGTTATGCTGTACTGAATAGGTAGTGATGAAAGGGACCAAAGCAGAATTCTGCTCACGAGGTGGTCTGTCCCTTAACAAATCACTCCTATCCAGATTTACCACTGAGTGAAGAGTGGAATTAAGAGTAGCTTGCGGATAACCCTTCTCTAAAAATCTTTTAGTGAGAACATCCGCCTATTTTGAAACAATTAAAAAATTCTCTGTTTTATTTAATAAAAAATATTTTTTAGATGTTGAGTAATGTTTCTTAAAATAATCAATTTTTGTTTTAAGGCCTTAACTATTTATGTTCCACCATGATATAGGAGGCATAATTTGTCCCTTCTTTATAGGTTGTTAGCATGGTGAGATTGTTTAATTCCCTTCTTTTCTCACCTGGATATTTAGTTATGTATCCGGATCACGATATGGGATCCGTTTCCAATAGTTAAAATGGCGGCTATAGAATTCCGGTTTATCGGGAGATGGAACGCGGATGATTTCCGGATTTGGTCTCACAACGAGGCTTGGTTCCTTCAGTTTTCTATGTATACGCGACACGTCAGTGCGTCGCCCGTGCCCCAGACGACGTCATATGACAAAACGCGCGTCAGGAGGAGCTGACGTGCTGACGTCTCGTGTTTGTGTCCGAAGGGACGGGTGTTTGCACAAGCCGGCCGGCTGAACTGCTTTTAATTGCTACGATACACTGTAAGTGGCTTTCTTCTTTTATAATAAACCAAGTTTTAAACGTGTTACGCTATGGTGATTCCTTTATATATTTTTGGAACGTCTGACCATCACCATATTTGATCTGGGAACGATCCTGGATGACGAGTTTGGCGATCCCCTGCTGACCTCCTAGACGGGTTCTCCCTCAGACTTTTTGTATTCTGATCTTGGAGAAAGGCCCATGGTCGGGTATAGACCGCAAGCTCTAATTGCTTGCTATCTGGTAAGCGAGCATTCTTCTTATCACTGAAGGTGTGGTGGAGGTTGAATTCACTTACCGTGGACTATTACTACTACCTTTTTTTGGTCAATTCTGTATGCACAGTTACATTGTTCTTTTAGCATCAGTTGATGCTTGGCACTCTCTTTTTCACTGCGGAATTGAGAAGATGGACTTTAGTTTTGCTCTTGATCACAATTGATTTAATTAACGTTTAATTTAATTTGCTATTTTTGTTTGATCTTCACTGTATTAATTTCCTAACTTTTGGGGGGTAGCGCTGCTCATTACTGATGGGCACTGATTGGCACTTTGGTGGGCACTCACTGGCAGCTGATGGCAGATGTGGTGGGCACCTCTGATGGGGGCTGAGCTGATAATGTGCTGATGTGAAGCGGATGTTCACGGGCAGATCATCACTGATCCGCCCCATGTGAAAGAGCCCTTAGAGTATGTCAAAAAAGGAAAAAAAAAGTCCTCTCTTTAAAAGTTCATTTGTGCAGTTCAATAAGTAACCACAGCAATTGTCCTCAACAGATCTCAGTATTAGATCTTCAAAGCAGACAACAAAATTAAAAAAATCCTCTAATTAATCTATTTCGTGACAATCTATCAACACTTATGTTAAAACAAACAAAAAAAAAAAATCAGATTTTATGCTGGTATCACCAGCAGACAGCGCATGGAGACCATACACCTACAATCCTACCCAAAGACCGTAATCTGTCAGATCCTCAAATCTCCTCATACAATGGGCCAGTAGACATCCTGAAAAACCGATCCTCTGCAGAGACTTTATATTTAAAAAATATTGCACTCAAGTTTTTTTTTTTTTTAAATTTAAGCTGGTAAAAAGGTTTTATGCTATGCAAGATCTTTTTCTCTTCCATCCTTAATCGGTATCTGAGGATTTGAAAATCTGTTAGTCTGCTAGCTTTGCATTGCATGCTATTGTGGTGTTTGTAAACTACTGGGACCCCCAGATATTCTCTCTTTCCTGGATTTCCCCATAGATTCTTCCCCTAGCGAGTAACATGCATTTATATGCACTCTGGAAGAGGGGTGGGATGTACGGGGCAACTCTGGCAGATGGAAGGGGGTACTTTAGGGACATGGATGTAAGTTGGGACTCTGATTTAGGGGGGGAATGCTGGGGACTTTGATGCAAGACAGGACTCTGATGTGAACGTGGTGCTCATCCTGACTGCTGCGCTCCATATGTTGTTTTGTTACTCATGACTCCTATAGATTATGCTGTACATAGACCTGACAAATGTGTTCATTGTCTCAACAGTTGCTGGTTTTCATGAAGTTCTTCCTTAAGATAGGCTCAATAAAACCCCTTTCACACTGGGGCGGGGTTGGCGGTAAAATGGCGCTATTTTTAGTGCCGCTTTACCATTGTTTTAGCAGCTGTATTCGGCCACTAATGGGGCGGTTTTACCCCCCTGCTAGCGGCTGAGAAAGGGTTAAAACCACTGCAATGTGCTGCTGCAGCGCTATGCTGGCGGTATGGCCGCGCTGCCCTATTGCTTTCAATGGGCACGAGCGGTGAATACACCGCTCCTAAGATGCTGCTAGCAGGACTTTTTTTTTACCGTCCTGCCAGCACATCACTCCAGTGTGAAAGCCCTCGGGGCTTTCACATTGGAGACACCGCAGCGGCTCTTTCAGGGCGCTCTGCAGGCGCTATTTTTAGCGCTGTAGCGCCTGCAAAGCGCCCCAGTGTGAAAGGGGTGTAGGACAAGAAATATCCTTTTTGTGTGCTTCAAAATATAGAAATACTATCTGTGCCACGAGCCATACCAGAGGGGCAGCAGGAGCTTAGGGAACTGAACAAGTGACTGAGGAACTGGTGTAGGAAGGAGGGGTTTGGGTTCCTGGAGAACTGGGCTGACTTCTCAGTCGGTTACTGGCTCTTTAGTAAAGATGGGCTACACCTTAACGGGGATAGTGCAGCTCTATTGGGAAGAAAGATGGCTATAAAGTTGGAGGTGCTTTTAAATTGGGTGTTGGGGGGAAGAGTTCAGAGGAAGCGACAGCTGGCAGGGAGCAAGAACAGAGGGTAATAGTGGAGCCAGTAGTGATGATATAGCGGTAACGTTTAATCCCGGGGTGAATCATTGGACAAACCAAGAACAAATCCTGAGAAAACATAAGCAAAAATTAATAGGCACTCATACAACACTGAGAGGCATATACACAAATGCCAGGAGCCTAGCTAACAAAATGGAGAAACTGGAGCTATTACACGAGGACGACGTAGACTTTGTGGGAATAACAGAAACTCGGTTTGACAGCTCTCACGACGGGCTGGCAAATATTCAGGGATATTCCTTGTATCGGAAGGACAGGGAAGGTAGAAGAGGGGGAGGGGTGTGTCTATATTTCAAAAATGATGTAAGGATAGTATAGGGGAGTGACATTGTGAATGGGACAAGGCAGAGGTGGAATCCATGTGGGCAAAACTCCAAAGAGAAGAAGTGGTAAATTAATAGTGGGGGTAGGTTACAGGCCCCCCCAACCTGAAGGAAGAGGAGGAGCTGGACCTCCTATCACAGTTAGAATTGGCAGCAAGGCAGGGAAATGTCATCATAATGGGGGACTTCAATTATGCCGATATTGACTCGGCAATGGGGACAGCTCACTCACAACTTCATGTCCCAACTGGTGGATTTCCCGACTAGAAAGAATGCATTGCTAGATCTATTAATTACGAACAATCCAAATCTGATTGCAGATGTGGCAATTCGGGACAACTTGGGATCTAGCGATCAAAGGATGATCACATTTAGCGTAAATCATTGGAAAAGGAGGCATGAGAGTAGCACAAGAACTCTAAATTTCAACTGGGCAAACTTTTCTGAACTGCGCTCAATACTACAAGACATAAATTGGGACCAAATCCTAGAACATTGAACACGGAAAAAAAATGGGAATGTTTTAGGAACATCTTAACCACATGCCGACCAGCGCATGACTATGTACGTCAGCACAATGGCAGGGCTGGGTAAATGGACGTACAGGTACGTCCCCTTTAAGTCACGGCATTGTGGGCAAGCGTCCGCAATGTACTCCGTGCCCGGGGACTCGATGTCCGCCGGAGGCCCGCGATTGTGTCACGGAGCAGCAGAACGGGGAGATGCCTATGTAAACGAGGCATTTCTCTGTTCTGCCTAACATGACAGATCTACTGTTTCCTGTCATCACGAGCAGTGATCTGTCATGTTCTAGTGAGACAATCCCCCCCAGTTAGAATCACTCCCTAGGACACACGTAACCCCTTGATCGTCCCCTAGTGTTTAACCCCTTCCCTGCCAGTGTCATTTACACAGTAATCAGTGCATTTTTAAAGCACTGATCGCTGTATAAATGACAATGGTCCCAAAATAATGTCAAAAGTGTCCGATGTCGCCATAATGTCGCAGTCACGATAAAAATCGAATCGAATAATTTCTAAACCGCTGGCAACAAAAGTGAGTACAACCCTAAGTGAAAATGTCCAAATTGGGCCCAAAGTGTCAATATTTTGTGTGGCCACCATTATTTTACAGCACTGCCTTAACCCTCTTAGGCATGGAGTTCACTAGAGCTTACAGGTTACCACTGGAGTCCTCTTCCACTCCTCCATGACGACATCACGGAGCTGGTAGATGTTAGAGATCTTGCACTCCTCCACCTTCCATTTGAGAATGCCCCACAGATTTTCAATAGGGTTTAGGTCTGGAGACATCAAACTAAAATTATATAGAATGTCCTGTGAGCCTCCACTAACAATAATAAACCAAAAAATCCTCTTTGAATCAGCTGCAAGCAGTAAACATGTCTCATAAACCATGTAAAAGTACTAAAATCTCATTAAAAACGCTGCGCTATCAAAAGGTATAAGCAAAAAGCCTCTGAACTGGTAAAAATATATCCTCTACACCGTGGTAATAATAATGTATAAAATATATAATGAAAAATATCTAAAAATAACACATGCTTAATAGCTGCAAGCGGTAAACATGTCTCATAAACCATGTAAAAGTACTAAAATCGCATTAAAACTCTGCACTAAGATATAAGCAAAAAGCCTCTGAACTGGTAAAAATATATACTCTACATCATGGTAATAATAATGTATAAAATATATAATGAAAAATATATAAAATGACACGTGCTTAATAGCCACATAATAAGGTGACAATGTGCATTTATATAGTGATACAATATTTTTTTTAAAGCAAATAAGTCAGTGGAAATTTAAAAAGATCCAAATACTGGAATTATAAAAGTGCTTAAGTGCACTGTGCAAAGTTCAAAATGATCCAATTTACATGTGCTCCACACTCTATGCGATTCAGTATGCTGTGAAAGTGATGCCATAATCAGACGCTGTGTTCTCACTCAGGTGCTCTCGCCATGTAATGAAGGCTTACCTTAAGGTGTGTGACCTTGCTGTTAAGCTTGGTCAATACACGCTTTGGAACCACTACAGGGTTCAAAAGTGCGTCCGGGATCCTGGATCAATCACCAACGTGCCTCAGTAAATCAATGAAAAAAGGATCTCATAGTGTAGTATGTTTATGCAATTTATTGAACCAAAAATAAACAGGTCCCACACAGGGTACTCACAATATCCAGGCGCTTCAGAGCGCCATTCTACATCAAGCAAAAAACGAATGGTTGAAACCGGCCGGTAACGGGATGGTATGCTGATCGTTCCTAACAGCTGAGCTGCCAAGCGTGCCGTCCCGTTCCTTCCCCTACATGTGTCGATACAAGAGAATTTCGTATCTTCCTCAACACCCCCTGAGGAAGATACGAAAGGTCACACACATTAAGGTGAGCCTTCATTACATAGGGGGGAGCACCTGAGTGAGAATACAGCGTTATCGCATCACTTTCACAGCATACTGAATCGCATGGAGTGTGGAGCACCTGTAAATTGGATCAATTTGAACTTTGCACAGTGCACTTAAGCACTTTTATAATTCCAGTATTTGGATCTATTTAAATTTCCACGGACTCATTTGCTTTACAAAAATTTTTTTATCACTATATAAATGCACATTGCTTTATCACTTTATTATTTGGCTATTAAGCACATGTCATTTTATAAATTTTTCATTATATATTTTATACATTATTATTACCACGGTGTAGAGTATATATTTTACCAGTTCAGAGGCTTTTTGCTACCCTTGATAGCGCAGCATTTTTAATGCGATTTTAGGTCTGGAGACATGCTTGGCCAGTCCATCTCCTTTACCCTCAGCTTCTTTAGCAAGGCAGTGGCAGTCTTGGAGGTATGTTTGGGGTCGTTATGTTGGAATACTGCTCTGCGGCCCTGTCTCCAAAGGAAGGGGATCATGCTCTGTTTCATTATGTCACAGTACATGCTGGCATTCACGGTTCCCTCAATGAACTGTAGCTCCCCAGTTCCAGCAGCACTCATGCGGCCCCAGACCATGGCACTCCCACCACAATGCATGACTGTAGGCAAGACACACTTGTCTTTGTACTCCTCACCTGGTTGCTGCCACACACTCTTGACACCACCTGAACCAAATAAGTTTATCTTGGTGTCATCAGACCACAGGAGATGGTTCCAGTAATCCATGTCCTTAGTCTGCTTGTCTTTAGCAAACTGATTGCGGCCTTTCTTTTGCATCATCTTTAGAAGAGTCTTACTTCTGGGACAACAGCCATGCAGTCCAATTTGATGCAGTGTGCGGTGTATGGTCTGAGCACTGACAGGCTGACCTCCCACCCCTTCAACCTCTGCAGCAATGCCGGCAGCACTCATACGTCTATTTCCCAAAGACGACCTCAAATATGATGCTGAGCACATGCACTCAACTTCTTTGGTCAACCACAGCGAGGCCTGTTCTGAGTGGAACCTGTCCTGTTAAACTGCTATATGGTCTTGGCTACCAAGCTGCAGCTCAGTTTCAGGGTCTTGGCAATCTTCTTATAGCCTAGGCCATCTTTATGTAGAGCAACAATTCTATTTTTCCAGATCCTAAGAGAGTTCTTCGCCATGAGGTGCCATGTTGAACTTCCAGTGACCAGTATGAGAGAGTCAGGACAATACCACATTTAACACACCTGCTCCCCCATTCACACCTGAGACCTTGTAGCACTAACGAGTCGCATGACATCGGGGAGGGAATCTAGCCAATTGGGCTCAATTTGGACATTTTCACTTAGGGATGTACTCACTTTTGTTGCAGCGGTTTAGAATTTAATGGCTGTGTGTTGAGTTATTTTGAGGGGACAGCAAATTTACACTGTTATATAAGCTCTATTTTACATTGTAGCAAAGTGTAATTTCTTCAGTATTGTCACATGAAAAGATGTAATAAAATATTTACAAACACGTGAAGGGAGCACTCACTTTTGTGAGATACTGTACATATCGGCCTAAACTAAGAAAGAAATAATTTTTTTTTATTTTTTGGGGGGGATATTTATTATAGCAAAAGTGCTTTTTTTTTTTCAAAGTTGTCACTCTTTTTTTGTTTATAGCGCAAAAAAAAAAAAAAACAAAACGCTGAGGTGATCAAATACCGCTAAAAGAAAGCTCTATTTGTGGGAAAAAAGGACGTCAATTTTGTTTGGGTGCAACGGCGCACGATTGCGCAATTTTTAGTTAAAGTGACGCATTGCCGTATCGCAAAAAGTGCTCTGGTCAGGAAGGGGGTAAATCCTTCCGGGGTTGAAGTGGTTAAACAACAAAAGGTACCACACAATGCATTTCAATGGTCAATAAACATAGCAGAGCGAAGGTTAAACTTGGGTGGCTAAATCATAACATAAAAAGTCTTATTAAAAGAGAAAAAAATGGCCTTTAAAAAATAAAGTGGAGGGGGCATTGTCAGAATTCCAACACTACAAGGAATGCAATAAGCGTAAGAACGCAATCAGGGTGGCAAAAAGAGACTACGAGAGACAAATAGCAGGAGAGTAAAAAAAATTTCAAGGACTTGTACGAAATGCTTTCTTCTCCTCAGTTTTTACACAGAAAAAGGAGGGGTATACTGACCACGACAGTATTGTTAATAATACATTACAGGATGTACTCCTGTGGCTAACAGAGGCTGGAGTCAAGGAAAG
Organism: Lithobates clamitans; assembly: GCA_037952925.1. NCBI lineage: Eukaryota > Metazoa > Chordata > Amphibia > Anura > Ranidae > Lithobates > Lithobates clamitans. The sequence goes on along the minus strand of JBBGZY010000618.1, from coordinate 672,733 downwards.
ACTAGATAAGCTTAACACAAATTATTCCCTGGAACCAGATGGCTAAGGCCCGGTTCACACTTAAAAACGAAATGACACTTACAATGTAAAAAAGCATAAAAGCAATGCCAGCCGGGTAACGAACAAACGTACGTGCTGACGTCACCACGTCGCCCCATTGAGGACGGGTGTTTGTTCATTAGCTGGCTGGCATTGCTTTTATGCTTTTTTACATTGTGTCATTTCGTTTTTAACCACTTGCCGACCGCCTCACGCCTATATACGTGAGCAGAGCGGCACGGGCAGGCAAAATCACGTACCTAGTACGTGATTGCCTTCCCGCGGGTAGGGGGTCCGATCGGACCCCCCCCCCGGTGCCAGCTGCGGTCGGCATTTGGCTGGGAGAGTTGAGAGACGAAGGGGAGGCCATCCAATCGTGGCCCCCCCCTCGCGATCGCTCCCAGCCAATGAGAAACATCCCCTGCCTCTGTATAGTACACAGAGGCAAAGGATGTGATGTCATCTCTCCTCGGCTCGGCAGTTTCCGTTCCAGCGCCGAGGGGAGATGACATGTAAGTAAGTGCACAACACAAACACACACAGTAGAACATGCCAGGCACACTAAACACCCCCGATCCCCCCCCGATCGCCCCCCAATCACCCCCCCCCTGTCACAAACTGACACCAAGCAGGTTTTTTTTTTTTTCCTGATTACTGCATAGTGTCAGTTTGTGACAGTTAGCAGTGGTAGGACAGTTAGTATTACCCCCCTGTAGGTCTAGGGTACCCCCCTAACCCCCCCTAATAAAGTTTTAACCCCTTGATCACCCCCCCTCACCAGTGTCGCTAAGCGATCATTTTTCTGATCGCTGTATTAGTGTCGCTGGTGACGGTAGTTAGGGAGGTAAATATTTAGGTTCGCCGTCAGCGTTTTATAGCGTCGGGGACCCCCATATACTACCTAATAAATGTTTTAACCCCTTGATTGCCCCCTAGTTAACCCTTTCACCACTGATCACCGTATAACCGTTACGGTTGACGCTGGTTAGTTCGTTTATTTTTTATAGTGTCAGGGCACCCGCCGTTTATTACCGAATAAAGGTTTAGCCCCCTGATCGCCCGGCGGTGATATGCGTCGCCCCAGGCAGCGTCAGGTTAGCGCCAGTACCGCTAACCCCCACGCACGCACCGTACACCTCCCTTAGTGGTATAGTATCTGAACTGATCAATATCTGATCCGATCAGATCTATACTAGCGTCACCAGCAGTTTAGGGTTCCCAAAAACGCAGTGTTAGCGGGATCAGGCCCAGATACCTGCTAGCACCTGCGTTTTGCCCCTCCGCCCGGCCCAGCCCAGCCCACCCAAGTGCAGTATCGATCGATCACTGTCACTTACAAAACACTAAACGCATAACTGCAGCGCTCGCAGAGTCAGGCCTGATCCCTGCGATCGCTAAAAGTTTTTTTGGTAGCGTTTTGGTGAACTGGCAAGCACCAGCGGCCTAGTACACCCCGGTCGTAGTCAAACCAGCACTGCAGTAACACTTGGTGACGTGGCGAGTCCCATAAGTGCAGTTCAAGCTGGTGAGGTAGCAAGCACAAGTAGTGTCCCGCTGCCACCAAAAAGACAAACACAGGCCCGTCGTGCCCATAGTGCCCTTCCTGCTGCATTCGCCAATCCTAATTGGGAACCCACCGCTACTGCAGCGCCCGTACTTACCCCCCATTCACATCCCCAACCAAATGCAGTCGGCTGCATGAGAGGCATTTTTATGTCCCCCCGAGTAGCCCTACCCAACAAACCCCCCCAAAATAGATGTTGTGTCTGCAGCAAGCGTGGATATAGGTGTGACACCCACTATTATTGTCCCTCCTGTCCTGACAATTCTGGTCTTTGCATTGGTGAATGTTTTGAACGCTACCATGCACTAGTTGAGTATTAGCGTAGGGTACAGCATTCCACAGACTAGGCACACTTTCACAGGGTCTCCCAAGATGCCATCGCATTTTGAGAGACCCGAACCTGGAACCGGTTACAGTTATAAAAGTTACAAGTTTGCAAAAAAACCACAAACAAAAATAAAAAAAAATAGTTGTTTTATTGTTCTCTCTCTCTATTCTCTCTCTATTGTTCTGCTCTTTTTTACTGTATTCTATTCTGCAATGTTTTATTGTTATTATCTTTTATCATGTTTGCTTTTCAGGTATGCAATTTTTTAACTTTACCGTTTACTGTGCTTTATTGTTAACCATTTTTTTGTCTTCAGGTACGCCATTCACGACTTTGAGTGGTTATACCAGAATGTTGCCTGCAGGTTTAGGTATCATCTTGGTATCATTCTTTTCAGCCAGCGGTCGGCTTTCATGTAAAAGCAATCCTAGCGGCTAATTAGCCTCTAGACTGCTTTTACAAGCAGTGGGAGGGAATGCCCCCCCCCTCACCGTCTTCCGTGTTTTTCTCTGGCTCTCCTGTCTCAACAGGGAACCTGAGAAAGCAGCCGGTGATTCAGCCAGCTGACCATAGAGCTGATCAGAGACCAGAGTGGCTCCAAACATCTCTATGGCCTAAGAAACCGGAAGCTACGAGCATTTTATGACTTAGATTTCGCCGGATGTAAACAGCGCCATTGGGAAATTGGGGAAGCATTTTATCACACCGATCTTGGTGTGGTCAGATGCTTTGAGGGCAGAGGAGAGATCTAGGGTCTAATAGACCCCAATTTTTTCAAAAAAGAGTACCTGTCACTACCTATTGCTATCATAGGGGATATTTACATTCCCTGAGATAACAATAAAAATGATTTAAAAAAAAAAATATGAAAGGAACAGTTTAAAAATAAGATAAAAAAGCAAAAAAATAATAAAGAAAAAAAAAAAAAAAAAAGCACCCCTGTCCCCCCTGCTCTCGCGCTAAGGCGAACGCAAGCGTCGGTCTGGCGTCAAATGTAAACAGCAATTGCACCATGCATGTGAGGTATCACCGCGAAGGCCAGATCGAGGGCAGTATTTTTAGCAGTAGACCTCCTCTGTAAATCTAAAGTGGTAACCTGTAAAGGCTTTTAAAGGCTTTTAAAAATGTATTAATTTTGTTGCCACTGCACGTTTGTGCGCAATTTTAAAGCATGTCATGTTTGGTATCCATGTACTCGGCTTAAGATCATCTTTTTTATTCCATCAAACATTTGGGCAATATAGTGTGTTTTAGTGCATTAAAATTTAAAAAAGTGTGTTTTTTCCACAAAAAATGCGTTTGAAAAATCGCTGCGCAAATACCGTGTGAAAAAAAAAATGAAACACTCACCCTTTTAATCTGTAGGGCATTTGCTTTAAAAAAATATATAATGTTTGGGGGTTCAAAGTAATTTTCTTGCAAAAAAAAATAATTTTTTCACGTAATCAAAAAGTGTCAGAAAGGGCTTTGTCTTCAAGTGGTTAGAAGAGTGGGTGATGTGTGACATAAGCTTCTAAATGTTGTGCATAAAATGCCAGGACAGTTCAAAACCCCCCCAAATGACCCCATTTTGGAAAGTAGACACCCCAAGCTATTTGCTGAGAGTCATGTCGAGTCCATGGAATATTTTATATTGTGACACAAGTTGCGGGAAAGAGACAAATTTTTTTTTTTGCACAAAGTTGTCACTAAATGATATATTGCTCAAACATGCCATGGGGATATGTGAAATTACACCCCAAAATACATTCTGCTGCTTCTCCTGAGTATGGGGATACCACATGTGTGGGACTTTTTGGGAGCCTAGCCGCGCACGGGACCCCGAAAACCAATCACCGCCTTCAGGCTTTCTAAGGGCGTAAATTTTTGATTTCACTCTTCACTGCCTATCACAGTTTCGGAGGCCATGGAATGCCCAGGTGGCACAAAACCCCCCCAAATGACCCCATTTTGGAAAGTAGACACCCCAAGCTATTTGCTGAGAGGTATAGTGAGTATTTTGCAGACCTCACTTTTTGTCACAAAGTTTTGAAAATTGAAAAAATTTTTTTTTTTTCTGGTCTTTCTTCATTTTCAAAAACAAATGAGAGCTGCAAAATACTCACCATGCCTCTCAGCAAATAGCTTGGGGTGTCTACTTTCCAAAATGGGGCCTTTTTGGGGGCGTTTTGTGCCATCTTGGCATTTTATGGCCTTCAAAACTGTGATAGGTAGTGAGGCGTGAAATCAAAAATTTATGCCCTTAGAAATCCTGAAGGCGGTGCTTGGTTTTCGGGGCCCCGTACGCGGCTAGGCTCCCAAAAAGTCCCACACATGTGGTATCCCCGTACTCAGGAGAAGCAGCTGAATGTATTTTGGGGTGCAATTCCACATATGCCCATGGCCTGTGTGAGCAATATATCATTTAGTGACAACTTTTTGTTTTTTTTTGTAAATTTTTTTTTTTTTTTTGTCATTATTCAATCACTTGGGACAAAAAAAATAAATATTCAATGGGTTCAACATGCCTCTCAGCAATTTCCTTGGGGTGTCTACTTTCCAAAATGGGGTCATTTGGGGGGGGGGGTTTGTACTGCCCTGCCATTTTAGCACCTCAAGAAATGACATAGGCAGTCATAAACTAAAAGCTGTGTAAATTACAGAAAATGTACCCTAGTTTGTAGACGCTATAACTTTTGCGCAAACCAATAAATATACGCTTATTGACATTTTTTTTACCAAAGACATGTGGCCGAATACATTTTGGCCTAAATGTATGACTAAAATTTAGTTTATTGGATTTTTTTAATAACAAAAAGTAGAAAATATCATTTTTTTTCAAAATTTTCGGTCTTTTTCCGTTTATAGCGCAAAAAATAAAAATGGCAGAGGTGATCAAATACCATCAAAAGAAAGCTCTATTTGTGGGAAGAAAAGGACGCAAATTTCGTTTGGGTACAGCATTGCATGACCGCGCAATTAGCAGTTAAAGCGACGCAGTGCCGAATTGTAAAAAGTGCTCTGGTCAGGAAGGGGGTAAATCCTTCCGGGGCTGAAGTGGTTAATAAACAAGTTTAAATGGTATCACACTATTCTGCCAATATCTTTTATATCATGTGTATCACGGAGCCTTTGACATGTCTGTTATGATGGATCTACAGCGATCCACGCAAGGCTGTTTCCTTTGGTTCTGTCAGTTTGCTCACTTAAAGTTTGGCATCTGGTAAGCAGGATCTTCATGTGGTTTGCTGCACGCTTGAAACTCTTTCACCATTACCATTCGGTTGATAAATATATATCCACATATGTTTATAACATCTGGTAAGCAGACTCTTTGTATGGTGCTGGTACTATATTAATTTTCTTATTAGAAGACTACCCACTACCTGCATGATTTGCACATCACTCACATAGAGGCCCTATGTGTGTTAATAGGCACTGGGTGATTTTTATAATTCCTTTACTGTGGGAGTACCACTTTTTCTTTTTATGCATTTTTTTGTCAGTATCACGCTATGTTGCTTTAATTTTTTTTGGGTTGAATTTTTGTGAATCCACGTCTATCTCACGAGAGAAAATTGTCAAAAATCCACCGAGATTGGTTCCTTAAAGGGCCAGGCTGGGTTTAAGCCACCTGCTTGATTTGGCTTACTATCTGGTAAGCATTCTATTTATCAGTTGGGATTTTTATTTTTCTTCACTTGAACATTCACTATCATCAATTGGACAATTGAGGATTTTCGATTTCTTTTTTTCTTTGTTGTTGGACTTTCATTAGATCTATAACATCAAGGAACTTATTTATATGTTTATTTTCATTTATATATGTATGTGATAGTTTAATGCGCGGCTTTTTTATTTCTATTTTGCTTTTGGTGTACCCCACTTATAGCCACAGCTTCACTTTATTTCTAGTGCATTTTTTTTCTTTTTTTATTTGCTGAAGATAACAGTATCATTAGTAGTAACCAGCATGGTTTTACAAAGGGTCATTCTTGCCAGACCAATCTGTTAACATTCTACGAGGAAGTGAGCTGCCATCTAGATAGGGGAGGCCTGTGGATGAAGTGTATCTGGACTTTGCAAAAGCATTCAATACAGTCCCCCAAAGATGCTTAATCTACAAGCTGAGGTCTGTTTGCATAAAACATAATGTTTGTTCTTGAATAGAAAACTGGTTACAGGGGCGCGTCCAAAGGGTAGTGATAAATAACGTGTACTCAGACTGGTCTAGAGTGGTAATTGGGGTACCCCAAGGCTTTGTCTTGGGCCCAATTCTGGTAAATTTATTCATGAATGGTATAGCGGAAGGGATAAATAACTCAATCTCAGTTTTTGTGGACGACACATAAATAAGCAGGGCGATAACGTCACAGCAGGATAGATATAGATATTTTACAAAAAGACAACTACATGGCAAATGAAGTTTAATGTGGAGAAATGCAAGGTAACGTACTTGGGGGCTAAAAACTCAAGCGCAAACTACTCACTAGGGGGAGAACCTCTGGGGGAATCAGGGATGGAGAAAGATCTGGGTGTCCCAGTAGAAAACAGACTGAGCAACAGCATGCAATGTCAAGCTGCATCTACCAAAGCCAGCAGAATATTAGCATGCATAAAAAGGGCACATACGCCAGAGATAAAACTACAATCGTTCCACTTCATAAAACTATGGTCCAGCCACATCTGGATTATTCCGTCCAGTTCTGGTCACCAGCCCTCAGAAGGGATTTGCTGGAGACCTCAATTACGAGGAACGACTACAAGCACTAAATTTATTCTCGCTGGAGAAGAGACGCATGAGAGGGGATATGATAGCGATTTACAAATACCTTAATGGTGATCCAAGTGTAGGAATTAAACTATTCAGTCTCAGGGAGTGTAAGAGGATACGGGGCCACATAATGAGATTGGAAAAGAAGGGGGGTTTTCACTGTCAGGGCGATAAGGAGGTGGAACTCTCATCCACAATTGGTGGTGTCTGCAGGGAGTATTGATATTTTCAAAAAGACTCCTGGAGGTTCATCTTAGTGAACACAATATACAGGGATATGGGAAATGATTATCGACACTGACACCAACACTGGATGGACTATTGTCCTTATTCAACCTTATCTACTATGTAACTATATGTAATGGAAACAAAAAAAAAATGCGTTTTTGTCCTGAGGTTTATTTGTGTCTGAGGCTGTCGGTTGTGGTGCAGTAATTAGCATTTTGGGGGTACAAGGATTATGATATAGGTGTGCAGTGTATACAGCAGTAACAGATTCTGTTTGATCCCCCTTTAAGATCCTCCCACTGACCATTGTTTGCTGCAGAACTTATTATTCTGTTCTTTCCCAGGGTGCCCCAGGTCTTTCATAATCCTATAATTGTTCACATTTTGTAATGCGGTTTTGACTTTTTAAATTATAAAGCCAGGCAGATTACTTGTTATGAGTACTGTAAATGTTTTCATATTGTTAATACTGTTTAAAGGCCAAGTTAGCCTTTGGGAACATATTATATGTTATTTAGGGGGTAACATGTTGCTAAGCACTCCAACCCTCACCCCATGATTAGCACACTCATAGTCCTTTGACATTTCCTCCAGCTTTTCCAGGTAGAAAGCTGGAGGATGTCTGCAGGAGCTTGACACTTCACCTTCACACTTCAGGTGCAATGCTTTGTGGGCTCCTGTGTGAAAAAGTATTAAATTCATCAGAGGGCAATAACTTCACAGCAGGATATAGAAGCTTTACATACATGGCAAATATGGTTTGCCATGTAAGTAAATGGCAAGTAAGGTTTAATGTTGAAAAATAAAAGTAATGCACTTGGGGGCTAAAAATATAAATGCATGTTACTCTCTAGGGGAAGAATCTTTGAGGAAATACAGGATGGAAAAAAGATCTGGGGGTCCCAGCAGATCACAAGCTCAGCATGCAATGCCTAGCTGCAGCAAGCAAAGCTAGCAGACTATTAGCATGCATTAAAATATGATTTTTTGACTTACCGTAAAATCCGTTTCTCTGAATTCATTGACAGACACAGCGCTTCCTTATTCAGAACCATAGGTTATATCACCCCCGACAAGAGTAAGACACTGGGCAGAAAAAAGACTTGGCTACGCCCATGGGCAGTCCTAGGTGATATACACCCCCCTCTCTGCTATAGGCGGTCAAACTCAGAGAAACTGATTTTACAGTAAGTCAAAAATCCTATTTTCTCATTCGTTCATTGACAGACACAGCGCTTCCTTATTCAGAACCACAGGGACCTCCCAAAGCAGTGCCAAACATGATGAATGGGGCAACGAAAAATCCCAAGGCTAACGCAAGAGCCAACCAGGTAACAGGAGCTCAACACAGAGCCCAACCTGAACAATACCCCTCCAAGAGGGAATAGACCCTCTAAACAGCAACCTGCAACACCATGCGGCCAAAAGAAGCATCCTCAGATGCCAGTACAGCAACATTGTAGAATTTTTCTGATGCCTGATGATGGAAGGCCCCAGAAGCAATGAAGCAGCCAAGTAGAATAAGCAGTAACAGTGAAAGGAGGAACCCAACCCCTGATAGAATAGACCAGAGTCATCGTCTGGGTCTGATCTCCAAAAAGGCCCTGTTACTGCCAAATACACCCGAATCACCCGAACACATCCAGGGCATGTAAGGTAAATCCCTTAAGACATTTTGACCTGGGACACAGGTAAGGCAATACAACATCCTTAATCAAAAGGAATCAGAGGAGGGAACCACGGACAAGGGCGAAGGACCACTTCATCTTTGTGGATCACCTGGTAAGAAGTATGACATGGTAACGCCTACAGTTCCGACACTCTGCGAGCAGAGGTGATAACAACCGAAAAAGCCACCTTCTGGGACAGAGCAAGCAGAAGAACTTGCTGAATATTTTCAAAGGGAAGCTCCTGTAGAACTGAACGCACCAAGAGCAGATCCCACAGCGGTAGAAGCGACCGTGCCAGTGGAGGCAGATGTCGAACCCCTTAAGTGTACACACCAGGGAGTGCAAGACCAGGGGACACTGAAGAAAACTGCCAAGGCCGACACCTGGCCCTTGATGGTACTCAAGGCCAAGTTCTGCTCAACCCCCTCATGAAGGAAGGTCGAAATCCGAGCCATCGAGAAAGAACGAGGGTAAATGGCAAGCGTCTCACACTAGGATATGTATGCTATCCATGTCCAGTGGTAAATCTTGCCAGTGGAAGGCTTCCTAGCTTTCAAAAACCAGCGACTGAAGCAGGATGGAAGATCGGCCCTTGGGACAGTAGAACCTCCCTGGGAGGCAGTCGCCAGGGGACGTCAGCGACCAAGCGCACCAGGTCGGCGTACCAAGACCGACAAGACCATCCGGGCTCATTAGAATGACCGGAATCCCTTTGGCCTCGATCCTGCGCAAAAGCCTCGGCAGAATCTTGAGAGGAGGAGAGGCGTAGACCTGACTATACCGGCCTCACTGGGCCACCAGAGTGTCTGCAGTGTCCACCAGAGGAGTCCGTGACCTTGCCAGAAACCTCAGTACCGCTCCGTTAAGCCGTGACGCCAACAGGTCTACCTCGGGAGTGCCCCATTGAAGACATATCCCATGAAACATGTCCTGGTGAAGGGACCACCCCGTGGACCAACACTAGCCGACTGAGGCAACCGCCTGCCATTTTACCACTCCTAGCATGCATACGGCGGAGAGGGCCGGAACAAGCCGTTCTGCCCACAGGAGGATGCTTGCTACTGTCAGGGCTACCAACACACTCTTTGTTCTGCCCTGGTGATTGACATAGACCACCGCCGTGGCATCGTCCAACTGGATTCGTACCCGGAGCCCCCAAATTCGACCTCCGTGATCCATACATAGTCTGATCGCTCGAAGTCCCAGGATATCGATCGGCAGTCCGGATTCTTCCAGCGTCTAACAACCCTGAGCAGAACCTAGTCCCTGGACTCCTCCCCACCAGGACAGACTGGCATTGGTGGTGACCGCTGTACAATACAAGGGGAGAAAAAATGTGCCCTGCCGAAATCCCAGAGAGTGAAGCCAACAGACCAGGGACCCCTGGGTTTTCTGGCTTAGCCGAATCGGATAGCCCAGAGACCTCGGGCACTTTACGCCAGAATCTCACTTGAAAGGAGATTGTAGGGAACTGCGCAAATGGAACCGCCTTAAAAAGGTAGATACCATCCGGCCCAACACCCACTTGCAGGACCGCAGGGAGGCCCACCTGTGAGACAACAGTAGTTGAAACACAGCAGTCATCTTCTGGAGTTTGTCCAGAGGAAGAAACACTCTGGCCAGAGATGAAACCAGAGTCAGGCCCAGATAATCCAATTTTCTGGAAGGAGCCGGGAGCAGACTTCAGGTAGTATAGAAGCCAACTGAAAACTGAGGTTTGTATAGAGAGTTACGTCGCCCCTCAGAGTAGCCGAGGACTACTGCTCGCAGAAGATCGTCCAAGCAGCCCAGGACTGCAATCCCCCGCTTATGTAACCACACCAGAACTGGGGCCAACACCTTTGTGAGTATGCGGGAGGTGGAAGCGAGACCAAAAGTCAATACCGCGAGCTGAAAACGCTCTTTTCCCACAGTAAAATGGAGGAATTGTTGGTGTTGGGAACATATTGGAGTGCGTAAATAAGCATCCATGATGTCGACAGAAGCCCAGAAGTCCCCATGATGAAGGGACGCCACTGGACCCGGGACAAGCACACCCTGAAGCAACAGAGCTTGCACAACCCCAAGGAGAACTACCAACAATACGGTGACAGATGCCAATTGGGAGGTAAAAACTCTTTTCGGGGTTCAAGGCCGGAACACTAGGACATAGGTGAGGGTGCGCCTTGATGCTGAAGGGGCCTTGGCCGTGGGTCTAGGGAGCCCCGCTCTCGGCTCGCCAGACCAGGTCCATTGCGCGCTGAGAAGGACTGCATCCGCTACGAGGCCCTTTTCCCCATTACAGACTGTGGAAGACATTTACATTTACCTCCTGTGAGACTCGTAACAATGTCATCCAGGGTAGCCCCAAACAGACAATTGCCTTGAAATTGTAACCCAGTCAGAGCTTTTTTAGAAGCCCAGTCCGCAGAACAACACTTAAGGCCCAATACATGTCTGCCACAAGTACCACTGCAGAAACAGAGAGCTTAGTAACCAAGGGAACTGCGTCTAAGAGGCATCGCATTCAAACTGCAGCCCCCAGACCAACTGGTCCGCCAACTCAGCGAAAGCAGAGGGAATCTGCTCCCCCTCCAGGTATGTCAGCCGGAGATTCCTCCCTGAATCATGGTCGCCTTGCGCACCCTAGAGACAGTCCACTCCTTAAGGAAGGACTCCACGAAGGGGTACCTCACAGCGAAACATCTTTGGAACCACAAAGGGACGCTTTGGACACTCCCAGTCTTTACGAACAAATATCCCAAAACAGGAGGGAGAAGGGAATGCTTTTGCCGTGCAAAACAGTTTATGGGTGCCAAGGGGACCAGCACCTCCACCACAGCTGCATATTCCATCTTTAAAGTTACCCTCACAGATGTAATAAGGGAAACAACCAGTACCTTCTTGTGCGCCACTGCAGTTGTGGAGGAACAACCTCACTAACGGACAGGACAGGCAGTGTGGCCACCAACCCCGCAAGGTGGGCCACCATCCATGATGGCAGAGCCAGACACAGGATCAGTCGAGACCGATGAGGCAGGGGAGGGCGCCATTTACTAGCGTATATGCCCAAGCGCCACCTGTGAAAAGGCAAATAACACAGGGAGGCTGCTAGCTGAGACCTCCCCCGCCGTACACCCCTAAGTGAAAATGTCCAAAGTGTCAATATTTTGTGTGGCCACCATTATTTTCCAGCAGTGTCTTAACCCTCTTGGGCATGAAGTTCACCAAAGCTTCACAGGTTGCCACAGGAGTCCTCTTCCACTCCTCCATGCCGACATCACGGAACTGGTGGATGTTAGAGACCTTGCGCTCCTCCACCTTCCAGATGCTCAAAAGGGGTTAAGGTCTGGAGATATGCTTGGCTAGTCCATCACCTTTACCCTCAGCTTTTTTAGCAAGGCAGTGATCGTCTTGGAGGTGAGTTTGGGGTCGTTATGTTGGAATACTGCCCTGTGGCCCAGTTTCCGAAGGGAGGGGCTCATGCTCTTCAGTATGTCACAGTACATGTTGGCATTCATGGTTCCCCTCAATGATCTGTAGCTCCCCAGTTCCGGCAGCACTCATGCAGCCCCATACCATGACACTCCCACCACCATGCTTGAATGTAGGCAAGACACACTTGTCTTTGTACTCCTCACCTGGTTGCCGCTACACACGCTTGACACCATCTGAACCAAATATGTTTATCTTAGTCTCATCATTCCACAGGAAATGGTTCCAGTAATCCATGTCCTTAGTCTGCTTGTGTTCAGTAAACTGTTTGCAGGCTTTCTTGTGCATCATCTTTACAAGAGGCTTCCTTCTGGGACGACAGCCATGCAGACCAATTTGATGCAGTGTGTGGCATATGGTCTAAGCACTGACAGGCTGACCCCCCCCCACCCCTTTCAACCTCTGCAGTAATGCTGGCAGCACGCCTACGTCTACTTCCCAAAGACAACCTCTGGATATGACGCTGAGCATGTGCACTTAACTTCTTTGGTCGACCATGGCGAGGCCTTTTCTGAGTGAAACCTGTACTGTTAAACTGCTGTATGGTCTCGGCCACCATGCTGCAGCTCATAGCCTAGGCCATCTTTATGTAGAGCAACAATTCTTTTTTTCAGATCCTCAGAGAGTTCTTTCCCATGAGGTGCCATGTTGAACTTCCAGTGACCAATATGAGAGAGTGAGAGCGATAAAACCAAATTTAAACACACTTGCTCCCCATTCACATCTGAGACCCTCTAGCACTAATAAGTCGCATGACCCCAGAAAGGGAAAATGGCTAAATGGGCCCAATTTTGACAGTTTCACTTAGGGGTGTACTCACTTTTGTTGCCAGTGGTTTGCTGCTTCAATCTGCTTCAAGGTACAATGTGTTGTGCGTTCAGAGATGGTATTCTGCATACCTTGGTTGTAACGAGTGGTTGTTTGAATTACTGTTGCCTTTCTTTTAACTCAAACCAGTCTTCCCATTCTGCTCTGACATCAACAAGGCATTTTCTTCCACACAACTGCAGCTCACTGGATATTTTCTAATTTTTGGACCACTCTCTGTAAACCCTAGAGATGGTTGTGTGTGAAAATCCCAGTAGAGAATTGAACAGCAATTTTCAAGTATTGCCACACATTCTCAGTTGGATATAGGTCTGGGCTTTGACTGGGTCATTCTAACACAAGAACATGCTTTGAGCTAAACCATTCCATTGTAGCTCGGACTGTATTATAGGGTGGTTGTCCTACTGGAGGGTGAACCTCTGCCCCAGTCTCAAGTCTTTTGCAGACTAACAGGTTTTCGTCTAAGATTGCCCTGTACATATTTGGCTCATCCATCTTCCCATCAACTCTGACCAGCTTCCCTGTCCCTGCTGAAAAAAAAAGCATCCCCACAACACGATGCTGCCACCACCATGTTTCACGGTGGGAATGGTGTGTTCAGGGTTATGTGCAGTGTTAGTTTTCTGCCACATAATGTTTTGCTTTCAGATCAAAAAGTTCAATTTTGGTCTCATCTGACCAGTGCACCTTCTTCCACATGTTTGCTGTGTCCCCCACATGGCTTCTCGCAAACTGCAAACGGGACTTCTTATGGCTTTCTTACCACTCTTCCATAAAGGCCAGGTTTGTGGAGCGCACGACTAATAGTTGTCCTGTGGACAGATTCTCCCACCTGAGCTGTAGATCTCTGCAGCTCCTCTAGAGTTACCATGGACCTCTTGGCTGCTTCTCTGATTAATGTTCTCCTTGCCCAGCCTGTCAGTTTAGGTGGACGGCCATGTCTTGGTAGGTTTGCAGTTGTGGCATACACTTTCCATTTTTGGATGATGGATTGATCTCCGTGAGATGTTCAAGCCTTGGGATTATTTTTTTTTCAACCTAACTCTGCTTTAAACTTGTCCACAACTTTATCCTTGACCAGTCTGGTGTGTTCCTTGGCCTTCGTGATGCTGTTTGTTCACTAAGGTTCTCTGAGAGCTTTGCAGAACAGCTGTATTTATATTGAGATTAAATTACACACAGGTGGACTCTATTTACTATTTAGGCGACTTCTGAAGGCAATTGGGGCCACAAGATTTTAGTTAGGGGTATCAGAGTAAAGGGGGCTGAATACAAATGCACGCCACACTTTTTTGTAAAAAAAGTTTGAAAAACATTTATCATTTTCCTTCCACGTCACAATTATGTGCCACTTTGTGTTGCTCTATCACATAAAATCTCAACAAAATACACTTAAGGTTTTTGGTTGTAACACGACAAAATGTGGAAAATTTCAAGGGGTATGAATACTTTTTCAAGGCACTGTAACTACCCTTTGTTCCCCATTCTGATGCTCGGTTTGAACTTCATCAAGCCATCTTCACCACGTTTAGATGCCTAAACGCATTGAGTTGCTGCCATGTAATTGGCTGATTAGCAATTTGTGTTATCAAGCAATTGGACAAGTGTACCTAATAAAGTGTCCGGTGAGTGAATATATTATCAACTTTTGCTGGAACGGGCACAAAAAGGGGGAATCCAAAATAAGGATGGAATGCACCAGAGAATATCCAGGTAAGGATATAAGGAAATTGCCATCTCAGTCAGTCATGGATCCTTAGTCTAGGAAGGATGGCTTCAGCAAAGTGATGAAGATGCTATGGACCATAGGTGGGGAGTGATAGGAAAGACCCAAAAATTGCCAGAAGAGAGGGATTAAAAACATTTTTTGTACAATGTGGTAACAGTGTACCCCATGCCAATGTCAAGATCTAGTTTGTGTAGGGTAGACCAAACACCTTTTCCCGGAACCGACAATTGATGAACTGATGAATTAAACAAGATTCTCAGGCTGAAGTGGGTAGGCAATATGTCAGGAAAGAATTTAGTCTCCATAGCATGTAGGCACACCCTTTAGGAGTATGAAAGCAGTAGTTGTCGGGTTTCTGGATGACAGAATTCTGGTTTATGGGTGCTTATAAGCAACAAACTGAGGAATCCCACCTGTTACCCCAGGGGTTGGGAAAGAAATCCGATAATCTAGCATTCCATAAACAAGCATGCCCGATAGTAAGAGAAGGTTTACAGGGATAAGCGAACAGGAATAAATTTAACCTGCAAAATGCCCTTGGTGGAAGGGAGAAAAATTTCTGGCTTCAGATTTGGACTCTGCAAATCTAACTATAGCTTAAACTATAGATTAGACCAGTGATCTCAAAGCTGCGGCCCGGAGGCTGGATGCTGCCCTTACTTGCCTTTATGCGGCTCTTGGAAAAGTATTCCTCCAACTGACACCAATTATGAGGCACCATTCCTCCCACTGACACGATCAATGGGGCACTATTCCTCCCATTGACACCAACAATGGGGCACTATTCCTTCCGCTAAAACCAATTCCTACTGATTTTGGGGCATTTTCTACCCCCACTTAATATAGTCTGCCCTGCTTCTATAGACTGAAGAACAGTAAAACTGGCCATGATTTAAAAAGTTTGGAGATGCCAGGATTAGACAAATGCCTATATCAGGGGGCACCTTGTGGAAGTATGGCTACCAAGATAGATCATACCAATGCATGAGATTTAACGGAAAGGCTTATTTACAGTAGGAGGTTTGAAAATTTGGAATACACATTTAAGCGCCAGTTTTGGCCAGCTTAGTAGATTCTTTTAAAAAAGGCCTGAATGCATTCCTAAAATCACATAATATAACTGGATATTAGAGTGATTGTTTTTTTTTTCTATTAAAATAACAAACATGTTATACTTACCTGCTCTGTGCAGTTGGTTTTACACAGAGCAGCCCTGATCCTCCTCTTCTCGGGTCCCTGGCTTGAGCTTCTGGCCCCTCCCTCATGTTGAGTGCCCCCACCCGAGCCGAGCTGCAGCTCCGTGAATCCATTCAGACACAGAGCTGTGGCCTGGCCACGCCCCCTCTCTCTCCTGATTGGCTGAGTTTTATTGACAGCAGTGGGAGCAAATGGCGCTGCTGCTGTGTCACAGCCAATCAGGAAGGAGAGTCCTGGGTAGCCAAGGGACTCGGGCAAGTGTTAGGGGGGCACAGAAGGTTTTTTATCTTAAAGCATAAAATGAGGTGAACCGAAAGGAAAATTTTGGTGCCGAAACCGAAAATGCACTTGGCCAAAAACCGAAACAGAAAATTACAGTTTTAAAAAATATTTATATTTTCATATATAATTGTATTATATTTGACTTAATGTCATCAATTTAACCACTTGCCACCCGCCCACCATCAAATGACGGAAGATCGGTCCTCGTTCTGGGACAACGTCACAGGACGGAGCCCAGTTTAGCCGTGTGGCGATCGCTGGCGCGCTGTGTTCCTGGGACACAGCGCAGCTGAGGCTCTTTGCCGATGTGATCAGCTGGGTCCAATCACAGCCGATCACATGTAAACAAGGAAGTGCCATTTATCGTCTCTCCTGGCCTCACACTGACAGCGTGTGAGGTGAGGAAAGCCGATTAATGGCATCTCCTCACAGGGAAGTGCCCTGATCACAATGCAGCCCCAGCAGTGTCCATTAGTGATGCTACTCTGTGCCCATCAGTGACACCAGTCTGTGCCCATCAGTTATGACAATCAGTTCTGCCATCAGTGCTCATCAGTGCTGAATATCAGTGCCCATCAGTGCTGCATATTAGTGACTCCTCATCAGTGCCACCCCATCAGTGCCCAAGAAAAATTACTTATTTACAAATCTTTCTGACAGAAATTAAGAAAAACTTTAAAAAAAAATAAAAAAATTTTGGTATATTTTTTTTTTCTTCACAAAAAAAAAAAAAACAGTGGTGATTAAATACCCCCAAAAGAAAGCTCTATTTGTGTGAAGAAAATGATAGATAAATGTATTTGGGTACAGTGTTGCATGACCGCGCAATTGCCATTCAAAATGCGACCTGGGCAGGAAGGGAGTGAAAGTGGCCTGTATTGAAGTGGTTAAATGAATATGAATTTATTGTCGGCCATTACTGGCACCTTTAGCGCAAGAAAAGCTCAAGAAAAAATGTATTCCTTTAAATTCTATGTATGTCTGCATGCTGGTCAGTTTGGCTTCCATTGTGGCGTTAAAAATCCTGCTTGCTGCATTTTTGGTCAGTTAAAAAAACGCCTCTTCTAGTTCAAATACACTGAAAACGCAGCAAGAACTCGTCATTAAGTTTTTGATGCAGTTTTTGAGTCACAAGGCCTATGAAAAACACACCATAAGCACAGTAAAATAGTTGCAAAATGGGACTTACAGGTACGCCCATTTGCCCAGCCGTGCCATTCTGCCGACGTACATCGGCAGGAAGTGGTTAATCCAGGAAATATCTGAATGCCTATGAAGCGATCAGGAAGGATTTTTTTTTTCCCCCACTGGAACGAACTGGATCACGCTTTATTAGGTTTTTTTTGCCTTCCTCTAGGATCAACTGTGGGTATAGGATTCTATATGTGGGATTTTTAATATCTATAGTGCATCCGGAAAGTATTCACAGCGCTCCACTTTTTCCACATTTTGTTGTTATAGCCTCATTCGAAAATGGATTATATTCCTTATTTTCCTCAAAATTCCACAAACAATACCCCATAATGACAACATGAAAGAAGTTTGTTTGAAATTTTTGCAAATTTATTAAAAATAAAAAACGAAAAAAATCACATGTACATAAGTATTCAAAGCCTTTCCTATGACACTTAAAATTGAGTTCAAGTGCATCCTATTTCCACTGATCACCATTGAGATGTTTCTACAACTTGATTGAATTAACCACCCGTGGTTAATTCAGTTGATTGGACAGGATTTGGAAAGACACACACCTGTCTATATAAGGCACAAACCAAGCCATGAAGTCCAAGGAATTGTCTGTAGACCGCCAAGACAGGATTGTATCAAGGCACAGATCTGGGGAAGGGTACACAAAAATTTCTGCAGCATTGAAAGTCTTGATGAGCACAGTGGCCTTCATCATCCATAAATGGAAGAAGTTTGGAACCACCAGGACTCTTCCTAGAGCGGGCTCTCCGGGAAAAATGAACGATCGGGGGAGAAGGGCCTAAGTCAGGGAGATGTTCAAGAACCCAGTGGTCACTCTGATAGAGCTATAGCATTTCTCTGTGGAGAGAGGAGAACCTTCCAGAAGAACAACCATCTCTGCAGCAGTCCACCAATCAGGCCTGTATGGTAGCCACTCCTCAGTAAAAGACACATGACAGCCCGCCGGGAGTTTACCAAAAGGCACCTGAAGGACTCTCAGACCATGAGAAACAAAATTCTCTGGTCTGATTTAACAAAGATTGAACTCTTTGGCCTGAATGCCAAGCGTCATGTCTGGAGGAAACCAGGCACCGCCCATCACCTGGCCAATACCATCCCTATAGTGAAGCATGGTGGTGGCAGCATCATGCTATGGGGATGTTTTTCAGCTGCAGGAACTGGGAGACTAGTCAGGATCGAGGGAAAGATGAATGGAGCAATGTACAAAGACATCCTTGATAAGAACCTGCTTCCAGAGCGCTCTGGACCTCAGACTGGGGTGCAGGTTCATCTTCTAACAGGACAATGACCCTAAGCACACAGCCAAGATAACAAAGGAGTGGCTACAGGAAAACTCTGAACGTCCTTAAGTGGAGAGATCTGAAAATGGCTGTGCACCGACGCGCTCCATCCAACCTGATGGAGTTTCAGCAGTGCTGCAAGGAAGAGTGTTAGAAACTGCCCAAAAATAGGTGTATCAAGCTTGTAACATCATACTCAAAAACACTTAAGGCTGTAATTGGTGCCAAAGGTACTTCAACAAAGTATTGAGCAAGGGCTGTGAATACTTATGCACTTATGTGATTTTTTTTTTTTTTTAATAAATTTGCAAAGATTTCAGACTTCTTTCATGTTGTCATTATGGGGCATTGTTTGTAGAATCTTGAGGAAAATAAATTTAATCAATTTTGGAATAAGGCTGTAACATGACAAAATGTGGAAAAAGTGAAGTGCTGTGAATACTTTTCAGATGCACTGTAGGAGCCTGGGGATAAGAAATCTTCTGCAGTCTTTAGCACTGACTCCAAGTCCTTATCAATCTACTCTGTTTCTACTGCTTCTAAAGCAGATAGATTCACTTCTAATGGATTGATGATGGAGAAGGAACCTGGCGCTTTTAAGAGGGATGGCTGTAATAAGGCTGTTAACTGTCCAAGAAAGTCTGACATATTTGTGGAGAAATCTTCCTTGGTCAGATGGTCGCTTGTTACGTGGCTGTGAAAACTAGCATCAGACAAATGTTAAAAAAAGGGCCCTACTGCAGTGCAAGAGAAACAATCACTCTGAGTGGTTTGAGTTTGTTGTAAACCTTTGGCAGAGCGAGTTTTTGGGTGAGCTTTTTCTGTACTTACCTTTCGCCTGGTTTCCACCATTGATATCAGTAAAGGTATTCCCTTGAGGGGTACTCCTGGAGTAGGATGCAGAAATGGAGTAAGCATGTCCGTAGGATACACAGTGACCCAGGGATCAACCATTCTGTATCAAAAGGGTGGGAAGACCTTTTAAAGGCTCTGGATGGAAGTGTCTATCATTGCTAAGAGAGGATTCCTTGTGGGGTACTCACAAAATGGAAGTGGAATGAGTGGGTATTAGTGTGTCCAGCCATGACAACCCAAGATAACCCTGAAAGAGCAGGCAGCCAGGAGACCAGCAAAAGTGCTTCTTGTGTTCCTAGCGGAAATGTCAGGATGACGTGCATCAGCCAGAAGGCATAGAGCAACTGTGTCACCATTTAGTGGGGAGAAAAAAAGTCAAATTTCAAAAAGGTAAAGATTATAATAATTTTACCTACCACCAACCAAGTAGAGCAATTTAGAGAGGGGGATAACACAGTAAGTGATTAACAAACTACATGAAAGGGCCCATTTCACAATACAGGAAAACCCCGTCTTACGTTATCCACGCTGCAGGTTCCCGGAGGGAACCAAACTACACTTGTCACGGTGGGCATACTCCCCAAAGGTGTCTTCAAGGCCTAGGTGCCACCATTGGAATGGACCATGGCCCTGGACCTGTATAGCACCCTGCATCTTACTACACTTGTTGCACTTCATACCAAGGTAAGCACCAAACACAAGATCCAGTGCCTGAAGCAAAAATTAGTTTCCATTATGTACATTGAGGGTAACTGATACAGAAACTGCTCGTCTGCTCTGATGCAATAAGCTGTTTGATCCTTATGGAAGGGTCAGTCAAAGTGGTAAAGAAAAATAAAGAACTATTTAGAAAATAATGCCATTGGAAAAGATGTACATCACCTAAGGACACTACAAAAAAAACTGGCATCACACAGAATGGGTGGGGTTATATGAGAGTAAACTGGAAGAGTTTCTAGTAAAGCTTTTGCCAAAAAGCATGGTCTACTACTTTCTGTCCTGTACAATCAAGGTAGGCATATTTATGTCCGTTTTCATGTTGGAGATTGTCCCTCACTTCCTGTATGGTAAAAGGTTGTCAACAGGACAAAGTCCTGAATAGCGGTATTAACCCAGCAGGGATTCTATTCTAATCCTTGCCCACTCTATTCAAAGTTAGGAAACAAATTGGGTGGACATGCACTTAAAAGAGCTTTTAACTTTGGAACTATAACGGTCAGATTGAAAGCTTTAGTATCATTTCCACACTCTGAAAATCTGCATAAGATATACAAGTTTAAAGTCCAGCTGATAGATATGGCACGCAATAGAACTAGATTATATTTATTTATTTAAACAGACAATTCAAACCAAAACCATTCAGTGTTGGGTAGTAGCAGCTTTTTACACCGGACCTTAGTTTGTCAAAATTACGAATAAAATGTGACAGACATGCAAGACTGAGCCTTAGGAATGACAATCTTTCTCAGAAGGCAGTCTGAATAACCCAACCTGGATACAAGAAGACTATCCTCCTGTCTCAAACGGTCTTTTCTAATGATTTTCTTGGGGGGAAAATGGTTTAAGATCCCTTGCGTTTCTCATAGACTAAACATTTTAGGCGTTTCACACATCCATTCACCACTATGATAGATACATTTTATGGGATGTGCAATTGTGTGGCAAAATATATATATTTTTTATTTTTAAGTACCAAAAATTAAATACTTGGATAAGACAACACTTGCTGTATTACATTCAGTAAAATTTAAGAGTATCTAGTATAGCTCAATTACCTGAAGTGCTGTGGATATTCTCAGAGGCACTGTAGGGCCAGGCACCAGGTGAAGGCAGCGAGGTGTTAAGGGAAGAATTGGACCCTAAAAAAAATAATAAATCCATGAAACCTGAATGCTCTTTTGTTACTAGTAATCCGTAACATTACCCAAATCAATACCACTGTACTATTTAAAAAACAAACAAAAAAAAACCAAAAACACAGCAGGTTTCACATAGGTTGGACGTGTCTTTTTTCAACCTCACCTACTATGTCACCTACTATGTAACAGCATGTGCAGATTTTTTCTGTGCAGAAATCTACAACATGTATTCAGTTTACTGTGCAAAATCTCCCTCCCAAAAAACTTATGACACAGAAACAACATTGTGGTGTGAGCAGGGCACATGGAGAACCACTGTTTTCTCTGTGTCCTTGCAGGGACCTGGTGTGAACAAGCTAATGCAAATTAAGTCTTTGCGTTTTTTTGCCATCATTTTTATGCACACATGGTAGGAACAAGGCCTAAGCCCATTCATGTGGAGGAAGGGGATTGTTGAATGTTTGTAAACATAGCAGGAATAAGGATCACTGTAGACAGGGGGTGAAGATAGGGGTCTCTTCAAGTGCCACTGACCACCAATGATTGTGGGATTGTTCTTTTTTTAAAGGTAAAAAGGCAAATGTAAGCAATACCAAATTTTGATGTTTTTCCCTCATGTATTGCAAAATATAACCCAGTGGTTATTAACCAATTCAATACAGGGCACTTTTACCCCCTTCCTGCCCAGGACAATTTTCAGCTTTCAGCTCTGTTGCACTTTGAATGATAAGTGCACAGTCATGCAACACTGTACCCAAACTAAATTTTTATCATTTTGTTTACACAACTAGAGATTTCTTTTGGTGGTATTTAATCACCACTGGGTTTTTTTGCTAAAATTAATGAAAATTTTGGGAAAAAAAGCGCCTTTTTTCTTTGTTTCGGTTATAAAATTTTGAAAATAATTGTTCTTAAATTGTTCATAAATTTAGCCCAAAATGTATTCTGCTACATTTCTTTGGTAAAAATAACCCAAATCAGTGTATATTATTTAGTCTGTTGGAAAGTTAGAGTCCACAAACTATGATACTATATACAAGTGTTTCTCAACTCCAGTCCTCAAGGCGCCCCAACAGGTCATGTTTTCAGGATTTCCGTTAGATGAAACAGCTGTGGTAATTACTAAGGTAGTGAAATTGATCAAATCACCTGTGCAAAATAATGGAAAGCCTGAAAACTTGACCTGTTGGGGCGCCTTGAGGACTGGAGTTGAGAAACACTGCTGTATACAGTTGTGCTCAAAAGTTTTCATACCCTGGCAGAAATTGTGAAATTTTGGCATGAATATTGAAAATATGACTGATCATGCCAAAAACTGTCTTTTATTTAACAATAGCAATCACATGAAGCCATTTATTATCACATAGTTTTTTGGATCCTTTTTAAATCATAACAGAAATCACCCAAATGGCCCTGATAAAAAGTTTACATACCCTGGAATGTTTGGCCTTAATACAGACACAGAAGGTGGCACACACAGGTTAAAATGGCAATTAAAGGTTGAAGGTTAATTTCCCACATGTGTGGCTTTTTAAATCACAATTAGTGTATGTGTATAAATAGTCAATGAGTTTGTTAGCCCTCACATGGATGCACTAAGCAGGCTAGACACTGAGCCATGAGGAGGTAGAAAAGAACAGTCAAAAAACCTGCATAACAAGGTAATGAAACTTTACAAAGATGGAAAAGGATATAAAAAGATATCAAAAGCCTTGAATATGCCAGTCAGTACTGTTCAATCACTTAATAAGAACTGGAAATTTGGGGATCTCGTGATACCAAGTCAAGGTCAGGTAGATCAAGAAAGATTTCAGCCACAACTGCCACAGGAACTGTTCGGGATACAAAGAAAAACCCACAGGTAACCTGAGGAGAAATACAGGCTGCTCTGGAAAAAGTTGGCATGGTTGTTTTTAAGAAGCATAATACTTGAACAAAAAAGAGCTGCATGGTCAAGTTGCCAGAAAGAAGCCTTTACTGTACAAGTGCCACAAAAAAGCCTGGTTACAATATGCCCAACAACAATCAAGTATCGTTAAATTGTGCTCCTTAAAAACAACCACACCATCTTTTTGGAGAGAAGCCTGTATTTCTCCTGCGGTTACCTGTGGGTTGTTAATTGTATCCTAAGCAATTCTTCCTTGGTCTACCTGACCTTGGCATGTTATCACAAGAGCCCCTAATTTTCAACTTCTTAAGTGTTTAAACAGTATCTTTTTATATCCTTTTCCATCTTTGTAAAGTTTCATTACCTTGTTACACAGGTGTTTTGACTGTTCTTTTCTACCTCCTCATGGCCCAGCGTATGTAAACTTTTTATCAGGGCCATTTGGGAGACTTCTGTTATTATGATTTAAAAAGGATCCCAAAAAACTATGTGATAATAAATGGCTTCATGTGATTGTTATCCTTGAATAAAAGGCAGTTTTTTGGCATGATCAGTCATATTTTCAATAATAATGCCAAAATTTCACAATTTCTGCCAGGGTATGCAAACTTTTGAGCACGACTGTATATCTGGAATTTGATCAATCCTGATGTACTGATGGCTGATCTAATTTCTTGATGCCGAAAATGCCAGGACAGTACAAATGACCCCTTTCTGGAAAGTAGGCAGTCCAAGGTATTTAGTAAGAGGCATGGCGGGTTTTTTTTTTTTTTTAGGTTGAATTTTTTGTCATAATTTTTTGTAAAATGAAGAAATTACTGCGTCATCATATAACTGATGTGGTGGTGATCAGGGACACTGACTGATGACAGTATTGTTATTTATTTACATTAGCTGCGAATGGTTAAAGCTAATCACCGATACGGATGGGCTGTGATTGGCCCTGTCTGTACCATGTGATCAAATTGACCAATCACTGCTAGCAACACAATTGTACACAACGGATGGCATGAAAGGAAGCCATCAACTGTGTACAACTGTCATGTGACCTGCTGTGATTGGCCATGGCAATCACATGGTACCAACAGCGAGCCAGTACTCTGATCAGTCACGGGTCAGATTGCCACGATAGCAGCGCTTTCTGACAGGACATCATATGAGGTCTAGTCAGGATATTAAAGCCACCGCCCGGCCATCATTGTGCTATAGGTCGGGTGGGGAAGTGGTTGTAAACAAAAAAAAAAAAACAACCTGTAACAAAAGGCATAATGAGCTAGTATGTATCACATACTAGCTCATTATGAAATACTTACCTTAGATCAAAGCTGTTGCACCGCTCCCCATACACCACTGTGACTGGCGACATGTCTCCTGGAGTTATTTCCGGGTTTGCGGGCTCCGGCGCTGTGATTGGCTGGAGCCGCGATGACGTCACGGCACAGCTCCTGAAGAACTGGCACGAGCGAGCCGTTTCTTCAGTGCGCATGTGCCGATGCAGCACATGCGGATACAATAAATATCTCCTAAACGGTGCAAGTTTAGGAGATATTCACGATGCCTACAAGTAAGCCTTATTATAGGCATACCTGTAGGTTAAAGTGGTGTAACGGGGTTTACAACCACCTTAAATACCACCAAAAATGGCCCTTTCTCAAAAAATTATAAACAATTTATTGTGTTACATCACCCGGTAATTGTCAAACTACCACAGCACTTAAAACTGGCTTGGTAATGAATGGGTGCATAAAAGCTAGTGTTTCATTGGTTAGACCTGAACTGCAGGCACAAATACTCATATATATTCTTCTAAAATAGCACAATGGATATGAATAGACATGCCTCTTGTAGTTAGACTCTATTTGCTTATCCTGGAGTTCACCTTTAAGGAATCTCAGTAGCTTTGAATGTCCTATGTCCATCTTGAACAAGCTAAATTGCACATCTATGAAATATAGCTGTGTGTTATATTTCTCTCTAGTACATAGTTATGCAAATTATGTATGTGAGCTTTAATCATATGAGAAAGCAGAGCGTAAAAACAATTGTCACACGATATCCTTAAAGAACAATGTGCCTTTGAAAAAAAATAAAAATAAATTAATATTGTAATGAGCCTAGTGTGCTTAATAAATCAGTGTTCAGTGAAAAGTGACATTTAATCAAAATGGTGGCCATTTACAACATCAACTGACCATCCAGTACAGGGGAGTACTCTCCTGTGCTCTTCAAGTCCCAGCATATAATGCACCTGTAACTTCCCTTCTCTTCCCTTTTGCTTTTTCTGCCCTCCTCTTAGCAGATTTGTGGAAAGAGATTGAACAGCATTTACACACTTGCCATTCTACCTCAGCAGTGCTTGGTTGGTCCATCATTGACATTGCACATTTGAGTAAAGCTCGGTCGGCTCCACCTCTGTTTGGTTTGTCTTGCCCACCTGTTAGCCAATTGTTTGGCCAAGATTCCTCAGGGAGCATTAAATGCTAGACTTGAAGAACATAGGATATAACATCCTGTGTACTTCCACAGGAGCCAAGATGGTCACTTAGTGATGATGGAAGCAAATGGCCAATATTGCTTTTAGCAACAGAGTAAAGTTAGGCAGGCCACGCAAAATCTTTGTTTATATTGAAAACAGGTAGAACTTTTTTGCTGATTTAATAAGTGAGCTATTAAACCAGATCTAACCCTTCATCTCCTCAATTGTGCAGGCCTGCCTTGGAGCCACACGAAATTACTTCCAAAAACATTTCATACCGAGTCCCCTGCATCTTGCACATGTATGCTGTGGGTCCATTCATTTTTGAGGCACTCAATCTGCTGGAGGCTGCCATAGGAATGAACCGGTCTGAGGTGCAGGATGAAGAGATCCCAGAGGGGAATCTTTCGTAAGAGAGGTTGTGTGGCAGAATAGTGAAATCTGCTGGAATGGGGAGGAAGGCAAGTATTGGGCCAGATAGACTGAATTCACAAGGGGGGGGGGGGGGGGGGGGGCGCATGCCCTAAAGGACAACTTGTTTAGCTGTTCTTTAAAGCAACTCAGAATATTTATCTCAGAATACTTAAATGAAAAACTTAATTTTTTTGTTTTGTCAATTACATAAATGACATGTAACAAAATGAAGCATGACCAAAATGACAAACCTGTAGGGGTGTCCTGCAGTAGCTGGTGGTCAGTATCTACGATGGGAGATGGGGCTGGACCCCCCAGCACGCTACCGGGGGTAACATAAGGGTCTGATTCTGGGTCAATGTTCGGAATTCCTTTCCATGGCACACCAGGCTGAAACTCTGCCAAGGAAACGTTGGAAAGGTGAACAAAAATATATATATGGATAAAAGGATCAATGTGCAACCTGCAATTGTTTTGTTTTACCTACATAATTTGCCATAGGTCATGAAGTGGAAACATTTTACTCTTTTAAGATGCCAGATGCCCAACTTGCGGCACATTGGTATGTTATGTGTGGCCCTCAGACCTCTGCAGTCTGTAGTGGGATATTGATTAGGACAATAACATTGATCTCTACTAGCCTCATGTAAAATGTTCTCAGTTTTGTATTTTCTTCCGCAGCATATCCCCAGTCATAAATGTAGTATGTCCACACTCTCTGACCCTCATGTCCTTTATTAAGTGCATTTTTGACAGTCCTCTAAAGCATTACATATACTGAACATTATCTACGGCCCTTTAGTGATGTCAGGGGCAACATTTGAGGACCCTTTTAGCTTATAAGTTGACAACCACTGTTTAAGATCATGCTAAACTAGAGCTTCTCATTTTCTTGCTTATAGCTAGTTGTCATTCGATGTCACTGCTCCTGCTTTGGGCATAAAAGCTGTTATAATTTCTATACTTAAAATTCCCAATAAAATAATTAAACCAGAACATAATAATGGTACAGTATCTCACAAAAGTGAGTACCCCCTCACATTTTTGTAATTATTTTATTACATCTTTCCATGTGACAACCCTGAAGAAATTACACTTTGCTACAAAGTACTGAGTTGTACAGCTTGTATACCAGTGTAAATTTATTGTCCCCTCAAAATAACTCATCACACACCCATTAATGTCTAAACCGCTGGCAACAAAAGTGAGTACACCCCTAAGTGAAAATGTCCAAATTGGGGCCAAAGTGTCAATATTTTGTGTGGCCACCATTATTTTCCAGAGCTGCCTTAACCCTCTTGGGCACGGAGTTCACAGGTTGCCACTGGAGTCCTCTTCCACTCCTCCATGATGACAGCACGGAGCTGGTGGATTTAGAGACCTTGAGCTCCTCCACTATCCATCTGAGGATGCCCTACAGATGTTCAATAGGGTTTAGGTATGGAGACATGCTTGGCCAGTCCACCACCTTTACCCTCAGCTTCTTTAGCAAGGCAATGCTTGTCTTGGAGGTGTGTTTGGGGTCATTATCATGTCGGAATACTGCCCTGCGGCCCAGTCTGCGTAGGGAGGGGATCATGCTCTGCTTCAGTATGTCACAGTACATGAACTGTAGCTCCCCAGTGCTGGCAGTACTCATGCAGCCCAAGACTATGGCACTCCCACCACCATGCTTGACTGTAAGCGAGACACACTTGTCTTTGTACTCCTCACCTGGTTGCCGCCACACACGCTTGACACCATCTGAACCAAATAAGTTTATCTTGGTCTCATCAGACCACAGGACATGGTTCCAGTAATCCATGTCCTTAATCTGCTTGCCTGCAGCAAACTGTTTGTGGGCTTTCTTGTGCATCATCTTTAGAAGAGACAACCATGCAGACCAATTTGATGCAGTGTGCGGCGTATGGTCTGAGCACTGACAGGCTGACCCCCATCCCCCCCACCCCTTCAACCCCTGCAGCACTGCTGGCAGCACTCATACATCTATTTCCCAAAGACAACCTCTGGATAGGACGCTGAGCATGTGCACTCAACTTCTTTGGTCGACCATGGCGAGGCCTGTTCTGAGTGGAACCTGTCCTGTTAAACCGTTTTATAATCTTGACCACTGATCAGTATGAGAGAGTGAGAGCGATAACACCAAATTTAACACACCTGCTCCCCATTTCATACCTGCAACTTTGTAAACACTAACGAGACACATGACACCGGGGAGGGAAAATGGCTAATTGGGCCCAATTTGGACATTTTCACTTAGGGGCGTACTCACTTTTGTTGCCAGTGGTTTAGACATTAATGGCTGTGTGTGGAGTTATTTTGAGAGGACAGCAAATTTACACTCTTATACAAACTGTACACCCACTACTTTACATTGTAACAAAGTGTCATTTGTTTAGTGTTGTCACATAAAAATATATAATAAAATATTTACAAAAATGTGGGGGGTGTACTCACTTTTGTGAGATACTGTATAAAACACTCAAAATGAATAAAAAATAAAATGTGATTGTAGTAAAACATTGGAGTTTATGTAGTATTAAGGGAGATACCAGCTGTAAGATTCTTTGGCAAGATACATTTGTAGAAAAGCCCAGCCACCACAGCATTACTAATGATTGGTTTGACATGAAAGGTATCCGTAAAGTAACAGAATCACTATGAATCACTAAAAAAAATAAAATAAGTTTGCCAATTTAACTTTATCATTTTACTGTATGCCATTTGTTTAAAATAAACGACCCTTTAGCATTCTGATGACATCATAAGCAATACCAAGAAGATATGCCATGTGCATTTTGCAGCTGATCAAATTCGTTTCAGGTATTAGTGCCGGTTCACACCGGAACGCGGTGCGATTCCTGGTGTGAACTGGCACTCAAAGTGAAAACTGACACAGATCAGTTTCTCCTCAGGAAAGCAGGTGTTTTTTTGGCTTTTTATGAAGGTTTTTGAAGAAGGCGAGATAACGTTTTTTATGAAGTTTTATTTGTATTGTTGGTTCCCTATAACATTAATTTATATGGAACTCACTTTAAAATTTCTTGGGGTTTTTATATTTCATATAGATGTAGAGTGGATGGTCAATTTTCTTAAAAAAGGGGACCTCAAGTGTGGCCCCAGAAGGCCACACAACATTTCAATAAAAGTAATACTACATAAACACCTCATAGACTGCAGACATGCAACAGGAGATAATCAAAGATTGTGACTATACTATTGGAGTAGAAGACTGGGGACATATTTCTTGAAACAATAAAGGAGACTTTCAATGCTTCTGTCAGGTTTCTATGGTAGCGAGCCCTTGTAGAAAGCCAACTCTGGGTTCCCAGGGTATGAAGTCTAAGCCCCAGCCCGGGACCAGTTGGGGCCCTTAGGTACATCCGGCTGACAATGTGTAGACCATCTGCATGTGCAGAGTACAGATGGTAGGAGACAGAAGAGAGTCTAGAAAACAAGCTAACGTCAGGGCAAAGCTGGGGTCGGTAAACAGATAGTCAGGCACAGAATACAAGTAACACAAGGCAAACCAGGAGCACAGAAAAAGATGCTGAGGCAACCTGGGCTGCACTGAGCATATCTATATACAGTATCTCACAAAAGTGAGTACACCCCTCACATTTTTGTAAATATTTTATTAAATCTTTTCATGTGACAACAAGAAATTACACTTTGCTACAATGTAAAGTAGTGAGTGAACAGCTTGTATAAAAGTGTAAATTTTCCGTCCCCTTAAAATAACTCAACACACAGCTACTAATGTCTAAACCGCTGGCAACAAAAGTGAGTACACCTCTAAGTGAAAATGTCCAAATTGGGACCAATTAGCCATTTTCCCTCCCCGATGTCATGTGACTTAGTGTTACAGGGTCTCAGGTGTGAATGGGGAGCAGGTGTGTTAAATTTGGTCTTATCACTCTCACTCTCTCATACTGGTCACTGGAAGTTCAACATGGCACCTCATGGCAAAGAACTTACATAGTTACATAGTTAGTCAGGTTTAAAAAAAGACACAAGTCTATCTAGTTATTCTCTGAGGATCTGAAAAAAAAAGAATTGTTGCTCTACATAAAGATGGCCTAGGCTATAAGATTGTCAAGACCCCTAAACTGAGCTGCAGCACGGTGGCCAAGACCATACAGCGGTTTAACAGCGCAGGTTCCACTCAGAAAAGGCCTCGCCATGGTTGACCAAAGAAGTTGAGTACACGTGCTCAGCGTTATATCTAGAGGTTGTCTTTGGGAAATAGACGTAGCAGTGCTGCCAGCATTGCTGCAGAGGTTGAAGGGGTGGGGGGGTCAGCCTGTCAGTGCTCAGACCATACGCCGCACATTGCATCAAATTGGTCTGCATGGTTGTCATCCCAAAAGGAATACTCTTCTAAAGATGATGCACAAGAAAGCCCACAGTTTGCTGAAGACAAGCAGACTAAGGGCACGGATTACTGGAACCATGTCCTGTGGTCTGATGAGACCAAGATAAACTTATTTGGTTCAGATGGTGTCAAGCGTGTGTGGCGGCAACCAGGTGTGCAGTACAAAGACAATTGTGTCTTGCCTACAGTCAAGCATGATGGTGGGAGTGTCATGGTCTGGGGCTGCATGAGTTCTGCTGGCACTGGGGCACTACAGTTCACTGAGAAAACAATGAATGCCAACATGTACTGTGACATGATCCCATCCCTTCGGAGACTGGGTCGCAGGGCAGTATTCCAACATGATAACGACTTCAAACACACCTCCAAGATGACCACTGCCTTGCTAAAGAAGCCGAGGGTAAAGGTGATAGACTGGCCAAGCATGACTCCAGACCTAAACCCTATTGAGCATCTGTGGGGCATCCTCAAATGGAAGGTGGAGGAGCGCAAGGTCTCTTACATCCACCAGTTCCATGATGTCATCATGGAGGAGTGGAAGAGGACTCCAGTGGCAACCTGTGAAGCTCTGGTGAACTCCATGCCAAGAGGGTTAAGGCAGTGCTGGAAAATAATGGTGGCCACACAAAAAATTGACACTTTGGGCCCAATTTGGACATTGACATTTTCATTTAGGGGTGTACTCACTTTTGTTGCCAGCGGTTTTGACATTAATCCCTGTGTGTTGAGTTATTTTGAGGGGGCAGCAAATTGACACTGTTATACAAGCTGTACACTCACTACTTTACTACTGCTACTACTTTAGCAAAGTGCCATTTCTTTAGCGTTGTCACATTTAAAGATATAATAAAATGTTTACAAAAATGTGAGTGGTGTACTCACTTTAGTGAGATACTGTGTGTATATATATATATATATATATACATACACACACATATACACACAGACTGGGGGGGCCAAGCAAAGAAGTGATAGAAGGTAGAAGGGTAAGGGATATAAATCCACAGTACAGCAGGTGACACCCATAGGTGAATACAGAAGCCAACAGCACATGTGAATGAAATCACAGATCTAGCGGAACCACTGCAGCAAGGAGGTAAGAATTTCAAACAGAACTGCAGGCCAGACTGTGATAGCATACATATTTGTGCTCATTGCAGCCATGAAAGAAAAAAAACTAAACAAAAAAAAACAAACTACTTGTCCCAGATTTGATACTTCTCCAGCAAGATCATTTGTAAGCGATTTATAAAAGATACTAAACATCTAAAATTAAATTTCCTTTACAGTCCTGAGTAAGCATCTAGGTCAGTGGTTCTCAGCTCCTGTCCTGCCAGATTTTAAGTATTACCCTGGAGAGGTGCAGACTAGAATACTGCAATCACTGAGCAGCAAATGAGATCACCTGTGATGTATTTCTGTTATCTTGCAAACCTGGCCTGTTAGGGTCCTGAGAACATGTGTTGAGAACCACTGATCTAGGCAAAAGGGAAAAAAAACAAAAAGAAAAACAATAAAAAACAAACAAACCATGGTCTGGAGGACCCTGAGGGATGTGCAATAAGTGGCAAAAGGGATGTAGACAACTTGTCTAGCTGCATGGAAGGTCAGCAGTCACTCTCCAGACACACTCTCCCACATTTTATTTCTCAACTTTGCACGCTTTCTGGAATATCAGCATGTGAGAGGTTGTGAACATCTCAGTCTACATGGGAAAATGTTTGTGCGCAAAATATTGCATCAGCAGAGGAATGTGCATGATTTTGATTGTGCATGATTTATTGTTATAAGGCTGAACGCTGTGAAAAATAAAAATAAAGAGCTACCCCTGCAATGCAAGGGTTAAATGCTTGTTCATATCTAGGGTACCAGTAACAAGGACCTTTACTTATCTAATCCCTTGTTCTCCCAGCAACTGGCACTCTACATTTCCAAATGATACTCTGGCTTGTGGGCGGTCCCTCAGTGTTCTCGCATACAATGCAGGGCTACTGGCGTGCTGCATTGTACTTCATAAAATCAGAATGTCTGCAAACAGTTGGAATGCATTAGAGAAGAGGCTGCAGGGGCCAGTCAAATTGCTTGGTGGAATCCTGCAGGAGTGAGGGAATAGGTATGGAGGAGTCTTTACTTGAACCTCAAGTATACACAAGCATTATATCAAAGCAGTGCAGCGGTAGCCCCTATTGCAAGAAAGTCAACACCCCCCCCGGCCAACATTCAGCTTCAACATACATATTTTTGTACTTTGCAATTTAATATAGCAGGCCAAACAGAAGCCACAGATGAATCGCTGGACCTCCTAGGAGGGAAGCACAAAATGTGTGCTTCAATGCAATTCAATCTTTAAATCTGAAATTCATGTAAATATAAAAACACTCTTAATTCAATCATACTGTATATTGATTAAAAAAAAATAGGATTGTTAACTGAATGAAAATCCTTTTCTTGTAGTTCATTAAGGGACACAAGTTATGATATTCAGAGACAACTGTGTTTTATTGCTGCTTATAGGGGAATTTCACACTGGCAAACAAAACATGTTAGTCAGGCATGATAGCTCTTCCCACTGCCCCACATGCCTGTATTTTGTGGCAAAGCAATAGAAGAGTGGAACACACAGAGGGAAAGGACCTGTGTTCCCTAATGAAAAGGATGTTACGTTAAAGTGGAGGTCCTCCCTGAAAAAAAAATTGCACAAAAAAACCCCTAAAAAAATGGAGGAAAAGAAAAAAAAATTTTTTTTACTTACGCGAAATGGCTGTTGCTAGGCAGAGTTTCCTAATCTGCCTCTTCCTACGCCTCGGTGATTTTGTCTCTTCTCCTTCCCGCGTTGTCTTCTAGGGAATGGGGAGCGGTGTGTTATGGGAACTGTGTGTGTTCCACAACACATCGCGTCCCATTCACAAAGCGCTGCACGACTTGCGCATGCGCAGTAGGAAACGGGCAGTGAAGCCGTAAGGCTCCACTGCCTGTTTCCCTTAGTTAGGATGACGGTGCCGGGACCCGAGAGCCAAAGGAACGGGTCAGCCTCGGGCGGCCGACATCGCGGGCACCCAGGACAGGTAAGTACCGTATTTATCGGCGTATAACACGCGCCGGCGTATAACACGCACCCAAGTTAAGGAGGGAATTTTAAGGAAAAAAACTTTTAGGAGTAAAGTTTAAGGAAGAAAAACTTACATTAAAATGCCCATCAATGCAGCGTTATCGGTGTCCATCTGCAGCCTTGTCAGTGTCAGTGCAGCCTTGCCCCAGTGTCCATTGCAGCCTTGTCAGTGCAGCTTTGCCCCAGTGCAGCCTTGTCAGTGCAGCAATGTCAGTGCAGCTTTTCTCCAGTGCAGCCTTGCCCCAGTGCAGCAATGTCAGTGCAGCCATGTCAGTGCAGCTTTTCTCCAGTGCAGCCTTGCCCCAGTGCAGCCTTGTCAGTGCAGCCATGTCAGTGCAGCTTTGCCCCCATGCAGCTTTGCCCCCATGCAGCCTTGCCCCAGTGCAGCCTTGTCCCCAGTGCAGCCTTGTCCCCAGTGCAGCCTTGTCCCCAGTGCAGCCTTGTCCCCAGTGCAGCCTTGTCCCCAGTGCAGCCTTGCCCCCCCCCGTGCAGCCTTGCCCCCCCCGTGCAGCCTTGCCCCCCCCCCGTGCAGCCTTGCCCCCCCCCGTGCAGCCTTGCCCCCCCCCCGTGCAGCCTTGCCCCCCCCGTGCAGCCTTGCCCCCCCCCGTGCAGCCTTGCCCCCCCCCGTGCAGCCTTGCCCCCCCCCGTGCAGCCTTGCCCCCCCCCGTGCAGCCTTGCCCCCCCCCGTGCAGCCTTGCCCCCCCCCGTGCAGCCTTGCCCCCCCGTGCAGCTTTGTGGGATCGCCGCGATCCCTGCCGTCATACACAGCCCTGTGTAAATTTAAATATGGCGCCGAGACTGCAGTGACTCGGCGGAGCGCTGATACACATAGCCGAGAGTCCTCGGGTTTCCTCGGCGCCTCTTACAGTACCGCCCAGTTCCGCCCTATGGGCGGGACTGTAAGCGGCGCCGAGAAAACCCGAGGACTCTCGGCTATGTGTAGCTCCGCTCCGCCGAGACCCTGCAGTCTCGGCGCCGTATTTGAATTTCCACACGGCTGTGTATGTCGGCGGCGATCGCGGCAATTGCCGCGATCGCTCCGATCACACACAATTGGGGGGGGATCGGCCTATAACACGCACCCACGATTTTCCCCTGATTTTCAGGGGAAAAAAGTGCGTGTTATATGCCGATAAATACGGTACTTAAAGTCAGCAGCTACAGTTTTTGTAGCTGTGGACTTTTAAATTTTTTTTTACAGCCAGAATCCCACTTTAAGTTAAAATCCTCTTTTTTCAATCATTCATTAAGGGACACAGGATCAGATGTTCAGAGATATCAGTTGGACTGCTTTTGGGCATTCCAGTTATGTGGGAAACAGCAAACAAAACATCAACAGGCCAACAGAATTCAGTAGAGAAAAAAAAAAACAAAAAACATGGGCTGTTTGCAGCACAACTGCCTGAAGGACCTTACATCTGAACATTCAAAACTTAGAGAATGTGAGAACTGAAGATTAGATGGCAGCCTTGCAAATCTGGGAAACAGATGCCTGGCTCCCAAGAGACACTAATTGATTTAGTAAAAGGGAAAGGTGGAAACTTATCCTTATGCTTGTGTGCTTGAATAAAAACCTGCCTAAGGCATCCAGAGACTACCAGTGAAGCAGTCAGTCCCTGGCAGGGACCTTGAAGAAAGACAAGAGTCAGGCTGTCTGAGGTGAGGTGGCAGAGAGAAATAGACATGAACAGTCTACACTTAATCTAGGCAATGGAGGGGAGATCTCCTTAGGATGTCTGGGGGCAGGACAGAGAGATTGAGGAAAGATTCCTTAGTTAAGGTGCAAAGTATAAACCACCTTGGCAAATACATGCCTAAGCTTCAGTTTATAGAGTTAGGACCGCAGTATACTGGAGGTCCTGTAACGTGGCCTGTGCAGCTTATGCATG
This sequence comes from Lithobates clamitans, assembly GCA_037952925.1. NCBI lineage: Eukaryota > Metazoa > Chordata > Amphibia > Anura > Ranidae > Lithobates > Lithobates clamitans. The sequence goes on along the minus strand of JBBGZY010000618.1, from coordinate 637,287 downwards.
CATTTGCCAATGGGTGCAAATTAAATCCTTTGTTTTTAATGTGAATTGGTAGACAGGGTCAATTTGGTTTGTTGCTGGCTGGCTGCAATCCTGATGGCATGTTTCCATATCCACCTACTGGAGGGAGTTTTATGTTTTTTTTAATCCCCTGAAGCACCGTCAGATCTATCTGTTAACACAGGGGTTAGAGTGATCTGGTGAGGAGCTACAGTGTGTTTTATGAACTGGGTGTACTCTTCATTGGTTTGTAGTTTCTTGGTCATGGATTTTCGTTTGAGCACATAGTGGTGTTTTATATATTGGATTGAGACGATTTTATCAGCTCTATGTCTGCATTCACCTTTACTTACCCTTTGAGGACTTTATATGGGTCTTTATTTTGGACTTTCTTATTTAAACAATTATCTTGTACACAATATTTTTTTGTTGCTTTTTAGTTTATATGTATTTATTGTTTAAGGTGGTTCTTTTACCACAAATGTAATATTTGTGTTTTTTCTAGCGCTGCACTTCTTTTATATATAAAATTCTAGATGACAGTCCAGACTGGATTGAAGGAATATCAAAACTCCCTGCAAAGATTTGCCTTGCCTTCCACCATGCAAAATAGGCTTTCCATGTGCAATGGTACACCTGGAGAGAGGTGGACTTAGTCTTTAGGAATGTAGGTGTAACAGAGCTATATAGGCCCCTATCTCAGAACTTGGTCTTCAACAGCTAAACCATCAAAGCCAACGACTGAAGCAGGATATTAAACCAACCAGCAGACCCGGGAGGACCCACAGAGCATTTGCTAGGACTCAAGGTTTGAGTACCACATTCTCCAGGGCCAGTTCATTGCACTGATTTAGAATCATTGGGATGCCCTCCTTCACAATCCTGCAGAGCACACAAGGAAGAAGCTACAGAGGAGGAAAAGCATAGTTTGAATTGCTCCCAGTGAGTCACAAGAGCATCCACTGCTAGAAGTTTGCTGAGTATGGAGACAAATTTGCTCAGTTTGTTGCTGAAACTGAATGCCTGGACAGCCACATCCTACATGCCCTACCTGCAGACCGGGATCTAGAAAGACCTATAGGTAAAGAAACCACTCTCCAGAGTCCAGATGCTGACATATGAAAAAAGTACATCTGCCAATTGTCTTGAATGAGAACAGCCAGCAAAGATAGGAACATGACCAAGCCAAGCCAAAATCAGGTCTGGTTCTCTTTGAGCTGATGGTTTTCTGGTTCCTTGACGATATCTGTACACTACTGCTATGGTGTTGTTTGACCTGGAGGAGAAAGGACCAGTGATGAAAGCACAATCAGATTGCCCAAAGCTCCAGCACGTTGATTGGAAGACAACGGACTCCAAGGCTGGATTTGTGTGCCACCAGGCCAGAGGTATTCTGCTCTTGAGAGATAAGTGTATTTGGAAGATCCAGAGACTGAGCTTTCTAGTACTATGCAGCTAGAATGTTGAGCTTCAAGAGCCAAGAGTGAAATTGGGCAATAGAGACCATGTCAAAGGAGGCCACCTTCAGACTCAGAAACCTCATGCAGAAGCAGAGGGTTGAATGGTTCCCGGAGTGTCTGAAGACGGGAAAGGAGAGTCAGGAACTTGTCCAGTGGATGGAAAACCCAGGACTGAGCAGTTTTTAAAGTAGACTACCTAGATACTCCAGTCGGTTCCAGCACTGACATCTGGAGATTCAGAATCCAGCTGAGCCGTTGGAGAGTCCTAATGGTCTTTTGGACATTGACCAATAAGAACTGTGCCAACTGTTCCATCAGCAGGAGGTCCTCCAGATATCACACAATAGGAATGCTTTCCGATTGAAGCGGAGAAAGCACTGGGGCTAGCAGCTTGGTAATTACAAAAGGAGTGGATAACAGCCTTAAAGGGAAGGTCAACAAAATGGAAGGATCCATTCACACCTGGGTGTCCCGGAATTGCGGGCTGAATCAGGCAATTCTGCCTGCGATTTCAAAATCATGGCAAAATGCGGGATGCGTTTGCGATGCCATTATTTCTTAGTGGCATCCCAATTGCCGCGGTTGTAGGGTGATACATCGCGCTGCAATCCCGGCAAATCACAACGTGCAAAGATTGTCGCTCAAAAAGGAGCAGGCGCTCCTTTTGGGCGACAGCCTCGCACATTGCAAATTGTTGCTATTGCAGTGAGATTTATCATGCTACAACCGCGGCAAATTGCACTCGCTATTGATGGGTCTCAGACGTAAGTGCACCTTATTTTCTACTTGAATTGCCTATTTAGTAAACCTTAGGGCATGCTATTAGGAACACCGTCTACCCCACTTTATTACAAATTTTGGATTCTAACTCCTTCCCTTTGAGCCACAGTCAGCTTTATCTGAGCTGTAGTACCCCACAATTTTTGCTCTGTTAAGATATCTGCCTCACCATTATAAGCTTACCAGGTGGTCTGGTTGTCATTACAGGCTGATTTGAAGCGGAGCTGGTTCCCCACCCTGGGCATCCCTGAGATTGGATGGGTAGCCTTGAATGGGTGTAAACTAGCTTTACTATCAGGCCAGATTATGCTCTCCCTATTAATGTTATTCATGTCATTTAGAGAACTTTCCGCTCAGTGCTTAAAGTGATTGAAGGGTAATTTTTTTTTTAAACAAAAACATATCATACTTACCTCCACTGTGCAGCTCGTTTTGCACAGAGTGGCCCTGAACCTACTCTTCTGGGGTCCCTCCCTGGCTCCTCCCCGCATCAGATAAACCCCTAGGAGAAGCGCTCTCCTGGGGGATTACCTTGCGGGCGCGCTGCCGATTCCAGCATTCAGCGTCCATAGAGGTCGAATGCAGGAATCGGCCCCCCCCCCTACGTCATTGGATTTGATTGACAGTTGCTGGAGCCAATGGCTGCGTTGCTATCAATCTATCCAATCAAGAGCCAGGAGCCCGTGGAGAGAGAGAGACAGCGCGTCCCCGCAGACTGAATGAAGGGGTTCAGGTAAGTAAAACGGGAGCCATTGATGCATTAAGGTGAAAAAACAAGAACCTTTACAACTCCTTTAATTTTGTACCGTTATCTATATTGTATAAAATGGTGGACCACTGCTCCCCCAATGGAGTCGGCACATGAACGGGATCGTAGTCCCGGTCAACCTCCGACCCTCCTGTGGGCCTTTTGTCCCACTAGTTGATGCATTTATGCTTTACCAGTTTTTCATTCTCCAAGTTTTTCTTAGCCTTCCAGGGTTTTCTCTTTTGGCTCTCTTTCTCCACCGATCTCTTAAAAACTTTCTTGACCCTAATCTTTCCCCTTCTTGGAGTCCATGGGGCCTGCGGTTGAAGATGTTCTTATATGATTTGTGGCTTTTTCTGCCATGACGCTAAATTGGATGTCTTTAAAGGTTCAAGGTATGAATTCGCCCGGAGAGTGAAGGTTTTAAAATATCTTAAAAAACAGCAGATAGATATAGCATGCTTACAGGAGACACATTTTTCTTTTTTCTCCTTTTGCCCCAGTATTTCAATGCTCAATACTTTTGGGTGTTTTTAGCAACTGGTCCAACTAAACAAAGAGGTGTGCTCATAGCCTTTCGCAATTTAGTTCAGTTTAGTTGCACTAAGCAGATAGACCCAAACGGCAGATATCTTCTGCTTCAAGGCTCCATTCAGCACACTGATGTTACCATTATGACCTATTACGCTCCTAACTTCAACCCAAGGCCTTTTCTAACCCATATTTGCAACTTTTTGACATCACACCAAAGGGGTATACTCCTTACCTTATGTCTGTGCTCACTCATTATAACTTTGGTGTCTCATTATTAAGTTGGTCGACAGCGCTGTAGGATTCCCCTCAGGCCAAATTTACAATATTATGGGTTTGAATTCTTCCTTTTTCCTATTAGGAGGGGCACCCGTCAAGGCTGCCCACTCCCACCGCTTTAATTTATTTTTGCTTTGGAGCCTTTGGCAGAAGCAGTTTGCACCCATCCAGATATAAGAGGTGTTGCTGTTGCGGGATCTGCTCATAAGATTTCTTTATTCTCCGACAACATCTTGATGACCTTAACATCCCCAGAGCATTGATGGCAAACCTTGGCACCCCTGATGTTTTGGAACTACATTTCCCATGATGCTTATGTAATCTGCAGTGTAGCTGAGCATCAAGGGAAATGTAGTTCCAAAACATCTGGGGTGCCAAGGTTTGCCATCACTGCCCTAGAGTCTCTATGCTTAACCTATCTCTTCTAGACACTTTTTCATCCCTTTCAGGATTGCATGTCAACCCAACCAAGTCTAAAGCAATGACGGTTAATCTCTCACCCTCTGAATTGGTTGCTCTGAGAACTGCTTTCCTGTTCCAATGGCTTCCTTCTTTGCCCTTCTTACCCCCCAGGTATGAAGGATTATACCAGGCCAACTTCCCACCTCTTTTCAAAAAACAAACTGACTTGCTTTCCTCTTGGCCCCATTTTCCATTGTCTTGGTTTGGCAGGATCACGGCAGTTCGCAGGTCTTACCCCCGAAACAGTTATACTTTTTTCGAGTATTACCAGTCTCGATCCCCTCGTACATCCTATGTATCCACCAGCGCAAGCTCCTGAAATTTATTTGGGTTTCTACCCTTTCCCGAATTAGCAAACAAGTTTTATACGCTCGCAGCAACAATGGTGGCTTCTCGGTCCCTAACTTGCAAGCTTATTATACGGCAGCGAACATAGCCTCATTATCCCATCTCCATGAAATGTACCAATTGCCATTGCGGGCCACCACTGATCTGGTGGATTATCACCCTATCCCCATTTCCTCCCTGACTTGGCTCCCTCCTATTCACCACTGACTACATTAGGGCCATGTATAATTCACTCTTAGTTTGCGGGATTTAGTCTAATTCTCAGCGGGTCTGATCTCTCCCAACCTACCCCTACTTCGCCTCACTCATTGCCTGCTATTTCCCCCTAGCTGTGAAAACCCTTAGCAGTTTTCCTGGTGGATCAATAATGTATTAGTTAATATCCAGTCTCTGTTCACTCCCATGAGAATCATAACATTTGAGGCTCTTAAATCCTCCCATGATATTCCTCTCTGTGAACATGATAGTTATCTGCAAGTTAGGCACTTTCTCCAGCAAGAATAAAATCCCGACCTACTCCATACACGTTGACCCCTTTTGAAAGCCTCTGCAGAGCCAGACCAAATTCCCCAGGCCTAATATCATTACTATATTAATCAATTATCTCCTCTAGGAGACCTCCAGTGCGATCCTATCATCTGCAATGGGAGAAGGAATTAGGGAAAAAGTTAGATCCGGAGGACTGGTAGATCATGACTAGGGGTGGTACGAACGGACCCCTGTTCGGTTCGGACCATAACTTCCGAACACCGTGAACGTTCAGACCCGAATAACGAACTCTATTAAAGTCAATGGGACCCGAACTCCAAATATCAAAAGTGCCCATTTTGAAGGCTTAAATGCAAGTAATTAGGCATACAATGGTTATAGGGGTCCGGGTCCTGCCCTGGGGGACATGGATCAATAAAAAAAAAAGTTTGTGAAAAATTTCATTTTTAAATGAGCAGTGATTTTTTAAGTGAAAGCCTAAAAAAAATAGGATTTTTATAACAGCTTACCTGTAAAATACTTTTCTTTTGAGGTACATCACAGGACACAGAGCCTCAGTAATGACTGATGGGTTATAGGGTATCACTAGGTGATTGGACACTGGCACACCCTAGACAGGAAGTTCAACCCCCTATATAACCCCTCCCTTACTGGGAGTGCCTCAGTTTTGTAGCAAAGCAATATAAGTGATATTATAAGAGGGGAGGGACCTCTGATGTACTTCAAAAGAAAAGGATTTTACAGGTAAGCTGTTATAAAAATCCTATTTTCTTTCTCATACATCACGGGACACAGAGCCTCAGTAATTACTGATGGGATGTCCCAGAGCAATGCTATCTGAGGGGAGGGGGGACAACAACAAAGTAGGGTGTATTCAGACCTGAGGACCTCGTACTGCTGCCTGCAGCACACTACGCCCAAAGGCGATATCTTCATGCCTTCTTACATCCACCTGATAAAATCTGGTGAATGTATGGACTGAAGACCAGGTTGCGGCCTTACAGATTTGAGCCATAGAGGCCTGGTGTTGCACTGCCCACGAAGTACTAATAGCCCTTGTGGAGTGCACCTTGATTTGAAAAGGCGGAATTTTCTGTTTCAAACCATAAGTTTGAACAATAACTTGCTGAATCCATTTTGAAATGGTAGATTTCGACGGTGCCTATCCTCCATTAGGCCCTTCTGGCAATACAAACAAAACATCCGTTTTGCGAATTTGAGAGGTCGCTTCCAGATAGGCTTTGACTTCTCTCACTACATCCAAAGGATGTAGTGACCTTTCTTCCTTAGAACAGGGATCTGGAAAAAAGGAAGGCAGAGCAATATCTTGGTTTAGATGAAAACCTGAAACCACCTTCGGTAGAAAGCTAGGATGAGGGCGCAATACCACTCTATCCTTGTGCATGATTAAATAAGGCTCTTTACAGGAAAGAGCTGCTAATTCTGATACTCTTCTAGAAGAAGAAATGGCTACCAGAAAAGTTAACTTCTTTGTCAACAGGACCAAGGGAATTTGACGTATTGATTCAAAAGGCTGTTTCTGTAAAACTGACAGAGCCAAATTCAAGTCCCAGGGGTTTAGGGGCGCCTTAACCCGGAGGATTAAGGCGCGTTACCCCCTGTATAAAGCTTCGGACCAAAGAATGCAAAGCAAGCGGCCGTTGAAACAATACTGACAAGGCCGAGACCTGGCCCTTGATGGTACTCAAGGCCAGCTTCATTTCTAACCCCCTTTGCAGAAAGTCAAGAATTCTACCCATGACATATTTTCTGGGATGCCAACCCCTGGATTCACACCAGTAGACATAAGCTTTCCAGACTCTATGATAAATCATTCTGGAAGCTGGCTTCCTTGCATTAATCAAGGTAGAAATCACAGGGCCTGAAAGCCCACGACTCTTCAGAGCGTGGGTTTCAATAGCCAAACCGTCAAATTTAGCGTTTGTAAGGCAGGATGGAACACTGGACCTTGGGATAACAGGTCTGGACTTGACGGTAGGGGCCAGAGGAAACCTACTGTCATTTTTACTATTTCTGCATACCAAGCTCTTCTGGGCCATGCTGGGGCTACCAGAAGTACCGACTTCTTTTCCTGCCTGATCCTGCAAAGAAGTCGTGGCAGTAGCAGAATAGGAGGGAATACATAAATCAGTGAGAACCGATGCCACGTAGTCACCAACGCATCTGTCTCGCATGCAAGAGGATCCCTTGTTTTTGACACAAAATTGTCGATCTTGTTGTTGAACCTCGACGCAAAGAGATCTACATCCGGAACCCCCCATCTTTGGCATATGACCTAGAAAACGTCGGGGTGAAGAGACCATTCCCCTGGGACTAACTGCCGGCGACTCAAGTAGTCCGTCTGCCAGTTCTCTATCCCCGGAATGAAGATTGCCGATATGCATGGCACATGCTTTTCTGCCCAGATTGAGCTCTGGTTTACTTCTCCCTGCACGACTCCTGGTGCCTCCTTGGTCATTGATATAAGCCACTGCTTTGGCGTTGTCGGACTGGATCTTGACAGGGCAACCTGGTAACCTGAGTGTCCAGGCCTTTAGGGCTAGATACGCCGCACGGATCTCCAGAACGTTGATGGGTAAGGTCCTCTCGGTCTTGGACCATCTCCCTTGGACAGTCGACTGTTCCAGAACTGCTCCCCAAGCCGAAAGACTGGCATCCGTTGTTACCACTGTCCAGGTAACTGGTAAAAAGGATTTTCCTTTTTGCAGATTTTCGGGTATCAACCACCAGCTGAGGCTCTGACGCACTGTAGGAGACAGACGCATCGGAAAATCTAAAGCCTGAACCTTCTTGCTCCAGGCAGACAGGATACTGTATTGCAGCAGTCTCGAATGAAACTGAGCATAGGGAACAGCTTTGAATGAAGCCACCATCTTTCCCAGCAGCCTCATACAAAGGCGAATAGAGGGACCCTTCTTTGCCCTAACTACCTGAATCAGTTCTTTTATGGCACTGATCTTTGCCTGGGGTAAAGATACCTTCTTCTGGCTTGTATCTATGACCAGACCCAAATACTCTAGTTTTCTTACTGGTTTTAAAAAAGACTTCTCTAAGTTGAGGACCCAACCTAGGTATTCCAGGTAGTTGACTGTGGTGACCAAGTTTTGGTCCAAGCGAGCTACTGACCGGTCTATCAAGAGCAGATTGTCTAGGTATGCTATTACCATTATACCTTGGGCCCTTAATCTGGCCAGCGGAGGGGCCAAGATTTTTGTAAACGCCCAAGGTGCAGTAGCTAGCCCGAAAGGCAGAGCTATAAACTGAAAGTGGCGTTTTTCTACTTCGAAACACAGGTACTTTTGATGAGCAGGGAAAATAGGTACATGCAGGTACACATTCTTGATGTCTATTGATGCCAGAAGTTCTTCTCCTTGTAGGATGGAGACTACCGATGGGATCGATTCCATGCGAAAGGACCGTATCTTTAGGAATCGGTTTAGATCCTTGAGATCTAGAATGGGTCTGACACCTCCATTTGGTTTTGGAACCGTGATAACTTTCTGCGACAATAGTCGCTCCAACGCTGGAAAGAGAGACTTCTTTTTCTTTGGGTCTCTGGGAACATTTCATCTGAGGAAACGAGGAGAGAGGAATTCTCGGAACTCTAGTTTCTAACCTAGAGTTAATGTGGAGATCACCAATCTGTCCTGGAAATCCTCCTGCCAGAGGCTTGAAAACTGTAGCAGTCTTCCCCCCACCCGAGCGAGCGGGGGCGCTCCTTCATAAAGAGGCTTTAGCTTTTTGTCTAGTAGGCTTCCTCCCCCAGGACTTCTTTTGTCCCTGGGGTTGACTCAGATTTATTTCTTGAGCCTGACGGAGGAGGCTGTCGCGACTGCCTGGAGGCTGATGCCCCTGGCACTGGGGACAGAGCATGTTTAAAAGAGGGACGTTTACTCCTTTTCTTAACTGGCAAGAGTGTGCTTTTCCCACTAGAGATCTTTTGGATATAATTGTCCAAATCCTCTCCAAACAGCCTTGCACCACGAAAGGGAAATCCAGCCAGAAGCTTCTTACATGGTGATTCGGCTGACCAATTTTTCAACCATAAGATTCTACGCATATGCACCAACCCAAGAGTAAGGCGAGAGGTCTGAAGGATAGAATCTCTGATTGCATCAACTGCAAAACACAAAGCCGCTGGTAGGTTGGCAAACACCCGGGCTTGCTGTTCAGGTAAAACTTTGAGGACCTGTTTAACATGGTCTCTCAAGTATTGACAAACTCCGATTGCTGCCACTGCAGGTTGAGCTACTGAACCTGCCAAGGAGAAAACATTTTTTAACAGGAATTACAATTTCTTATAAGTTGAATCCCTGAGCATCTGAGCGTTGTCAACAGGACAAGTCAGACTTATTTACGGAGGAAATGGCGGCGTCAATTGCCGGTATACCCCATATCTTTGTAAATTTTTCCTCCATAGGATATAGTGTTGAAAACTTTTTAGGAGGAAAAAAATGTTTCTGGGTGATCCCACTCAGAATAAATAAGCTTTTCCAGTAAACTATGAACCGGAAAGGCATGTGTAGTTGAGGAGGCTTCAGTAAACCCAAACAAGAAGAGGGTTCTTCAACTGACTCAGATACGGGTAACCTAAATGTGGAGCGGACCAATCCAGCAAGAATTTGCCCCAGCAACTTCTCCTCCTGAGACGCTGAAGAGGGCCCTTCTCCACTTGATTCCTCAGAAGAGGAGTCATCAGTTACCTCCCGATCCTCTAAGGGTGATTCCTCTCCTTTTTCCCCAGAGTTCCTCTATTTGAGGGTCCTGGGTGGCAGAGGGGGACCTAGTGCGTTTTCTTCCACTGAGTGAAGATGCAATTAAGGCCACTTACTCCTGAGTAATGTATACAGGGGCTGAAGTGCCAGAAGCAGTTGCAGCCCCTGACACCGATGGCTCACCCTGGCCAGCTTTCCCAGGCCCTTCAGGGGGGAAGATGCTGCAGAAGGGGGTTCCTCTGAGCCTGAGGGAGATCCCTTAGAGCTCCTATCTTTCGGGGTATTTGTACCTCTTCTGCCCATAGTGCAAAACAACAAAGGCAGAGGCACTACCAGAATGCACTGACTGCTGAGCAATGTAGTTCAGCAACTGCCGCTGCTACCAAGTCTCAGTCTGGTGCACAAGTAAATGTTGCCTGGGAATGCCTGTGTCCCCCACACTCACATGCGCCCATCTGCTCTGTGTCCCTCTATAAGCCATGTGCATCTGAAAAAGAGTGCACTTTATAGCCTGTGTGCAGCCTGCAATGTGGGCGCCTGACGTCGCGTTAATGCTCCACCCCCCCCCCCCACGTCTTTTTTTTTTTTTTTTTCAAAACACTTTCCCGCGCGAGCCAAGGAACCGGCATGGAGGGTAGGCTGGGGCTGAGGTGAGAGGAGGGCCGGTGGATGAGAAAACGCTGTAATGGCGGCGGAAGCGCGGTATACTACTGCTTCCCTGTGTCTTAACCTAAGCCATGGGGCGAGAATCCCTGCAAGAGAAAAACCCCCTTCCCACATCCTACCTGGAGCAAGGCTTGGAGGAGCGTACAGCGTGGACACCGAGACAAGACAGATCAGGGATGAAAAGGTATGTGCTCTTGACAGCCCCCGGTGGCGACTATAGGCATAGCATACATTTACTTAAAGGAGAAACCTATTAAGAATTTTTCTAGTTCTAAGGAGTCTCCCTTACCTTATCCAGCTGCAGGGTTCTGTGTAACAGACCCAATCTTCACCTTTCACGGTGGGCTCCATTTAGAAAAAACCTTTAAAGACTGGGGCCCCCTATGTGTAGGGAATCCGCAGTTCTGGGCCTGTAAAGCACCCCGCCAGGGATATGGCTGAAAAAAAAACAAATAATGGATCCCGGGGTTCAGCTCTCTAAAAAGAGAAGCGTTACAGGTAAACCTTGTTTCTTTGGACACGAGGCCCGGGTACCATTCAATTCGGCCTGGAAAAGACACTTTGAATGGAACCGGTTGCTTGGCTTGCCCCAGTATAGGATATTCCAGTGGAGCTCAGCACAGCACATCTTTACTCGTGACCAACACCTAAGACACTGGTGAAAAAACTGAGGCACTCCCAGTAAGGGAGGGGTTATATAGGGTGTTGAACTTCCTGTGTAGGGTGTGCCAGTATCCAATAACCTAGTGATACCCTATAACCCATCAGTAATTACTGAGGCTCTGTGTCCCGTGATGTACGAGAAAGAAATGAAAAACTCCTTCCAATATAGTGCCAGGGGGGTCCCCCCTTAGTCTAACTGTAAAGTGGCAGATCTGTACCATGTCTAGAAGAATCTGCTGCAGCAATAATTGAATTTATAAAGCCAAAAAAGAGACATTTTTCCTGCAAGCTGCCTTTATTTTGCTAAGCAACAGCTGGGGAGCCAGTGTGTATGATGAGGCCACAATGTAGTGCACTGGGAACAAGATTAGAGATTTTTTTGATACATTCTGGTGTCACTGACTTTGGTTAGAAGTAACGGGTGCGCTAAAATTGTTCTTTGGATGTCGGTGGTGCCTTCCCACAGTAACCCTATAGAGGTACTCTTGATGCAAGCAAGAATTTGCCTTGCTGTAAGAAATTGCAATGATATGCACCTGTCAGACAGGTGCAGAAAAATTGGTCTTTGGGTATTAATTGTGCCCATGAAACCTATACCAAAAACATTCTTCCAGATGAAATGATTGAACACCCTCAAAGCTAGGCAGCCTCTAAGTCCTGCAGAGATTCCACATCCCAAAAAGACTTAATCAGTGACATCGGCATCAGGGGCTTCATAGCTGGTAATCCAGGACTGATTCATTTTTATAAAAGTCAAACGGTCCACAGAGACTGGACAGACGCGTTCTATGATCAGTAACGAAACCTCCTGCAGCACTGAATACCTGTTCTGAAAGCACACTGGATGAAGGGCAGCCCAACAACTCAATAGCATACTGGAAAGTTCTGGCCAGTGGTCTATTCTTATGACCCAGTAAGCCAGTGGATTGTCAGCTGGAAAGCTCTCTCCGTCTCTGTTTTGGCCCCGGGTAATCATGTGATGCAGACGCTGCAGGTGGGATGTGGAAGCTGACAGCCCTGGGCGGCGAGGACTAAAAAAAATTCCGAAATGCCTCACTTAGGCGGATGCCTTCTCCAACGCTCCTTTCTTGACCAACAGAAGACTCAAAACGACATTTTCCACCACAATGTAACCTACTAGAGACAGGAAAAACGTTCAATAAAATCCTCTTTAATGTGTCCTCTAGAGATTTTATCCTCTGCACTCTCTGGGGACGGGATGAGTTCAGAGACCTTCCCCTTATAACTGTGGTCAAGGAGGGTTGCCATCCAGTAATCATCCTTCTCCTTTATGCCACGTATTCTTGGGTGCTTTCGCAGGCTTTGAAGCATGAGGTTGCCCATGCGCCTCAAATTTGCAGAGGCTTGAGAAGCAGACTCCTTGGGGGTCACTCAGGATGACAGCATCTGGAACCTCCTACTCCCCAGCCATGTACTACTCTCCCAAGGGTCCTGGGGTTAAAAAGCCATCTCTTACAGATTGGCGCATGTCTTCCTCTTCTTCAAAGCCTATGAAAGTGCCAGAATCCTCCTCCTCATCCCCTCTCTCCTTCTGTGTGTTCTGACATAGGAATGATAGTGTCTGCATAAAGTGGGCCCTGAGAGGAAAGGAAGTCCTCCTCTTCGTCTGCCTCCAGTGCCCTGTCCATAATGCCACGCAGAGTCTGCTCCAGCAGGAACACAACAGGGATTGTGTCACTGATGCATGCACGGTCACTGCTCACCATCCTTGTGGCCTCCTCAAATGGTGATAATACAGTGCATGCATCCTTAACGATCAGCCACTGGCGTGGGGAAAAAAAAGCAGAGGTGGCCTGAGCCAGTAGTCGTGCCGTACTGACACAAGTACTCGTTGATGGCCCTCTGCTGCATGTATAGCCGCTGCAGCATTTCCAAAGTTGAGTTCCACCTGGTGGGCATGTCACAAATCAGACGTTTTACAAGCAGGTGGAATTCCCGCTGAATTTCAGCCAACCGAGCACTGGGTGTGTATGACTGCCTGAAATGGCTACAGACTATTCTGGCCTGCTTTAGTACATCTTGCAACCCTGGGTACGTACTTGGGAAACGCTGCACCACCACATTGAGGACATGTGCCAGGCATGGCACATGTGTCAACTTTCCCTGTCTAAGGGCAGACAGGAGGTTTGAGCCATTATCAGACACCACCATTCCTGGCTACAGCTGGCGTGGTATGAACCACCTCTGGGCCTGTCCTTGCAGAGCTGCAAGAATCTCTGCTCCGGTGTGGTTCCTGTCCCCTAAATGTCACCAGCTGAAGCACTGCATGGCACCTTTTAGCCTGACTCTGGGAAAAGCCCTTTGAACGCTTAGGGGGTACCTGATGTTCATAGGACAATTCTGCAGAGGAGGTCATGGAGGTGGCGGAGGATGGGGTAGAGCTCACAGGTCTGGTATGGAGACGTGGGGGCACAACAAGCTGCAGCACTGAGCCCTGTCCTGCATCCTTTTGAGTTACAAGCAGCGTTACCCAGTGTGCTGTGAACGAAATATATTGTCCCTGCCCATGCTTGCTGGACCACGTGTCAGCAGTAAGGTGGATTTTACAGCTGACTGCCTTGGCCAACAATGCCAGAACATTCCCTTCCATGTGATGGTAGAGAGATGAAAGGCCTTACGTGAAAGTAGTATCGACTGGGAACCTGCCATTGTGGTACAGCACATTGTGCGAATTCATGGTAGGGGGCAGAATCCACCAGGTTGAAAGGCAGAAGTTGGAGAGCCAACAGCTTTGACAAGCAGGTGGTGTGCTGCTGGTAGATGAGCTGCTAGGACCTTGGACACCTAAAAGGTAATGACTCGGTATCGCAGGGGGAAACTGAAGTGGGTAAGGAGGAGGAGGGACAGATTTGTGCCCCTTTTGTGTGGCTTTTAGGTGCTCTTGCCAACGGGCTGAGTGGTTGGATGTTAAATGCCTTGTTAGGCATGTGGTACCCAAATGGTTGGTGTATTTGGCACGTTTGATTTGCCTGTGACACAGTTTGCAGATAGCAACAGTGTGATTTGCTGCAGATGTGCTGAAAAAGGCCCAGACAGCTGAGCTGTGGGGAGTGGGCCGAGAGATAACAGCTGCAGAATGTGATAGAATAGGGTGGCTGCTCTCTACTCTTTCTTGATGTCGACCTCCTTGGGATTGTGCCGCCTCACCTTCAGTTTCCTCCTCTGCTCTATCTGGCACCTAAGTCGCATCAGTGACCTCATCATTATCTCCTCCATCTTCATCGTTACCACTGGAGACAACTTGGCAATACGCTGCGGCTTGGGGAACATGAATGCCAATTTGTCTACCAGTGTTCCTCCCTCTCTCTAGGCTCATGTTCCGGTCATCCTCAACCTCAGAACAAGCATCTGAATCCAGTAATGGCTGGGCATCATCAAGGTGCAAGTGACTGACGCTGTGATCAAATAACTCAGCTGATTCCTCAATGGCTGATGTTAGGGCTATGGCAGGAATAGACGTGGACAAGGAGGCATGTTTATCCACTCTGGCAACTGCAGGGGACTGCACACTAGTCTCTGCTTGTGTGACAGAGGATGAGGAGGATGAGGAAGGTTTAGTAAGCCAGTCCAACTCTTCCTCCGCATGCTGTGGCTGGATAGCATGGGCAAACTCACTAAACAGAGAAAATGATGCCCTGCCTGAGGACTGACCACCACTTCCACCTTTGCCTGTGGACACATTTGTTGCTGGCCCCCTTACAGTGCCAAGGGAACGTCTGCCTCTCCTTGTTGTTCTCCCAGACATTATTGGGAGGGAGGGGGCGGTGCTTATAAGCAAATGTAAAGGAGAAGTTGAAATCTGTACGTAGATGCACTTTAATCAATGTAAAGAGGTGTTTGGTGCCCTTTAATTTGAGTACTCACGCTACACAGACACACTCCACAGATACAATATACTATACTGCAATATAATGCGCCAAACGTACAGTGATGCACAGAACTATATGGCGTTAAACTGGCAGTAATGCACAAATCTATATGTCATTAAACTTGTAGTAACTCACACAGAACTATATGGCGTTAAACTGGCAGTAAACACATGCAAAACTATATGGTGTTAAACTGGCAGTAACGCACGCAATACAATATGGCGTTAAACTGGCAGTAACGTAATCAGACGGTGTTCAACCGTCACTACACTGAAGCTATCTGAACTGTCCCTACTCTAGCTATACACTAATGTCAAGATTACTGACACAGTCTCACTAAAGGAAACTATCTGAGCTGTCCCTACTCTAGCTGCACACTATGAAAAGCTGAATGATGGTCCTCCTCACTACACTCACACTATCCCTAGACTGACACTAAACTAATATTCTACATTGACAATTGAAGCAAAATAGCACAGTATAGCACACTAATAGCACTGAACAGAGCCCTGTTCTATCTCTCCACACCAAAATCACACTGAAAATGGCTACCACTGAAAGAATACTTTTATACTGTGGGGCGGGAAAGAGCCTGATTGAATAAAGTCATGATCACAGTGTCCAATCATGACTCTCTCAGTGCTCTGTGCCCTGATTGGCTGAAGCTTTCACTGCTTCAGCCAATCAGAGCTTGCAATGCATTGTTCAACGCCACAATGCATTGTGGTCGGTTCGGGGGGCAGAACAAACAGTCGAATGAACCGTTTGTTCGGCTGTTCGCCGAACGACGAAAGTTTGGCCCAGACTTATGCTTGGGCCGAACCCTTTGCCCATCCCCAATCATGACAAAAGCTCTCTAAAAGCTCTAAGAATATCCTTATATTGGAGAATGCTTACAAAGTGCTGTACAGATGGTACTATATGCTGGCACGACTTATTCCATCTTATTCCCCTCTTTGCTTCCGGGGATGTTCTCAGAAAGGCACCATGGCACACATTTGGTGGTCATGTCCTAATGAATGCAGACTATGGTTTAGAGTATATACCCTTCTTCGTAACATATTCCACACCACCATCAAAAGGGACCCTTATGAGGCCCTTCTGTATAAGCCGATTGCAGAACTGCTGTGCTCGGAACGCCAATTGGCCTTGCATCTTTTTACTGCAACTAAGTTTACTATAGCGAGGGCTTGGAAAATTCCTCTACTCAGCTTTAAAGCGGTTAAGAATCGTATGAACAATATCATGGTAAACAAGAAGCTGACCGCATTAGCCTCGTATACACACAATAAATTTCTCAGGATCTGGCAACTGTGGATTGCATATATCCAACCTTCCATATTTGATAAAAAGTTTCTTTCGAGAGAGCCAGGAGGACTCCTTTTCCTCCTGGCTCTCTTTTTTCCTCCTTTGCTTTCTATTTTTCAAAGCAGAGCCCACATCCATTGTGTATTGGCTTTCTTTTGCATTTAATCGATTGTGGAGGGTTCCCTCACCAGAAGTTCTCATATTCTTAGGACCAAGCAGGGTAATTCTTTGGTGTTGTGTATTTATCCACTGAATCCTTAACCACAGGGATGTCCCAAGCGTCAGTGTTTTGTTAAAGGATAAGTTCACCTTTGTAAAAAAAAAAAAAAAAAAAAAAAGCACATCTTTTTTATAAGTAAATGGTATTTTTACTAGGATCAGATCGCAGGTGCAGTACAGGTACAATGCAAAGGCTGCCAGTACTTGTAGTTCATTCATTCACAGAACTCTGTAAATGAATGACGTGGCCAGGTGGGCAGAGCCCTGTGTTTTTTTCTTAAACTGTGACAGAGTTCGGGGAGAAGATCCCAGGCTTGCGGTCACTAGATGTAATGGGTCGGGGAACGGCTGCAGCAGTGGGGGAACATGTTAGGTTGAATATGTATTATATTAATTTTCACCAGAAAATAAAAATAAATCAGTTCAATGTGGGATACAGGAATAGAACCTCCAAAAGAACATCCAAAAGCGGGTGGAACATGTAACATGTTTCCAAAGGTGAACTTTTATAAGGCAAGAATTGTCTGGATCCACAATAGCCATGACTGTCCCCTCAACAGAGTATTGCTGAACAAAATACAAGCCCAGTCGCCATACAAAACTGATTGCAGTAATGAGTGCAACGAGAAAGATTTATTGGCTTGGGGACTCTCAAGGGAACCCAGACTGGTAATCTAGAAAAAAATCAGATGCAGGCTTTTTTTTAGTTTTAGACAATCATGCTCCAAGCCAATAAGGTCAGACATGATTTCTTCGAGCCTGGGAGTGATGTCAGCGGGCTGAGCTTCCTCAGGCATCAGATTTTCCAAAAAGGAAAGATTATACTTCTCCACCATCTCTGCTGAATGCAAGGACATACAGTATCTCACAAAAGTGAGTACACCCCTTACATTTTTGTAAATATTTTATTATATTTTTTCATGTGACAACACTGAAAAAATTACACTACAATGTAAAGTAGTGAGTGTACAGCTTGTATAACAGTGTAAATTTGCTGTCCCCTCAAAATAACTCAACACACAGCTGTTAATATCCAAACCGCTGGCAACAAAAGTGAGTACACCCCTAAGTGAAAATGTCCAAATTGGGCCCAATTAGCCATTTTCCCTCCCCGGTGTCTTGTGACTTGTTAGTGTTACAAGGTCTATATAGTTACACATTTCACATTGAAAAAAGTGCTAAATTAAAAAAAAAAAATCAATTTAATTTGTAAATAACTTTTCAATGCTGTGTACCATTACTGACAGCTGAAGTTAAAAACAAAACAGTTGCGGTAGGTATTGGTACAAGTACTAAAAAAAAAAAAAAAAAGTATTGGTACTTGTACTCATTGTAAAAAAAAAAAAAAAATGGTATCGGTGCATCCCTAGTACAAAGACAAGTATGTCTTGCCTACAGTCAAGCATGGTGGGAGTGTCATGGTCTGGGGCTGCATGAGTGCTGCCAGCACTGGGAGCTACAAATCATTGAGGGAACCATGAATGCTGTGACATACTGAAGCAGAGCATGATCCCCTCCCTTCAGGGACTGGGCCGCAGTGGAGCATCCTCAAACAGAAGTTGGAGGAGCGCAAGTTTTCTAACATCCATCAGCTCTGTGATATCATGGAGGAGTGGAAGAGGACTCCAGTGGCAACCTGTAAAGCTCTGGTGAACTCCATGCCCCAGAGGGTTAAGGCAGTGCTGGAAAATAATGGTGGCCACACAAAATATTGACACTTTAGGCCCAAATTTGGACATTTTTCACTTAGGGGTGTACTCACTTTTGTTGCCAGTGGTTTAGACATTATTGGCTGTGCTTTGAGTAATTTTGAGGGGACAGCAAATTTACACTGTTATGCAAGCTGTACACTCACTATTTTACATTGTAGGAAAGTGTCATTTCTTCAGTGTTGTCACATGAAAAGATATAATAAAATATTAACAAAAATGTGAGGGGTGTACTCACTTTTGTGAGATACTGTGTATATATATATAGATATAGATATAGATATCTATCTATAGATAGATATCTCTATATATATATCTCTATATATATATATATATATATATATATATATATATATATATATATATATATATATATCTCTCTCTATATATATATATATATATATATATATATATATATATATATATATATATCTCTCTCTCTATATATATATATATATATATATATATATATATATATATATATATATATATATATATATATATAAGCTTGCCATATTGCCCTGCATGTCAGGACACACACTAGGAAATGGAAGGTTAGAAGTGTAAGCAAATCAAGCCGTCTCAGACTGCATAAAAAGATGCACATACAATGCCTTGAAAAAGTATTCATACCCCTTCACATTTTCCACATTATGTCATGTTACAACCAGAAACATAAATGTATTTTATTGTGATTTTATGTGATAGACCAAAACAAAGTGGCACATAGTGAAGTGGAAGGAAAATGATAAATGGCTTTTAAAATGTTTTACAAATAAATATGTGAAAAGTGTTGTGTGCATTTGTATTCAGCCCCTTTTACGCTGCTACCCCTAACTAAAATCTAGTGGAACAAATTACCTTCAAAAGTCACCTAATTAGTACATGGAGTCCACCTGTGTGTAAATTTAATCTCAGTATAAATACAGCTGTTCCGTGGAGCCCTCAGAGGTTTGTTAGAGAACCTTAGTAAACAAACAGCATCAGGAAGGCCAAGGAACACACCATATGGCATGGATAGTGAACCAATGATAGTGACAACATTGGTGAAATATTTACATAATAGGAATCCAATATTCAACAAAGAATGTATAAGTAAAACCTAAGTGAACCAAATTGCTAAATGTGCAAAAATATAAAACAAAGAAAAAGTCCCTAAATTGAACGACAACTTGGTGATTCAGAACAGATCAGAAGTGTGCAGACAATCCTTCACCACTTGACAACAAACCAGATCACTCAATGTGCTCTAATGGAAAACCTGCTCACCAGATTTCCATGACCTCTAACTAAAAAAAGGTCTGGGATAGCTGCATAGGAGTACTGGAACAAGTAGACCTGTTTTTACTCTCCTCCCCAGCGCGGTTGCCCATGGGGGATAGAAGACAAGAGGAGGACCAATAAATATTAAAATATTGTTTTTATTAAAAATGCCAAAGATAAATAACAATTGCTCGCTTACAGTGAATGGTGCCTACCCGGCACTAAGAGTAGCCCACAATGAATGCTGTTGGAAGCCGCGTCGCTCAGCTCGTGCTGGATGGTCGGCGAGCGTTCCACTGATGCTGGTAGACAAACCGGAAGCAGGGATCCGGAAAGCACATGACCAGAAGGGGCCTCGATGTACGTTTCGTAATCCTACGTCATCAGGAAGCATTCCGGTCACTAGGCAGAAGGATCTAAATAACGTAGACAATGGGACATGATTGGCGGAGCACAAAGTCTCCGCCCAGCTCGCGCCCACTGTCGTAGCAAGCCTCCAGCGGCGTGCAATACCCAACCCTGTACACAACAATCCATGTCATATTGATAAACATTATAGCAATTGCAGATAATTTTAAGAGACAAGCACTGGAGAGATACCCATCTAAAATGAGCCATATCCCAAAACGAAACTAAATGGTTATACAGGTTGGATACCTTACAGCCAGCTGGTATGAACATAGATTTAGACTTAAATAGTTTTTTGACCAACGATTAACTATCTGCCCTTGCCCTTTTCCATCTATCCTCTAGTTTTCAAACATCTGATTGAATCATCCCAACACATGTAGTAGTATTGATTAGTAGGTTTTTGGTTTTATATTTAGGATTCATCACATCTGTTAGTCTGCTAAACAGTGTGTTCTTTTTAATTTTTTATTGTTCGATACTGGACACTAGCCTGTTAGTTTAGTTAAAATTTGTATGTTTAAAATATGTATTTTACATACCATTTTTTAAAAAATTATTATCTGCAATTGTTATAATGTTTATCAATATGACAATGATTGTTGTGTACAGGGTGGGTATTGCACTCCGCTGGAGGCTTGCTACGACAGTGGTAGTGAGCTGGGTGGAGAATTGGGGCTCCGCCAATTATGTCCCATTGTCTACATTATTTAGATCCTTCTGCCTAGTGACCTGACCGCTTCCCGATGACGTAGGATTATGAAACATACATAGAGGCGCCTTCCAGTCACGTCACTTCCGGGTGCCAGCATTAGTGGAATGCACGTCGACCATCCAGCGCGAGCTGAGTGACAGGGCTTCCATCAGCATTCATGGCGGGCTACTCCTAGTGTCGGGTAGGCCCCATCCAATGTAAGCAGGCAATTGTTATTTATCTTTGGCATTTTTAATCAAAATAATATTATGCTATTGGTCCTCCACGTGTCTTTTATCCCCCATGGGCAACCGCACTGGAGCAGAGAGTAAAAAACAGAAGTTATCGGACCCATCTTCAGTCTACTTTTTCCAGTACTCCTATCCAGCGATCCCAGACCTTCTTTTTAGTTAAAGAGGTCATGGAAATCTGGTGAGCAGGTTTTCCATTAGAGCACATTGGGTGATCTGGATTGCTGTCAAGTGGTGAAGGATTGTCTGCACACATCTGATCTGTTTTGAATCACCAAGTTGTTCAATTTATGGACTTTTGCTTTATTTTTGCACATTTATCAATTTGGTTCACTTAGGTTTTACTTATTCATTCTTTGTTGAATATTGGATTCCTATTTTGTAAATATTGTACCAATGTTGTCACTATCATTGATTCACCATCTATGCCATATGGAATGATTTTTTTAGCACGTATTATGTAGTGTTTTATAGCGCCCCCTACCCACATATTTCACATTGCTTAAGTAGTCTGTCTACAATATTTGGGGAGCGGCTTTTCTAATTTTTTTTTTTTTTAGGCTCAAGGTTTACTTTTTCACAAGGAACACACCAGACAGGTCAGGGATAAAGTTGTGGAGAAGTTTGAAGCAGGTTTATGTTATAAAAAAATATCCCAAGCTTTGAACATCTCACAGAGCACTGTTCAATCCACCATCCGAAAATGGAAAGTGTGGCACAACTGCAAACCTACCAAGACATGGCCGTCCACCTAAACTGACAGGCCGGGCAAGGAGGGCATTAATCAGAGAAGCAGCCAAGAAGGCCGATGGTAACTCTGGAGGAGCTTCAGAGATCCACAGATCAGGTGAGAGAATCTGCCACAGGACAAATATTAGGCTGGGTTCACATATGAGCCACATGCGGCTCACAGCAGGGGTCAGGTGCGTCCTGGTACACCTTTTTTGAGCCCAATTCCAGCCCAAATTTTGGCTGAATTCGAGCGTGAAAAGGACCAAAAGACGCACAGCGTTTTTGTGCAAATCGCACTGGACCCGCTGGGGAGATATTATAGAGAGCCGGCCAAAATCTCCTGCTATTGAGAATTAGATGGGGGGGAACCTGCATCCAATTTGCAATGGTGTGAACCCAGCCTTAGTCGTGCACTCCACAAATCTGCCTTTTATGGAAGAGTGGCAAGAAGAAAGCCATTGTTGAAAGAAAGCCATAAGAAGTCCCATTTGCAGTTTGCGAGAAGCCATGTGGGGGGACACCGCAAACATGTGGAAGAATGAGACCAAAATTGAACTTTTTGGCCTAAAAGCAAAAAACGCTATGTGTGGCGGAAAATGAACACTGCACATCACCCTGAACACACCATCCCCACCGTAAAACATGGTGGTGGCAGCATCATGTCGTAGAGATGATTTTCTTCAGCAGGGACAGGGAAGCTGGTCAGAGTTGATGGGAAGATGGATGGAGCCAAATACTGGGCAATCTTAGAAGAAACGCCAAGATAGCGCTTCATTATTCTTTGTACTATTATTGCCTGGAATTTTTTTGAAAATTTGCCTTGGGTGTTCAGCAACTGTTTATATTTTAACAATTTTTTTGCGCTGGTATAATTTTATTCCATTAATCTTAGAAGATAACTTGTAATGCCCCGTACACACGGTCGGATTTTCCGACGGAAAATGTGTGATAGGACCTTGTTGTCGGAAATTCCGACCGTGTGTAGGCTCCATCACACATTTTACATCGGATTTTCCGACCCACAAAGTTTGAGAGCAGGATATAAAATTTTCCGACAACAAAATCCATTGTTGGAAATTCCGATCGTGTGTACACAAATCCGATGGACAAAGTGCCACGCATGCTCAGAATAAATAAAGGGATGAAAGCTATTGGCCACTGCCCCGTTTATAGTCCCGACGTACGTGTTTTACGTTACTGCGTTTAGAACGATCGGATTTTCCAACAACTTTGTGTGACCGTGTGTATGCAAGACAAGTTTGAGCCAACATCCGTCGGAAAAAATCCTAGGATTTTGTTGTTGGAATGTCCGAACAAAGTCCGACCGTGTGTACAGAGCATTAGAGTCTGCAAAAGACTAGAGACTGGGACTAAAGTCTAGCAGGATAACGACCCTAAACATACAGCCAGAACCACAATGGAATGGTTTAGATCAAAGCATATTCATGTTAGAATGGCCCAGTCAAAGTCCAGACCTAATTGAGAATCTGCGGCAAGACTTTAAAATTGGTGTTCACAGATGCTCTCCATCCAATCTGACAGAGCTTGAGCTATTTTGCAAAGAAGAATGGGCGAAAATGTCACTCTAGATGTGCAAAGCTGGTAGAGACATACCCAAAAAGACTTGTTGATGTAATTGCAGCGAAAAGTGGTTCTACAAAGTATTGACTCGGGGGGACTGAATACAAATGCACGCCACACTTTTTTCGATATTTGTAAAAAATTTTGAAAACCATTTATCATTTTCTTTCCACTTCACAATTATGTGCCACTTTATGTTGGTCTATCACATAAAATCCCCAAAAAATCAATTTACGTTTTTGGTTGCAGCATGACAAAATGTGAAAAATTTCAAGTGGTATGAATACTTTTTCAAGGCACTGTATAGTACACAGGAAATTTTTTTTTTTGCATGTTTTTCTATTTTAGATGCACACAAAAGCAAAAAAGAAAAAAAGATGCAAACTTAAAAAACACCAGAACTTACAAACACCAGTCCATTGGTGTAACATGGCAAAAGAATTTATACTCAGAGCTGCACCTATTTATTGATTGCACTTTATTTTGCACAACTGATGAACTTTATTGATTGCACTTTATTTTGCACTGCATTGACACTGAGCACTTTGTTATACATGTTGTTATTATGTTACACATTCTGATGCTTGTATATGTACGTTAGTAGTTCATAGGTGCAGCGCTAAGTATAAATTCTTTTGCTAATTTTTGGGGTACTTACCCTGCACTACAGCGGCAGCCCTATATACATTTTAGTTCCACGACGCGGGTTTAATTTTTACCTTTACCTTTTTACTTTTCATTGGTGTAACATAACAGTGTGAATAATCTAAAGGGAAAGTACAGCCAAAGCTCGTCTGGCTGTACGTTTCCTGTGGATAACAGGAGTGCAGTTCGTTCTGCACTCCTGTGATCTGTTTTCAGCCGACAGTAGGCTGAAGCCGCAGAGTATAGAGCTGGTGATTGACAGTCACCAGCTCTCTGCTCACGGAGCACTGAACTGAGCGATTAGCGGTCTTTGATCGCTCAGTTCTTACTTTTAGAGCTGGGGGACAGATGCTGCATCCACCAGGTAAGTATGATTTCTAAAATTTTCCTACAGCTTACCTGTAAAATCCTTTTCTTGGACTACATCACAGGACACAGAGCCTGTTATAGTCATAACTATTTGGGTTATACACCACCTATAGGTGAATGGACACTGGTAGATCAAAAAAGGAAGTCCTCCCCTATATAACCTCTCCTATACAGGAAGTACTTCAGTTTTGTAGCAAGCAATAAATTCCCCAGAAGAGGGGAGGGACCTCTGTGTCCTGTGAAGCACTCCAAGAAAAGGATTTTACAGGTAAGATGTAGGAAAAATCCTATTTTCTTTATTGTACATCACAGGACACAGAGTCGGTTATATTCATAACTATTTGGGATGTCCTATAGCAATGCCCTTGAGGGGAGGGAGACACCATCACAGAAAACTGCCAACAGAGAAGGACTACTCTTGCGGTTTGTAATATGCTGAGGCCAAAGGCAATATCTCCCACGGTTTTGACATCCACCTGGTAAAAACCTTGTTATTGTATGAACCAAAGACCAAGTAGTGGTCTTGCAAATGCGAGCCACTGACGCCTAGGGGTGTTTCAAATAATTGTTTAATCGATGCATTGCGATTCAGCCTTAAACGATTCTGCATCGATGTGGAGAAGGCTAAAACGCGATTGCACCGATGATAACATCCAGCGCGCCCGTCAGAGTCCTCCCCTCTGACTTTCTCACTGAACTTGCATCTAAAATGCCCAGGGAGACCGCTCACCAGTGCCTGAATGGATCATACACAGCGGGCATCTCCCACTGTGTTATGGAGCTTTGATCTGAATATCCCGGCACGCCCTTCCTCCTCCTCCCTCCTTCTCCAGCGGCCGCTATAACAGAGTCCCACATCCTAGACTGAGTCCTGTGATAGATGGAACACTGATTTAATGCCGGAAAAGTGGATCAGTGTTCCGTCTATCACAGGACCCCGTCTAGGAGTCGGATGGGCACAGTGAGGCTGCATTGATGGGCACAGTGATGCCGCATTTATTGACGGGCACAGTGAGGCTGCATTTATTGACGGGCACAGTGAGGCTGCATTTATTGACGGGCACAGTGAGGCTGCATTTATTGACGGGCACAGTGAGGCTGCAATATGATAGGCACAGTGAGGCTGCAATATGATAGGCACAGTGAGGCTGCACTGATGGGTTTTTGATGAAAACCATGGGCAGTAATCGTGATGCATTGCAGAATCTAATCAAAGTTAAATGTTGACATGATAATCGTAATCGAGTCAAAAAGTGAGTCCAGTAAAAATGTGCAGCGCTACTGATGCCTGATGGCAGAAAGCCCAAGATGCATCTACACACCCGGTAGGGAAGCTCTCCCCAGAAAAGGTGGGATTTTGCCCTTTCCAACCATAGGCTTCAATTAGAAACTGGCAGGTCCAATTATGAATTGTTGACTTGGATGTCGCCTGCCCTTCCTGGGCTCTTCTGGCAGCACAATCAGGATTCCTGACCTGCGCTAACAACTCAAGTAAATCCTGGGCACCTGAACTACCTCCAGAGTATGTAGTGATCTTTCTCTTGCCGAATGTGGATTAGGAGAAAAATAAAGGCAAGACAAGTGAAAAAAGCCACAAAATCTCTGCGCTTAGGACAAAGGAGAGAAGAAAGAAGAAGGAGGAGGACGGAGGGGGATGTAAGATGCAGGGGGGGGTGTACCCCAATAGGAAAAGAAGGAAGAGGGAAAGGGGTCAATGAGGAGAGAAGCCAGAAAAGAGATAAGCTAAGGTGTGCTGCCTCCCCTGGTTAAGCCCTCAAAAAGGGGGCTAACGTGTATGAGAGAAGGTAAATGGGGGTATGGCGCTCCCTTGTGGGGGGTATATAAGTGATACGGTAAATAGTGATACAATTGCATTAAATTAAAAGAAAATAAAATAAAAAATGCAGAAAGTCTATTCATAGGTGGTACGTTCCCAAAATGCAAATATCAGGACAAAGTTCCAAAAGCTTTGGTGACTGTAGTGCCCACAGAGGAAAGTATCCGTGACTTCTGTGCTCCCCCTTTTGGCTCCCCACTCACCGACTCCCAATACCCCTGCAGGGGTGACAGGCACCTTAAGATCTCAATGCGCTCCCCCATGCTCCAGCGGTGAACTATCCTTTGGCATCATCACATCCAAGGCAGGCCTATGGTCTTGAGGTCCTAGTGCGGAGGATTTGGTGGTTTCATGAGAATCTGACCCGACATTCAGCAGAAGCTCTTTTGCTTACCAATGAACAAGATGGCAGTTATCTGTTGAGGAAAAGCGACTCCAAGGCCAACGTGTACTCATTGTCAGTAAGGATTCCCCTGGCGATCCCCTTCTTGGACGAGGTATGGAGAAGTGACCTGATATTCCTGGGAGAGAAGATACCATATCTCAGCAACCACGGGATACGTACCAAGAGGACGGCATTGAGATCTTAAGGTGTCTGTCACCCCTGCAGGGGTATTGGGAGTCGGTGAGTGGGGAGCCAAAAGGGGGAGCACAGAAGTCACGGATACTTTCCTCTGTGGGCACTACAGTCACCAAAGCTTTTGGAACTTTGTCCTGATATTTGCATTTTGGGAACGTACCACCTATGAATAGACTTTCTGCATTTTTTATTTTCTTTTAATTTATTATTCACATTCATTATTATAATTTACAATATTTTTTTCTCGTTTATATATTTTTTGTTGATTGGATTGCATTGTCACTTACCTTTGAAACACGCTGGAATCATCACTTAAGCTGCATAGTTTATATTGGTGGCACCTGGTGGTCACTATTTGTCACTAAAATACATTTGTTATTACATGAATATGCGAGTTAGGGATGTTCTCATCATTATTTTTTGGTTTCACGATTTATTAATGGTTTAGGGTGTCATCCATTCATTCAGTTTTTGCACTTTATTATCCCTATTAGCACTACTGTATCACTATTTACCGTATCACTTATATACCCCCCACAAGGGGGCGCCATACCCCCATTTACCTTCTCTAAGACAAGTGAAAACTCGAAACCACTCGGCAATAAAAATGATGAGCACGCAACATCACCTTATCACGATGCAAGACCAAGAACAGCTCCTTACAAGAAAAGGGCCGCCAGCTCCGACACTGCATTTGCTGAAGTGATAGCAACCAAAGAAGCCACCTTCTGAATCAAAGGACTAACAGAGTTTCTCAAATTGGTTCAAAAGGTGACCTCTGCAAGGACAGTCAAGAGCAAACTAAAGTCCCAAGGACACAAGTGTGGCCTGACAGGCGGGACTGTCTGCGTTACACTCTGTATGAAGTATGAATCAAGGAGTGAGAAACAACAGCCTCTGGAAAAAAAGGGATAGGGACGAATCTGACTCTTAATGGTACTTAGAATTGTTACTAAACCCAGCAATATAAAATTAGTTCATTCGCCCCCACCCCCCCCCCCGGTGCTCACAACTTTAAAATCTTCTTTTTACATAAAAATACTGCTACTATATACTTTTTGGATGATCTGTATACCACGGTTACATGATAAACTGCACAGCTTCTCCAGTGCTGAGGGTTCAGGTAGGTGGAGATTTCCACTACATTCTGTATACACGCCCACATGTGTGATGTCAATATCATGAGACATGGCTAGCTCTGGGAACAAGTAAATGTTCTCTCCGGCATAAAAGACACAACTGCGCATGTGCAGGTCGGCTACCCTGCCTGTGTTAGCTGGCCTTCCCCCGATAGACAGTGCAGGAGGGTGAGGATCTGTGCATACAGGATAAAACAGCCTTTTTACATAATACAGAGGATTAACCCCTTAAGTTTCACAGGGAGTATAACAAGCATGCTATTCTGCATTTTACGGTTATGGGTTTAGTAACACTTTAAGGCCAATCTCACTTCGCTTCCTGATTGAAGATAAAAAAAAAACTCCCACTCACATATCTATGGGTGCCATTTCATGGCTTCATCCTAGCCATAAAATATTCCCACATCCTGTAATTAAAGCTCCCTGAAGTTGGCTTCCAGTGCAGAGATAACAGGACCCATTAAGTCCGGCTGGGCTGCAAATGTCCAAGGAGCATCGCCCGCAAGATTCGCTACGTCAGTGTACCAAACCCTCCTAGGCTAATTTGGCTAACACTATTATCAGTGTTACCACCTCCCAGATTCAAAAGATGCTGCAGTAGTTGAAACGGAGGGAAGGCGTCAATTAGGGAGAAATGGTAACTATGGTGTTACCAGTGCATCTACCCCTATTATCAGTGGGACTCCTGTCCCAGACACAACCTATCCAATTTGTTGTATTACTTGGAATCCAGTAGATCCAACTGCAGAGCTCTCCAATGTGGCAGATTGCCAAAAATGGTCTCTGGATGCAGGGACCATGTGGTCCTGGCATTAGTTGCTGATGCCTGGAAAACCCCCTTTTGCCATTTTTCTATACTTGGGATATGTACTGGCAACAGACGGCACCTGTTGCTATGCCCCAGACAGAATGTGGTTCACCTTCCTGAGCTGCAGGACTCCTGGTGGTTGATACGTGCCACTTTAGAAGCATTGTTGGACTGAACCTACAACGGATTCATCCAATAATCCAGAGCAAGGTGTACTGGCCAAAAGTTTCAAGATATTGATGGGCAATATACTCCCCTGTGTAGACCAAGTCCACTGAACTGTGGCTAACTTCAAACCAACTGGAGGGACTGGCATTAGCGGTTATTATCTTCCAAACTCCTGAAAGAATGAATTTCACCTTCTCCAGATTCCGAACCATCAACCACCAATTTGAGCTCTGCAATACCCTGGGAATAAAGTCCTCTGGCAATCCAATACATAGATCTTCATGTTCCAGACAGAGAGAATGGCCCTCTACAAAAGACCTGGAGTAGGACTGTACGTAGGGAACGTGCTTCGACTTCAATACAATTTCTTCCTGCAGAAATGTATCAAAGGAAAATCTGGAAACCAAATGCTTCCTGAGCAAAGATTGAGGTATACTGAGATTGACACTGCCTTGCGTCTTCAGTAAATCCAGTACAAGAGCTTGGAGCTTTGCGAACCCTTGGAAGCTGTGGCTAGCCCAAAGAGCAGAGTCACAAAATGAAAAAAAAAAGACGACTTTGCACTGCAATTGTAGAAACCTTTGATGAGCCTGGAAAAAAGCAGCACATGAAGAAATGCATTATTAATGACTATGGACCCTGAAATCTACCTCTTGTAGTGAGGTCATCAATGAAAAGACCAAGCCTCTGAAACAGAAGGATGCCCAGCAGCTTGAGATCTTAACTACTTCCGGACCACCGCACATCCTATCTTTGAAGAGGAATATCGTTGTTATGGCAGCAGCTAGCTGCCATAACCCCCAGTATCCTCTTCTTCAGCAGACAGTCCGGTTTCTGATAATAGTGGTCTCTGCGACGGATTCACTTTTTATTGGCAGCAAGAGAGGCCCCCGCCGCTCTCCGCCGCTTACCGGAGCCGTCGGTAGCAGCAGAGGCGATCAGATGCTTCTCCTTCAAGGGTATGGAGACGAGTGAGGGGAAGATGGCCCCCACCCATCTCCATACCATTGCAGGGCGGAAGAGACGTCACTTCATCACTTCTGCCCATAGCTCTTAAAGTGTCATTTTGTTTTTTAAAATTTTTTAATTGCATTTAAGTGTAAATATGAGATCAGAGGTCTTTTTGACCCCAGATCTCATATTAGGTCCTGTCATGCTTTTTTCTATTACAAGGAATGTTTACATTCCTTGTAACAGGAATAAAAGTGGCAAAGATTTAATTATTTTAAGGTAAAAATAAGAAAGAAAAAAAAAAAAAAAAAATTTAAAACGCGCCCCATCCCGCCAAGCTCGAGTGCAGAAGCGAACGCATATGAAAACTGTGTTCAAGTCAGATCTCTTTTTTTAAAGAGAAACTGCAAAATGCAGACTTAGCCTTCCCCCTGCAGGTCTCTGTGCATAACAGGAGTCCAAACTTCACCCATCACGGCGGTCCTCCTTAATCTGGGGTCCAATTCCCTGGACCTGTATAGCACCCTGCAGGAAAGTACCTTGGTCAGAACAAACACTGCACAGGGTTCCATTATGCAGGGTCCAGCACCGTAAGGCTGCATTACAGGCAAACTTTGAGGAATCTTCTCTCCTATCCAATGAGGCTCGGGTATCATCCATTTTGTCTGACAGCTTTTTCGAATGGATCCGATTGAAGTCCATGATTCTTAATAGAATCTCCAAGAGCACATGTATAACATCAGTGACCACCACCTTACAAACACTGAGGAAAAAAACTAAAGTACTTCCTGTATAGGAGGGGTTATATAGTAGAGGACTTCCTGTTTGATATATCTACCAGTGTCCATTCACCTATAGGTGGCGTATAACCCAAATAGTTATGAATATAACCGGCTCTGTGTCCTGTGATGTACGAAAAAGAAAAATAATTTTATATTGTATAGATTTGGGAATTTGAAAGTATGGATTTTTTTTTTCCTGCCAGTGTCTCCACTGGGAATATTGGTAATACAATGATAATGATGACTTGTGAGACTCACCTGGTGGCCAGCTGGTATTAATTGATTTGCTTCCCATTTTACTAGGAGGGGATTTGGCTGGTAGCCAACTCTCAGCAGTTGGCCCTCCATGCAATCCTACAGATTCTCCAGACATCATATCAAACTGGTTGTATGGGGAGCTACCAGGATTCTTTGTAGGGGGAGCAATAGAGCCTGAAGACGGAGATGAAAGAAAATGTAAAACAAAAGGTTCACTGCATAAATGTTAAAAAGTAAGTGGTTTGTACACATATAAAATTATTTGGCTAGTAATTAAATGAGGTATAAAGAGACCAAAAGTTCATACAAATAAAATTACTCTGATCATTAGCAGAGTGCTCTTCTTTGCATTCTAATATTTTGCCCATTGGATGTTGGGCAATTCCTGCAACATACTACAACGTAACCAATAGAGCTGCACGATTAATCGTTAAAAAAAATCATGATCTCGATTCAACCCCCTCATGATCTCTATGAAGAATTTAACTCTATGCAGGACTATAAACATTGCAACTTTTTGTTCTTGGATCAAAAGGAATGAACTTCAGTGTGTAGATGAGTGCAGTTTACCATTTAAAAACGAAACCTTTTTCTGACACTCGTTTCTTACAAAGTTAAAATCTGTATTTTATGCTAGAAAATTACTTGGAACCCCCAAACATTATATATATCTTTAGCAGAGACACTAGGAAATAAAATGCAGATTGTTGCAATATTTTATGTCACACTGTATTTGTGCAACGGTCTTTCAAACACAATTTTTTGGGAAAAAATACAATTCAATGAATAATAAAAAAAAAAAAAAAAAACAAACAGTAAAGGTTAGCCCATTTTTTTTTGTATCTTATGAAAGATGATATTACGCCACGAGAATCATGAGAATCGTGATCTTTATTCTAAGCAAAAAAATTATGATTCTCAATTTAGCCAGAATCATGCAGCTCTAGTAACAAACACCACTAGGGAAAGGTGGCCTACATATCTAGCGAAAAAAAATATGGAAACATGAGTGCTGCAAACTACAGTCGATTGTGTGATCAGCATTGAAGCAGACTAAGCTGCAAACAAATTTATACTCTGTTTAGTATGTGCACAATGAAAATTCTTGAGCTGGATACAGTAAATAGTTTTTTTTTTTTTTGTATCCAGCCAGCGGAATTCCTTCAACCACACAAATGAAGTGGATGGAGAAATCTCCCCCAATGAAACTTCTGCTGCTGTCAAAATGTACTGATCAGCGGCTGCAGCTGAACTTCTCAGGACGGCCACACATTGATCAAAATTCAGTCACTGCTGAACAGGCCAAATTTGATTTGCTGTATGGTGAGCATGGGTTCACAAATAAAATTGTGCTTTCTGGGTGTAAGGGTTTTGAATTCCCTTGTGTCCCAATGCTTACTTAAAAACCTTCACTGACCCCGTTAGCACATTTTTCTGAAAAGGTAATCCACATAGGCCAAGCACTGAGGAGAATATGGGCTGCAGTTTCAGTGAAGGGACTGAATTTTTTTTGCTCATTTATGTGCACTACACAACTCAGATGGCTCAGGAAACTGGTGAATACTTAATTCTTGTTGGATATTTACAGGAATAAAAGCTTTTTTGAAATGGCAGTGTAAAGTGCACCAAATATATATGCAACGCACGGTCAACACAAAAGAACTACATCACAACTTAATTGGGGGTTGGACAGTTAGAAATCTGGGCTACTACACAATTTGTACTGCCTTTAATAACCAAAATAACTGTCTATCCAAAGCAGGCAGTATTCATGGCACTAAAAGGATAAAACCATATATAACCCAAAGTTTAACTTCATGATGCTTCACACCCTCACTTCCATTTTACAATATAACTTCAGAAAAAATATGTTTTTTAGTTTTGTATAGTAAGAGTAGGAAGCTATTACAGTTCATACAGTGGCTTGAAAAAGTATTCACCCCCCTTGAAATTTTCCACATTTTGTCGTGTTACAATCAACATTTTTTATGTGATAGACTAACACAATGTGGCATATAATTGTGAAGTGGAAGGAAAATGATAAATGGTTTTCAAAATTTTTTTACAAATAAATATCTGAAAAGTGTGGCATGCATTTGTATTCAGCCGCCCTTGATACTCCTAACTAATATAGCAAGGTCCCAGGCCTTCTTTGGTCTAATGAGAACCTCCAGGACCAGGGATAACTGGCATCCTTCTGTATGTAGTGGGTTGTGAGGCATGGTGGGTGTATATTTGTTAAAGATATTGGGCACCAGACACTCCTTGGATCCAAAATAGTTTATTTTAAGTTTATATCTTGTCTGGCTGTCTGGCTCCCTCCCTGGCTGCTGTTCCTCTCTACCCCCTCTCCGATTCTCCAGCCCCCATGGAGACCTTCGGTTTGGGGGTTAGCCTTGTGTGTCCTTGGCCTCAACCCCGGGGGAGACAGCTCTCTCAGGGCCACCTTCATCATTCCATAATTGGACTGTTGGGTTATGTATTGGGTTGTTGCCAAAAGGTAATGTGCATTTATATACTCAAAAATACCTGCTTTACCTTGTGTAAGCATGATTTTAATCGAGACTCCAATGATCTACTTATTGATTTGTTTTATTTATTTTTCTAGTCATCCCTTGATGCATCCCACTCCTGATGATTGGCTTTAAACGCCATGAAACGCGTAGAGTCTACACTCAGGGTTGCCATTTCAAGTTTGGTTCATCTATGAATTCTATCGTATACCATTTACACTTACTAACATTGTTATTCGGAATACCTTGTTCACCTTTTTTGTATACCCATTTTAGAACTGTGATTGCTTGTATCAATTGTTTTCAAACAGCGTTTATAAACAACGTTTCTATCAACATGACTACTATTTTTATTATGCCTCAATGTGCATGATTTATGTATTGTATATTATGATGCATTATATTATTATTATTATATTACTCATGAACTGATGTCTATGCATTTCTTTGATTAGCAATTCTCTATGGCTATACAGCTTATAAGCCCCTCAAGGGGTGGTGATAGTTAATTTAATATAAGGTTTCCTAGACTTTTTCAAAGACCTACCCATGCCTCATTTAAAGTCCCACTACCCCTCTTTTTTGCTTTTTAATATTTTGGGGGAGAGTGTTAGGGCCAGGACACCCTTAGGTAGTTGCAAGATTAATTGGCAGACTCTGAGACTTCAATAGGAGAACAGCCATGCAGGGAAAGGCATCCAGCAAGACGCCACATCTGCACGTGTAGGAATGCTGTCCCCTGTGGCAACAGTCTTTAACAGTTCCTAACACAATGCTTTACAGTTTCTTCACTTTCACTACAATCGCTCCTTGTAATTCTTCGGCACACTGAGCTCCCGGTCTCTCACTAGACCCACTGCTTCATTGCCACTGAATCCCTTTAGCTCCGCCAATCTTCACGGTGGTATCTTTCTCAAGTGTCACCCCTGCTTCTCTGCTGGGTCCCTAGCTTGGAACTCTAGATATGCGTCAAGCTTCACCCACGATGACATGCTCAGTCCCTATAGCTTGACATGCAAGGCTTCAAAAGCATTTGACACAGTCCTCCATAAACGTTTACTGTACAAAATAAGGTCCGTTGGCATTGACCATAGGGTGAGTACATGGATTAAAAACTGGCTTCAAGGGCGAGTTCAGAGGGTGGTGATAAATGGGGAGTACGCGGAATGGTCAGGGGTGGGTAGTGGGGTCCCCCAGGGTTCTGTGCTGGGACCAATCCTGTTTAATTTGTTCATAAACCTGGACCTGGAGGATGGGGTAAACAGTTCAATCTCTGTATTTGCGGACGATATTAAGCTAAGCGGGGCAATGACTTCTCCGCATAATGTGGATACCTTGCAAAAAGATCTGAACAAATTAATGGGGTGGGCAACTACATAGCAAATGAGGTTCAATGTAGAAAAATGTAAAATAATGCATTTGGGTGGCAAAAATACTGTATGTATGCAATCTATACACTAGGGGGAGAACCTCTGGGGGAATCTAGGATGGAAAAGGACCTGGGGTAATAGTAGATGATAGGCTCAGCAATTGCCTGCAATGCTAAGCTGCTGCTAACAAAACAAACAGAATATTGGTATGCATTAAAAAGGGGATTAATTCTAAAGATAAAATGATAATTCTCCCGCTCTACAAGACTCTGGTCCGGCCGCACCTAGAGTATGCTGTCCAGTTCTGGGCACCAGTCCTCAGGAAGGTTGTACTGGAAATGGAGTGAGTACAAAGAAGGGCAACAAAGCTAATAAGGAGTATGGAGGATATTAGTTATGAGGAAAGGTTGCGAGCACTGAACTTATTCTCTCTGGTGAAGAGACGCTTGAGAGGGGATATGATTTCAATTTACAAATACCGTGCTGGTGACCCCACAAAAGGGATAAACCTTTTTCGCAGGAGGGAGTTTAACAAGACTCGTGGCCACTCATTAAAATTAGAAGAAAAGAGGTTTAACCTTAAACTACGTAGAGGGTTCTTTACTGTAAGAGCGGCAAGGATGTGGAATTCCTTTCCACAGGAGGTGGTCTCAGCGGGGAGCATCGATAGTTTCAAAAAACTATTAGATAAGCACCTGAACAACCACAACATACAGGGATATACAAGGTAATACTGAAATATAAACACACACATAGGTTGGTGTCTTTTTTCAACCTCACCTACTATGTAACTTGAAAATTGCTGTTCACAGAGGCTCTCCATCCAATCTGACAAAGCTTGAGCTATTTTGCAAAAAAGAATGGGCAAAAATTTCACTCTCTAGATGTGCAAAGCTGATAGAGACATACCTAAAAGACTTGCAGCTGTAATTGCAGTGAAAGGTGGTTCTACAAAGTATTGACTCAGGGGGCTGAATACAAATGCACACCACACTTTTCAGATATTTATTTGTAAAAAAAATAAAAAAAAAATTAAAAAAATTGAAAATCATTTATCATTTTCCTTCCACTTCACAACAATTATGTGCCACTTTATGTTGGTCTATCACATAAAATCCCAATAAAATACATTTATGTTTTTGGTTGTAACATGACAAAATGTGGGAAATTTTAAGGGGTATGAATAAGTTTTGAAGGCACTGTACCAGGTTATTTTTTGCTGTCTGTGCCCCACTGTTAAGATATCACTTCCTGTACTGATATAAAATAGGAAATGGGAGGAGATATCCCTAAAGTGAGGGGAATCCCAATCTTTAAACATTTGCCACTGGAATATTTGTCCCCACTAAATGTTTTACCTCAACTCCTGCTCTGGTGACAACTTACAAATTTCAGATTTTCAATTGTGTCTCAGGGACAATCACCACCAGGGCAAATAGAGGGGTTATTCTCTCCAGCAAGGGCACAGACTGCAATAAATCTCGAAAGAGGGTCTAACTTTATACAAAATATGCAAAACTGCAAAAAAGTTTTGGCTTTACCAACAATAAAAGTGTAGTCCCAATTTCAAAATAGTTGGGATGCTGTGAAAAATCTACATACAAACAGAATGCAATAATTTGCGAATTTCATAAACCCATATTTTAATCATAATAGAAAATAGAACATAAAAAAATTTGGAACTGGAATTTGGAAATCGCTGGCAACAACACTCAAAAAAATTGGGAAGGGCAACAAAAAGCTGGCAAAGTAAGTGGTACAAACAAGGAAGATCTAGAAGAACATTTTGCAGTTAATTGGCAACAGGTCAGTAACATTACAGGTATAATAAAAAAGCATCTTTGGAGAGTCAGAGTGTCTCAGAGGTAAAGATGGACAGAGGTTCACCAATCAGTAAAAATTGTCAATTTCAGAATGTTCACAGTAAACTTGAAAAGACTTTAAATATATCATCAGCTACAGTACAACATATCAAAAGCTTCAGAGAATTTGGAGAAATCTCTGTGCGAAAACAAGGGCAAAGTGCAATATTGGATGCCCGCGATCTTCGGGCCCTTAGATGGCACTGCATTAAAAACAGGCATGATTCTGTGATGTGTATCAATGCATGGGCTCAGGAATATTTTCAAAAATCACTGTCTGTGAACACAGTTCGCCGTGCAAAAATGCTAGCTAAAGCTCTATCATGCAAAGAGCATGATCCAGAAATGCTACTGTCTTCTCTGGGCCAAAGCTCATTTAAAATATTTTGTTGCAAAGTAGAAAACTGTTCTGTGGTCAGACGAATTGAAAGTTCACATTTTTTTTTGGCAACCATTGGTTTCGCCTCCTCAGGACTAAAGTGGAGAGGAACATTCTGGCTTGCCATCAGCGCTTGGTTCAAAAGCCTGCATCTCTGATGGTACAGGGGTGCATTAGTGCGTATAGAATGATCAGCTTACACATTTAGAAAGGCCATCAATGTTGAAAGATAGTCTTGCGAGCTACCCAAAAAAAAAAGAATTATATATGTACTAGAAACACTGTGGTGTGTGTGTTATTCAAAAGACTAGCTGCTAGCACTGATCACACCCCCATATGCATGTGCACAAAAATCAATATATAAGAGTGCAGTGCTGAATCATAAAAAATAAACAAATATCAAAAATCATTGAATCAAACATATAAAGTGCATAATTAAATGTCCATATTAAAACAGTGAAAATTCCACAAATGGATGTTGATTGATGAACTAAAGATATTGAAATCCTATGTAAAACTTCCAGACCACCAACAAATCACCTCACTCGTGCCCCCCCCCAATGGGTATAGGCTTACCTCTGGGAGTGCGACTCTCGCAACTAAGCAGGGTCAGAACACGCCCGTGAGCCACCACAGGACTCAGTGAGATAGTGTTAGTGTGGTGCGCTGGAAGCACCTGCATATTGTGAGTACCCTGTACATTTTAATAAATGCATGTTAAAATGTTTTTTGGTGGTCTGGAACTTTATATACAAGATTTCACAATATAAACGCATGTTAAGTGTTTTAATCAATTCAAGCACTATTGGAGTCTTTTTTTCTCTATATATACTCTGCTGCTGACATCCTGTGGAGGAGATTTTGGGAGAAGTTTAGTAGCCAGCTGAGTTGAATATCTCAGTCCTGGCGTGGCTCAAAAGCATTGTCTGACCCTGCTTAGTTTGGGGTCGCACTCCCAGAGGTGAGCCTATACCCATTGGGGGAGAGCACGAATGAGGTGATTCGTTGGTGGTCTGGAAATTTTACATAGGATTTCAATATTTTTGGGTTGTTCATCAATCAATATCCATTTGTGGAATTTTCACCGTTTTAAAATTGACTTTTTTTGCATGGACATTTAATTATGCATTTACCGTATTTATCGGCGTATAACACGCACTTTTTTCCCCTTAAAATCAGGGGAAAATTGTGGGTGCGTGTTATACGCCGATCCCCGCCAATTGTGATTTATCGGAGCGATCGCCGCCGACATTCACATAGCGTGTAGTTTTAAATATGGCGCCGCGGAGTTTGGAGGGACTCGGCGGAGCTGAACGAGCGCCGCCGAGATCACAGTGACTGGGCAGAGCCGAGATACACAGTCGAGTGTTCTCGGCTCTTTCCGGCGCCGCTCACAGTCACGCCCAGTCCCGCCATTGGACCTGTGTTATGTCCATCATAGGGCGGGACTGGACGTGACTGTGAGCGGCGCCGGAAAGAGCCGAGTACACTCGACTATGTATCTCGGTGGCGCTCGTTCAGCTCCGCCGAGTCCCTCTGAACTTCGCGGCGCCATATTTAAAACTACATGCTATGTGTATGTCGGCGGCGATCTGTCCAAGCATGTAATGGACACTGGGGGCAAGGCTGCACTGACCACTGGGGCAAAGCTGCACTGACCACTGGGGCAAAGCTGCACTGACAAGGCTGCACTGGGGCAAAGCTGCACTGACAAGGCTGCACTGGACACTGGGGCAAGGCTGCACTGACACTGAAAAGGCTGCAATGACACTGAAAAGGCTGCAGATGGATACAATAAGGCTGAATTGATGGGCATTTTAACGCACGTTTTTTTCCTTAAACTTCCCTCCTAAAAGTTTCTTTTCCTTAAAATTCCCTCCTAAACTTGGGGGGCGTGTTATACGCCGGCACGTGTTATACGCCGACAGGTGTTATACGCCGATAAATACGGTATATGTTGTTTGATTCAATGATTTTTGAGATTTGTTTATATTTTCATGATTCAGTGCTGCACTCATATACTGAATGTTGAAAGATATATCCAGGTTTTAGAGCAGCATATGATTCCATTCAGATATTGTCTTTCAGGAAAGATCTTGCATATTTCAGCAGGACAATGCTAAATTGCATACTGCATCTATGACAACAGCATGGCTTCACAGTGGAAGAGTCCAGGTACTTAACTGGCCAGCCTGCAGTCTAGACTTTTCACAAATTGAACATTTTTGGCACATCTTGAAGCAAAAAATACAACAAAGACCCAGTACTGTTGAGCAGCTAGATTCCTATATCGGACATTCCTCTTCCAAAACACCAGCAATTGGTTTCCTCAGTTTACAGAGTGTTCTTGAAGTGGAGGGGATTCTACACCCTGGTAAACATGGCCCTGCTCCAACTTTGATATTGCTGCCATCATTTTCAAAATTACCAATTTTTTTTTCTTAAAAATGGTACATTTTCTTAGTTTAAACATGTGATTTTTTTAAATTTCTATTGTGAATAAAACATGAGTTTATGAAATCATTGCATCCTGTTTTTATGTAGATTTTACACAGCGTCCCAACTTTTGTGGAATTTGGGTTGCACTTTTAGAACGTTTCTAGCTATACAATCAATTTGACAGGCAATACTGCAGAAAAGTCGCACTGTACCATTCTTATGCAAACTGACATCTTGTGAGACAGAGGAAGGTAACCCATCAATCATCGAAGTCCACTGCTTGAAACGAGATTCTGACCCAGCTTCCTTTCCATAATCAATTGCACTGGAGCTAAAACCTGAAAATGTTATATTTAAAAAAAGCCATGATATAAAGAAATACTTAGGTCTTTATGGGCTCATACACACGGATGTTTGCAGGCGAAAATGTCTTCTAGTGTTAAAGTCCTGGAATTTTTCATGTCCAGGAAGACTCAGGTGGCATGTACAGCTGGCAATTGAACTGAATGGCTGTACGTGCGAGTAAACACTAATGCTTTCTCGCAGAAGTTTCGTGTTTGGGGAGATATGTCATATGCATATCTGTGGGCAAACGCAAGAAAGCGAATACAAGCATGTACAGCCATACACTTCTATGGATGGCTGTAAGCACCAGCTATGGCTTTCCAGGCACAGAAAAACACCAGTAATTTTTTGCTTGATGAGATTTGTGCCTGCAAACCTCTATGTGCATGAGCCCTAAGCTGCCACTGTATGCACTAACACAAACTAATATAAACTGTGTTAAGTGTTTAAAGTGTAAGTTTACCTTTATAGAAAATCTGTAAGGTGAACTTACACTAGACCCCATCGCAATCGGTCGCGGCAATCTCCCGTTGTGACACTGCTTTACCGATCCGAGGATTTGAAACCACCGCGGCTTTCTCTCCTCTTCTCCAGTGCTGACAGGGCGAGCTACGTTTGTGATTGGTTGGCGCTGACCAATTAGAATGCCTCCTATACGTACCTTTACAAGGTACGTTTAGGAGATTAAGAGGGGGGGGGGGGATTTCTGATCCCTAGCCTGGTAAAACGGCTTTACGATGTGTCAGTGTGGGAGATTGCTGGATTCAGGTACAGCGGGACCAGGTGTGATGGGGAAGGGGTCCAGTGTAAGTTCACCGTACAGATTTTTCTGTAAAGGTGAACTTACCCTTTTAATGATGAACCAATGGTCTTCAAACATCTCCACTTTAGTGGCACACTAAAGCATACTCAAACTAAAAACAATGTTAAAAGTGAAAATAAAATGAACCACTATGTACAGTTTTCGTTTTAACATATTTAAAAAATAAACACTTATACACACAACACTGCTTTGAAAAAAACACCAGTTTTGTATGTCACCACAGGTATAAGAGCTTGAACTAGGTGCCTTAAAAAACAAAAAGGCAGTGGGGGAAGGAGCTACCCAAATACGCCTTTGGAGAACGTGTGAAATAGAGGCCTCATGGCTCAAAGCCCAGGATACACTTGCCTACCTGTTAAGAGTATGCGGCTAAAGGAAATTGATTTTCACGGCTTCAGACAATGCTTGTACAATGGTTTGCAGAATCCAATTGAGATCATAACAGTCAATGTTGTAAGGCTTTTACTTGGGCTCTCTACAACCACAAACAGGAAGTCTGATCTATGAAACTGGACCTAGGCATACAAGTACAACCTAATCACCCTGACTGCATGCAAGGAGTGTAGGGCCACTTCCTTTGGATGAAATGGTTTAGGACCCAGAGATGAAAGCACAATGTACTCATTCAGATGGCAGTGGAACAAAGTCCCCAACGATGACACCTGACTGGGCTGAAGGCTTGCTGCTGCTCCACTATGCAGTGAAGAAAAGTAAGAAAGCGAATAAAAAAAGAAAAAAGAAAAAAAAAAAAGCATATCCTTAGGAGTTTACAACATCCCAAATACACCTTTCACATACGATGGTAAATCTTATGAGACATGGCCTTGCAAACCCAAAGCGTGGTAAGGAAACCGCATTCAATTGTTAGAAACTGTAAGATACATTACAATGCAACATGCTGCAGATTTACTACAGTGTAGAACCACGTGGCTGTTTCTGTGATGGCCCTGTGTGCATGGTTTGGCACTGTGATGGCCACTGTGTGCATGGTTTGGCACTGTGATGGCCACTGTGCACGTGTGGCACACGCCCAGCTGCTGCTCACCATGTCTCTGGTATCAATGTCTTTTTATGGATCCATATATGTACTGTTGAGTAACTGTATGTAATCTTTCCTGTCTGGTAATGAAAACCTCTTTTTTTTTTTTTTTTTTTAAAGAAGAAATCTGGGATGTCCAAAAGCAGTCCAAAAAGGGGGTAGGCAACAGCCATTAAAAGTTGAAATCACAGAGTATTGAAGGAAATACCAGCTGAATGAAGAATAGAGGAAGCAGGGTAAAATATGGAAATTGCCACAACCAAAGGAGAGGAAAGACAGGATCAATCTTGCGCTCCAAACCAGGACGGGTAATCCAGTAAGGGAAAACCCCTACCTGTAGAATGATTGGCTTGAATTAATTTGGAGGACAAGTAATCATCCACCATGAAGAAAATAGGTGGACTAACCACCTGAACAGGAAAAGAAAACTTGTAATGACCAGAAGGAATGTTTACTAGCGTAAAGGCCTAAGACTATCTTATTTAACTCTTGACTTCAGGGAAAGGAAGCTTGGCTAGACAAGGTATCTCGAGGAAAAAGACCAACCATTCTACAACTGTAATCTTATGTTGAAACTTCTTACCCTTCAATTCAATGAGAGGTAGTTCCATAATAAGAAGGATGTTCTCTGATAGATAAGTAACCTCTTAAGGTGATCAGTATAGCTCAGCAGATAATCTTAATGGAGAGAAGGAAAATAAAACCCTTAAATTAGGAAAACAAATCGAAAGGTAGCAAGCCTTTTTATAGGAGAAAGTGGGATGAATTATACCTGTATAAAAAAAAAAAAAAAAAAATAGAACGTAGGTAGAGGCATATTGTACTGAAACTGGCACACAACGAGGAGTCTTTCTGATTCACACCTAGAGGGGTTTTATGATTGTGACATCTGTGCTTTATCTATTAATTGTGCACAAACCGACCCAAAAATCTGAAGTGGATATTACAGTTTTGTGGGCATATAGGAGTTCTCAGCCTCACACCAAGACTTTGATGATGAGAAAACTATAGTAATAGGGATCCCAAGATATAGATTACAGGTGTATGTCTACTAAAAACACTGAGAAGGCCCCCACAGCAACAGAGTACAGGGGTGAGGTCATTTTTTGCAGCGAAATGGTCTTCCTAATCAGTGGTCCCCAACCTTTTTGGCACTGGGGACCGGCGCTGTTGAAGAAAATTGTGGCAAGGCCCAGGGGGGTTGGGGGGGTCGATTGTATGCGGCTTTTCGCGGGCAATGGTTGGTGTTGGCGCTTCAATCATCCCGGCACCATCATTGATATGGTGTCAGGATGATTGAAGCGCATTATTTCTATTATTACATTGTAATATATAATGAAATAGTTCAACTCACCATAATGCAGAATGTGCCAGAGTGTCACTTGCCACGTCACCTGCCACCAGATGCGGATTGTCACTTGCCACGTCACCTGCCTTCATATGCAGCTTGTCACTTGCCACATTGCTTGTCACCAGATGCATTTTGTCCCTTGCCACTTTCCTGCCACCAGATGCTTTATGTCCCTTGCCACGTCACCTGCCACCAGATGCGGATTGTCACTTGCCACGTCACCTGCCTTCATATGCAGCTTGTCGCTTGCCACGTTGCCTGCCACCAGATGCTTTTTTGTCCCTTGCCACGTCATCTGCCACCAGATGTGGATTGTCAATTGCCACGTCACCTGCCTTCATATGTAGTTTGTCACTTGCCACGTCACCTGCCACCAGGTGCATTTTGTTCCTTGCCACGTCACCTGCCACCAGATTTGGATTGTCACTTGCCACGTCACCTGCC
Source organism: Lithobates clamitans (assembly GCA_037952925.1). Classification (NCBI taxonomy): domain Eukaryota; kingdom Metazoa; phylum Chordata; class Amphibia; order Anura; family Ranidae; genus Lithobates; species Lithobates clamitans. Next base: position 593,971 of record JBBGZY010000618.1, on the reverse strand, counting down.
ATCAGATGCAGCTTGTCATTTGCCACGTCGCCTGCCACCACAGGAAGATTGTCACTGCACTGGTGGCAGCACAGGTGTGCGCATTAGTTCAGAGGCAAGCCTGGAGTAGTGGGTAGTGAGGGAGAAGAACAGCGGTAATGGGGGGGGGGGTGCGGGTAGTGAGAGATGATCTGCCTCACCTCCAGCAGTGTATTGGTGTTCTTCCGAGCTGTGTCGGCGGAGGAACAATGATGCGGGCGGGGAGTGAGATGATCTCAGCTCTCTGCTCCCCCGCCTCACCTCCAGCATTATAGCAGCCCCGCTGTGAGTGTGAAAGAGCGGCGATGCAGGTGGGCGGTGAGAGATGATCTCATCTCTCTGGTCGCTCGCCTCAGTATAGCGACCCCGCTGTGAGCACTAAACAGCGGTGATGCGGGCGGGCGGTGAGAGATGATATCTCTCTGCTCGCTCCGCCACCGCCGCTCGTCAAACAGTGCAGCCTTCGCGGCCCGGCTGCAAACAGGCCACATCCCGGCAGTGGGCCGCGGCCCGAGGGTTGATGACCCCTGTTCTAAATAACATGCACTGTGTAGAAGAAAACAATGGAGGACCAAAATGAGGCAAGACCTTATGTACTCAAAAGCTGGAGCAGCTCATGCTGAAGAGGGTCTTAAGTAGCCAGAAAGGATGAGGGCACTGTAGGCAAGCAGTGGAACAAGACCAGTGAGCCACAAACCGCTTCAGAAGCCCGAACAGCAGTAAGAAGTTGCTTCCTCTAGGCTGAATAATAGAGTGCAAAGCGTTCAAAACTCCATCTAGCAGTTATCAGCACCTTCAGACTTAACCTATGAAGATGCAAGATAAGAGTGGTGGGAATTGCAAAATGGTCCCAAGAGACCAGGCTAGTACTGCTATGTTCCAGTCCAGAGGTGCCTGGGTATCGCCTCAAAAACTGTTGCTGGGGATATGCCGATCTGGATAGCTGCATAGAGTGAGAAACAAAAAAAGAAAAAAAAATATTTGTGTGTCCTTCAACAGCCGATTTCAAATAAAAAAAAAAAGTACTAGCAAATTTGTGCCTATTTATGAATGGGTAATTAAGGCTGAGTTTTTAACGCACTGACAAACACCGTTGCCCTTACAGACAACACTAAGCTGGACACGTGGTATGTGTCAAGTGTGCCATCTCTTGTGTAGATAACCACAGACTAGATTGGAGAAGATAAAGCAAAAAATAGGATTTTTACAACATACATACCTGAAAAATCCTTTTCTTTAAATTCATCATGGGACACAGAGTCAGGCTAATATTCATTACCCGCTGGGACGTCCCAGAGCAATAGCCTTGAGGGGAGGAAGACATCCTGCCAAACAATAGCCATCGGAACTTATACGGCAGCCCGCAGTACACTATGGCCGAAAGCCAAATCCTCGGCTGCTCGAATATCCACTTGATAAAATTTTGTGAATGTATGCACTGAAGACCAGGTAGCAGCCTTACAAATCTGAGCCACAGATACCTGATGGCGAAAAGCCCAGGAGGTTCCTACACCCCTGGTAGAATGAGCTCTCACCCTAAAGGGAGGAGGAGCTTTATGTTTCAGACCATAGGCCGAAACCAGACCATAGACGGACCCAATTGGCAATGGAAGCTGCCTGTCCCTTCTTGGGTCCTTTTGGTAAAACAAAACAAACAAAAAAATTTATACAGATAAACCTTGACTGCCCGGATGAAGTCGTCTCTCTCCCGCCGAACGAGGCTGAGAGAAAAAAAGGGGCAAAATAATGTTCTGATTTAAATGAAAGGCCGACACCACCTTTGGTAAAAAGGGTGGAACAGGTCGTAATATGACTCTGTCATGGTGAAGGATCACATACGGTACCCTGCATGAAAGGGCCTCCAACTCAGACACCCTTCTAGCCCAGGTGATAGCCATCAGGAGGGCTAGCTTGCGTGACAGCAAGTCTAATGGAATTTCCTTAATAGGTTCAAATGGTTGTTTCTGTAAAACAGACAGCACCAAGTTCAAGTCCCAAGGACACATAGGTGACCTAATGGGGGAAAGCAAGCGAGATGCCCCTTGCATAAAGTTTGGATCAGTGAATGGGGAGGCTAAAGGCCTTTGGAAGAATACTGATAGGACTGAAACTTGACCTCTGATTGTACTCAAAGCCAATTTGATTTCCACAGCTGACTGTAGAAAAGAGAAAATTCTCCCAATCACATATTTCCGAGGATGCCATTTTCTGGCTTCACACCAAGCAATATAAGTCTTCCAGACCTTATGATAGATCTTCCTAGTGACAGCTTTTCTAGCATCCACTAGAGTAGACACCACTGGTCCCGAGACGCCATGGTCCTTTAATACCCTGGCTTCAATAGTCATGCCGTCAAATTTAGAGACTGTAAATTGGGGTGGAATATAGGACCTTGAGACAGTAGATCGGGGCAACGTGGAAGCGTCCATGGCCCATCATCAGTCTCACAATCTCCAGGAACCAGGGCCTTCTGGGCCAGGCTGGTGCCACCAGAATGACTGAAATCCCCTCTCTAAATCCTGCGCAACAAATGTGGAAGGAGAGGGATTGGAGGGAAAGCATAAACCAGGGAGTACTGGCTCCATGGAACTACCAGAGCATCTGCTCCAACTGCCAGAGGATCTCTTGTTCGAGACACAAACTGCTGTAGCTTGTTGTTGAACCTGGATGCCAGTGGGTCGACCTCTGGCCATCCCAAACATTGGCAAATTTCCTGGAACACCTCTGGGTGTAGGGACCATTCCCCCGGGCAGATCTGCTAGCACCTGAGATAATCAGCCTTCCTTCTCTACTCCCGGGATATGGACTGCCGATATCATTGGCACATGTCCCTCTGCCCAGGCTAGTATGTAGTTCACCTCCTTCAGAGCTGAACGACTCCTGGTACCGCCTTGGTGGTTTATATAGGCCACTGCCGTGGCACTGTCGGACTGAACCCTGATGGGGCAGTCCTGAAGCTCCACCGTCCAGGACCGTAGGGCCAGATGTACTGCCCGTAATTCTAGGAAGGTGAATGGCAGGGTCTGCTCTGTCCCTGACCATTTCCCCTGAGCTGTGAGCCCGTCTAGGGTCGCTCCCCAGCCTGAGACAGTGGCATCTGTAGTTAGTACTCTCCAAGTTACCGGAAGAAAGGATTTTCCCCTTTGCAGGCTCTGATCCTGCAATTACCAGTTTAGGCTTAATCATGCCTGAGGAGATAAGCACATTGGATAATTCAGGGCTTTTCTTCCTCTGTTCCAAGCCAACAAGATGTCTTGTTGTAGAGGCCTGGAATGGAACTGGGCATAGGGCACCGCCTCGAAGGAGGATACCATCCTCCCTAGAAGACTCATACAGAGCCGAATGAAGGGTTGTCTGATGCCTCTTATCTGACGCACCAGATCCTTCAGGGCATAGATCCTTAGAATACTCTTGGCTTGAACCGTGTTTAGGATCAGACCTAAATACCTTAGACTTTGAGCTGGTCTCAAGGCTGACTTTTCGGTATTTATGATCCAACCTAAGCTTTTCAAATACCGCACTGTGTATATTATGCTCTGTTCTAGAGCCTGTACTGAGTGATCTCTGAGCAGGAGGTCGTCCAGATACCCGAGCACCAGGATCCCTTGAGCCCTTAAAAGACCCAGTACTGGTGCTAGGACCTTTGTGAACACCCGGTGAGCTGTAGCAAGCCCTAAGGGTAGAGCCACAAACTGAAAATGACGTCCCTCTACTGCAAAATGTAGGAACCTCTGATGAGGCTGAAAGATAGGTATGTGTAAGTACGCATCCTTTATATCGAGTATGTAATGAGTATTTATTCTCTAGATTGTACCAGCTCTGATGTTGTACATGTTTTTGCGGAGCTATTTCTGAAGCCGGGGGACAACCATCATATCCGCTAGCTGGCCAATTGACAGCCACTGTGATTTTATCAAAAATACATATTTTTTCTTTTCATTCAAAAGTTTGTGCATGCGCACATCTTATGCATTTGCTTTTCAGTCTGAAAGGACTCCTTACTGGTATGTATGGTGGACATTGTTGGGTGCTTTGCTGTGAAGCTTTCTTCTTCTCTGTATAATGTTACAATATGCAAATTGTTCTCATTTGTTTTTTCAGAATGTATCTTCCACATACATGATATTTCTCTCTGCAATACGCCTCTGACGCAGGGACATCGTCCTGAAACATGTCAGGCTTCTAGAGAAACATGTGTCTATAGATGGAAGTATACAATAATCATATGAAAGAAAATCCATTGCATAAGCACTTTTGTAGAGATTTATGTCAAGTATATCTTGTATTTATGTTTTTTCTAAATAAAAAAAAGATTTTTTTACTTAAATATAATCGTCCCGTTCGCCTATAAAGTCCCACTGTACTGGGGGGTACATAAGTTCCCTATTTTCAGGGTCTTATCCTATGCACCTATTTGGGATGTTGGCAACATGTTGAAGGCAATATAGTTGACCTTCGGTGGTGCACTTCACTATATATATGATTACCCATATGTTTTTCCAGAGCCCTATTGCCTGATTAGTGCTAAAGTCAGAGGGATTGTTTTCATTCATGCTGTTGGTTGGAAGAAACCTATCATTTTTACAAGGCTTTTTTGTTTTAAAGTTCTGGTGAGTTTGCATTCCGTATGCACATTTCATGGTGGAGCAACATCTGAAGAATTCTCTACTTTACTATTTCTTTTTCACTGTGATTGGACTTTTTATGTGAAAAAAAAAAAATTATATATATATATGTATGAATTTTTGCTTGGACTTTATATTGTTTACCTATTTTTCAAATTTTACTGTGGGATGGTACATAGGAATATATGATCATATCACATATGTTGTAAGATGAAGGTTTATACAGTATCTCACAAAAGTGAGTACACCCCTCACATTTTTGTAAATATTTTATTATATCTTTTCATGCGACAACACTGACGATATGACACTTTGCTACAATGTAAAGTAGTGAGTGTACAGCTTGTATAACTGTAAATTTGCTGTTCCCTCAAAATAACAACACACAGCCAATAAGGTCTAAACCGCTGGCAACAAAAGTGAGTACACCCCTAAGTGAAAATGTCCAAATTGGGCCCAATTAGCCATTTTCCCTCCCCGGTGTCATGTGACTCGTTAGCGTTACAAGGTCTCACGTGTGAATGGGGAGGAGGTGTGTTAGATTTGGTGTCATCGCTCTCTCTCATACTGGTCACTGGAAGTTCAACATGGCACCTCATGGCAAAGAACTAAGATGGCCTAGGCTATAAGAAGATTGTCAAGACCCTGAAACTGAGCTGCAGTATGGTGGCCAAGACCATACAACGGTTTAACAGTAAAACACCATCGCTCAGAGGGTTAAGAAAGCAGTCCTGCAATGAATAAAAAATTATATAAACAATGAATGAGTTTATTCAAAAAAGCAGCTGATAATAAACCACAGCACTGTTCTCTTGTAGTAAAGTAAAACAAAAAGGGGGGGAGGGGGCTTACACAGTCTCCGGCCGTCCACTGAGCAATGAGGAGCTGAACTAAAGCTCTCCAGAGCTATTCACCCTCAGCGAAGGGAGGGAGAGGTCAGTAGATGGAAGATAGGGCAGCCATCTGTGTTCCTGCTGGGATCAGATGTACTCTTAAGGCAGTCTGCTCACCGGCATACAGACGAAGATCCCACATGCAGAGGGATAGACACTGCAGCCGCACACTGCGGGATGCTGGAAAGGAGCTCACGAGTGTCAGTGACGTCAGACCAGCTGAGACATTGACTCAAGGGAGGGGGAAAAACCGATGCGGCTGGGATGGATCAGCTGTGGGAACGCTCCTTCACCCAGTGCAAGCCGATGCTATACCCCAGCTAGTGAAACAGCTGACGATCGATCCTTCAGATGCAATGCATTCCGATGTGGTGACATATATTGTGGGAATGTCTAGCCTGCTGGAGAGTGTGGGCTGACAAGCTGGAAAGGCTATAGCAAGCTGTGCAAAGCTGTCAGATTGTCAGGAGGTGGAAGTCCCACAATGGATGATCATGAGGATGTCTAGATGAGTACTCCAGTGTTGGATTAAAGTTGCCTTAACTGCCTAGCGCTGGGATTTTTGTTGTTTTTTTTCAGCGGTTTAACAGGACAGGCTCCACTCAGAACAGGCCTTGCCATGGTCGACGTGCTCAGTGTAATATCCAAAGGTTTTCTTTGGGAAATAGACGTATGAGTGCTGCCAGCATTGCTGAAGAGGTTGAAAGGGTGGGGGGTCAGCCTGTTGGTGTTCAGACCATACGCCGCACACTGCATCAAATTGGTCTGCATGGCTGTCATCCCAGAAGTAAGCCTCTTCTAAAGATGATGCGCACAAAAAGTTTGCTGAAGACAAGCAGACTAAGGACATGGATTAATGGAACCATGTCCTGTGGTCTGATGAGACCAAGATAAACTGGTGGTGGGAGTGTCATGGTCTGCGGCTGCAGGAGTACTGCCGGAGTTGAGGAGCTACAGTTCGTTGAGGGAACCATGAATGCTAACATGTACTGTGACATTCTGAAGCAGAGCATGATCGCCTCCCTTCGGAGACTGGGCTGCAGGAGGAGTATTCCAACATAACGACCCACAAACACACCTCCAAGACGTCCACTGGCTTGCTAAAGAAGCCGAGGGTAAAGGTGGCGGACTGGCCAAGCATGTCTCCAAACCTAAACCCTATTGAGCATTTGTGGGGCATCTGCAAATGGAAGGTGGAGGAGTGCAAGGTCTCTAACATCCACCAGCTCCGTGATGTCATCATGGAGGAGTGGTAGAGGACTCCAGTGGCAACCTGTGAAGCTCTGGTGAATTCCATGCCCAAGAGGGTTAAGGCAGTGCTGGAAAATAATGGTGGCCACACAAAATATTGACACTTTGGGCCCAATTTGGCCATTTTCAATTAGGGGTGTACTCACTTTTGTTGCCAGCAGTTTAGACATTAATGGCTGCGTGTTGAGTTATTTTGAGGGGACAGCACATTTACACTGTTATACAAGCTGTACACACTACTTTACATTGTAGCAAAGTGTAATTTCTTCAGTGTTGTCACATGAAGAGGTATAATAAAATATTTGCATAAATGTGAGGGGTGTACTCACTTTTGTGAGATACTGTATATGAGTTAGCGCCACAACCTTTTTTTGCACAAAGTTATTTCATTCATTTGGAGTGGTTTATCCACTTTTAAAAAGGGGCAGCTTCACTGTACATTATTTATATAATTTTTCTCGCACCATCACTTGTCACCTTACACTCACAATTATGGCCATTTGTCTACAGTTCGGTAATAATTACATAAAGCAAGTAAGGTCAATATGTTCATCTCCTTTTGTGGCTGGAGGGGGAGAGCACAAACATGCTTTGCATTCATAGGGTTGTAACCTATCTATCTTGCTGTGTGTGTTACTGAGTAGTGTGGCTGGCTGCAGAATGAGGGGGTGTTATTTATGTTGAAGTGAGCTTGTTCACATTTAACATGTACAGGCCTAGTGTACCCTTCCACATTCACAATTCCCAAAGCATGATGGGAAGTGTGGTTTAATTATAGCATAGAGAGCGAGAGAGGTGAGGATATTATGTAATCCCTGTTGTAACACCTTTTCCTTGGCAGAATAGATGCTGCATCTTTTGAATTAGAGAGATGACTTCCTGAAAAGTCAGGTAGACTTTTCTCTTCAATGGTAAGGAATTTCACAAATGTAATAAATGGGTGGTGAGAGACTAGTCAGGGCTGAGCTTTACATGTGTGGCGAGAGGCTGGTCAGGGCTGACCTTTCCATGTGTGGCGAGAGGCTGGTCAGGGCTGAGCTTTCCATGTGTGGCGAGAGGCTGGTCAGGGCTGAGCTTTCCATGTGTGGCGAGAGGCTGGTCAGGGCTGAGCTTTCCATGTGTGGCGAGAGGCTGGTCAGGGCTGAGCTTTACATGTGTGGTAAGAGGCTGGTCAGGGCTGAGCTTTACATGTGTGGTAAGAGGCTAGTCAGGGCTGAGCTTTACATGTGTGGTGAGAGGCTGGTCAGGGCTGAGCTTTACATGTGTGGTGAGAGGCTGGTCAGGGCTGAGCTTTACATGTGTGGTGAGAGGCTGGTCAGGGCTGAGCTTTACATGTGTCCAAAGAGACTTGTCAGGGCTGATCAATCCAGGCTGTGTTATGCACCAAACACTTAGGAAAAAAAGGAAACAAAGGAAATAGGAGGTTGCCTCATTTAGAGGGTAGAACCTTCCAGTGAACAAAATAAATTTCAATTGAATGTAATTTAAATAAACGTTCCAATAAATGCCACAGTAGAAAACATATAGCAAAAGAATATGTAACACATGTTACGATTGGTTGAGAATATTGCATTATTAATTATATTATTATTTCAGCAAATCTCTGAGAACCCATACAAACCAGAGCCATATCCTTGCATGTGCCCTTTGGATTGCATGTCGGAAATCCCCACAGGATCCAGGTGAGACTTAGATACAGCTGGATGAGAAGGAGAGTGTTTCATTCCTGGCTGCCTCTGCTGTTGCTGTTGGAGTGCACTTACCATTCGTGCTAACTGCTGCATAGATGAAACAAAGACAAATGTGCATTATAGATCAAAAAAATCTAAAAATTGGCAAATCTGATAATATGAGATTCAACAATTGATGTTTGCATCTAAAGAATTTGCTGCAAGTATCATAAAACAGGATTTTGGACTTACAATAAAATATTTTTCTTTGCGTTCATTAAGGAACACAGGATGAAGTAATTCTGAGACACTGGGTTACACTGCTGCCTTCAGGACATTGGCTGACACAGCGGTAGAATATAACCCTTTCCACTGCAAACGTGCTCCAATTTTTTGGAAAAGCAATAGTAGGAGAGGCTCATAAGAACCAAGGGATGGGACCTGTGTCCTTTAATGAACTTCAAGAAAAATATTTTACGGTTAGTCAAAAATCCTGTTTTCTTAAATGCTCATTAAGGGACACAGGGTGAAATAACCCCGAGACACTGTACAAGTAAAACAGAGCGCACATTGCTGCTAGAAGAAGCTTACGACCAAACATGGCATAAGATAAGGCAAAAAAATTCACCTGGTAAAGCATGTGAACAGAAGACCAGGTGGAAGCCTTGCAAACCTGAGAAATAGATGCCTGATGCTTAAAAGCTCATGAAGCACCAACTGATCTAGTGGATGCTTTGACAGGGTAACTGCACTTTAGTGAGGAAAAATAAAATAGCAAATAAAAAAAAGATAATATAGATTATACAATTACTACACAAGTCATACTTTTTTCCTTTTCAATCCGTAATGCTGTAATTTTCTGTAACCACAGATGGTGTACAGAATACCACCCAGAAATTTAATTTTCTCCAGAGTGCTTGGCTTACTGATTTTTCCAGAAGTCTGAACTAAGATACAAGTCAGATTTTGGGCATCAAAAATGCCATTATACTACTGTATATATGATACTCCCAAAGGAAAATCATGTCTAAAAGGGATGCAGGCCCTGCCACTTTCCTCATTAAAACCCTGCAGGTGCAGCAACTGATTGATAATGATAAAAACAATCCCATACAAATGGACACAGACAAACAGCTATTTCTTCAGAATAACAAAAGGTACAGTAGGAATCTGCAACAATGTTTGCTATAATCCCTGCAATGTACATAGATCACCCAGATGGGATAAACTTACATAGATCCCCTTCTTAACAAAAGTGGAGTAACTCAGGCTTGAATAATGGGCAGCCAAATCCACCTAGAGATGGTGGAATGAGAGATAGACTGTTGCCTAAGGTGACCTTCAGGAATAGGGAAAAGAGGTCCGTCTTAATGAAACTGTAGCCAAGAGACAGACTTAAACAGAAGTACCACATCAAAACAGTGGAGGGAAAGAGAAGGTGATACCAGAAAGGGTTCTTTACAAGTTATGGTCACCAGACTCACCAACCTCATGAGTGAAAGCAGAAAGAAGATCTGGAAGAACATCCATGGCAGTTTCAAAGGATATTTTCTGAAAAACCAATAGAACCAGGTTGAGATACCACACTGTCATTTAGGGATATAAACATAGGGAACAAGGAGTAACACTCTGTACAAATGTTTTCACTAAGCAGCACAAGAGACAAGAAGCTCCTTGAAAAAACTGCTACACATGAAATTTGCCCTTGAAAGGGCCGACTGGAGAAGATACGCGATTGGCCCTAAAAATAAAAAAGAAGATACACATGATTTGAGCCCACATAGAGGTTACCAGGAGTCTGATGCGGTTTAAGTACTACATCTACCTGGGCCAGTTTGGTGTGATGAGAATAACTGGAATGCCCTTCATCTTTATCCTGCAGAACAGGTGGGGAAGAGAGTTTCAGAGAATTTAAGGCATAGATCAGTTTGAACTGACCCAGGGACTCTGCACTAGGTAAACATTGCAATAGCTAGAAGATTCCTAGACCTGGAGACAAACTTGCTCAGTTTGCTGTTGAAAGTGAAGGCCAGAAGATCCACACCTGCCTTTTCCCACCAGCAACAGAGGTCTCAAAACACCTCTGGATAAAAAGATAATTTTTCTAACTCAAGATGTTTATGACTGAGGAAGTCCGCCTTACAAATTTCCAGTGGAATAGGACTGGGGTGTGGAGTTCTGCTCAAGCCGGAATCCGTGGGTTTTTAACCTATATGCATGATTGGAAGTATGTTTTCACATATATATATACTTTTATTTTAACAGTACAGTATAGTACAGGACACAGGCAACATATTCATTCAACATAACCTTCTCCAAGCAATTTAGACGAAGGGTGGGCAACTAGGCAAACAGAACTGTGCCAACCGGCCCAAAAAAACAAAGTTCAGAGTGCCAGTGCGAAAACCTTGGGGACAAAAGTGTAAGAGTGGACATTCACCTGGATAATTTTGAGAAAGTATGAAAAGGCTCTACAGGAAAGGGACATCAGTTTAGGAACCATTCTGATAGATGGGATAGCTACGAAAAAAGGGCAATTTACCGGCAAGACCAGACTCTTCCAATTTTCTTCCAATGTTACCCCAAAATCATATACTATAAAATCTCTCATTACATGTAGGACAACACATGTAGTATATATGCTTCAGTGCTTATGTGGGTTACAATATAAAGGTCGCACCACTCGGACATTGAATGCCAGACTCAATGAGCATATAGCCAGTATTCTTAAGGGCTATAAAAATCATAGTGTCTCTAGACACTATGATTTAATGCATAATAGGGATCCAACTGGAGCCCTCTTTATAGGTATAGAGAGTTTCACCTCTCACTTGAGAGGTAGTTTAAAAGTGAGGGAACTGTCAAAAATTCAAACAAAATGGATTTACCTTTTAAAAAGTTATGTTCCATATGGGTTAAACGTAGATTGGGATGTGAACTGTTTTTTGGACAACTCCTAAGCCTGCTTTCTTATTTTATTTTAAATATAACAAAAGCTTGCCACCACCCTCATCTATAACTGGCTATCGCAGTAAGGGGCATTGGAAGGCTAAAACAGGTAACAAAGTCTGGGGAATGCCCAGGAAAAACCAAAGCCTACTTACCACCAGCTCGCAGACAACCAAATTGACCTGTCTAACAGTATGCTTTAAAAACAGACAGGTCAATTTGGTTGTCTGCGAGCTGGTGGTAAGTAGGCTTTGGTTTTTTTCCTGGGCATTCCCCATACTTTGTTGTTACATGTTTTAGCCTTCCAATGCCGCTTACTGCGATAGCCAGCTATAGATGAGGGTGGTGGCAAGCTTTTGTTATCACGTGTGTTTGTATTGGTCCAGCAGCGCTCCAACACCTTTGCAGCCATTGTGCTATTGCTGGGTGTTTGGTGTACCTTTAAGGAGGGGTGGGCTCCCCTTCAGTCCACCTGCTCTCATCTATTCATCAGAATGCATGTGCCTCCACTGTGGGGACACTCCTATTTTAGTGTTAGGACCACAGATACCAGGGTGCCGTGACGTGGCTCTGTGGCTCACGCATGCATTTGCAAATGCGTGTGGACTAAACCCCTGTTTTTAACGCATACTGTTAGGTCAATTTGGTTGTCTGCGAGCTAGTGGTAAGTAGGCTTTGGTTTTTTCCTGGGCATTCCCCAGACTTTGTTGTTACTTATTTTAAATATAGTATTTTTATTGATTTTTTTTCTGATATCCATTGTATTTAATATTAGCTATTGCCTTTGATAATGTACATTGTTTTAGATTTGCACGCTACGTGTGGTGCTGCTCAAGCCCGCTCAGATCTCTTATCACCTGAGGAAGTACATCACGGGACACAGAGCTATAGTAGTTACTATGTGGGTTATGGTCCACCTTCAGGTGATGGACACTGGCATGCCCTAAGACAAAAAGTGCACTGCCTATATAACCCCTCCCACTACTGGGAGTACCTCAGTTTTGTAGCCAAGCAATACACGTGTATACAAAAGAAGGGAGGGACCTCTGTGTCCCGTGATGTACTTCAAAGAAAAGGATTTTACAGGTAAGCTGTTATAAAAATACTATTTTCTTATCGTACATCACAGGACACAGAGCCATAGTAGTTACTATGTGGGATGTCCCATAGCAATAGCAACAGAAGGGAGGGAGACAAAAAAGTAGGGCATTAAAGAGACTTGAGGACTCATACTGCAGCCTGCAGTACACTGCGCCCAAAGGCAATATCCTCATGACCTTTTACATCGATTTGATAGAATCTGGAAAATGTATGGATTGAAGACCAAGTTGCGGCCTTAAAGCACACTCCACTAGGGCTGCAACATGAAAAGGAGGAATCTTCCTCTTTAGCCCATAAGCTTGAACAATCACTTGACAAATCCCTCTTTTAGGACCTTCTGGCAATACAAACAAAACATCTGTTTTGTAAATCTGAGCGGTCTCCTTTAAATAGACTTTGACCGCTCTCACTACATCACGGGAATGTAGTGACTTCTCTTCCTAGATCGAGGTTCTGGGAAAAAAGAAGGCAGAATAATATCCTGGTTTAAATGAAAACCTGTCACTACCGTTGGTAGGAATTCAGGACGAGGCCGCAATACCACCTTATCCTTATGAATAATCAAATATGGCTCTTTACAAGAAAGAGCCGCCAATTCCGATACCCTTTTGGCAGAGGATATGGCAACCAAAAAGATTATCTTTCTTGTCAAAAGAACCAAGAGAATATCCCATATAGGCTCAAAAGGCTGTTTCTGTAAAGGCGATAAGACCAAATTCAAATTCCAAGGTTTCAGGGGTGTCCTGACGGAAGGATTAATCCGCGTTACCCCCCTAAATCAAGTTACGAACCAGTGTGTGAGAAGCAAGAGTCCGTTGAAACAGTACTGATAAGGCCGAGACCTGGCCCTTGATAGTACTCAAGGCCAGCTTCATTTCCAGTCCCATCTGCAGGAATTCAAGGAACCTACCTATGACATACTTTCTGGGGTGCCAACCCCTGGATCCACACCAGGAGACATATGCCTTCCAGACTCTATAGTATATGACTCTGGAGGCTGGCTTCCTAGCATTAACCAAAGTAGACACTACTAAAGGAGATAACCCACGGTCCTTTAGAATGTGGGTTTCAATAGCCAATCCGTTAAATTTAGCGTTTGTAAGGTAGGATGGAATACCGAACCTTGCGCGAGAAGGTTCTGGCCACAGCGGCAGGGTCCAAGGGTCCCCTACCGCCATCTTTATGATCTCGGCAAACCCAGATCTTCTGGACCACACTGGGGCCACCAGAATCGCCTCTTTCCCTTGCTGCTTGATGCTGCAAAGAAGGAGCGGAAGCAGCAGAACTGGAGGAAGCGCATATATCAGTGAAAACTGATCCCATGGAAAGACCAAGGTGTCTGTTTCGCATGCCAGCAGATCCCTTGTCCTTGACACAAAGTTGTGGACTTTGTTGTTGAATCTGGACACAAACAGATCCACGTCCGGAAAACCCCATCTTTGACATATCGACAGAAAGATGTCAGGGTGAAGGGACCATTCTCCCGGAAACAATTGTTGGCGACTCAAGTAGTCCTTTTGCCAATTTTCTATCCCTGGAATGAAAAATGCCGATAGGCAAGGAATGTTGCTTTCTGCCAAAGATAGAACATGATTCACCTCCTTTTGGGCTGCAGGACTTCTCGTGCTCCCTTGGTGATTGATGTAAGCCACAGCCGTGGCATTGTTGGATTGAATCCTGACAGGACATTTTCATAATCTGAGCGTCCAGGCCTCTAGGGCCAGACATACCGCCCGAATTTCTAGAATATTGATGGGTAAGGTCCTTTCTGACTTGGACCACTTCCTCTGGACAGAAGCCTCTTCCAGGACTGCTCTCCAGCCTAGAAGGCTGGCATCCGTTGTTACCACTTTCCAGGATACTGGTAGAAAGGATTTTCCCTGTTGAAGGTTGCTGGATATCAACCACCAATTGAGGCTCTGAGGCACCTCGGGGGATAAGCGCATTGGAAAGTCCAAAGCCTGTATCTTCTTGTTCCAGGTCGACAGAATACGGTCTTGCAGCAGTCTTGAATGAAACTGCGCATAAGGAACGGCCTCAAAAGGAGGCCACCATCTTCCCTAACAATTTCATGCACAGCCGAATGGAAGGATTTTTTTGTTTTGACAAGTCAAATCAGTTCCTTTATGGAGCTGATCCTTCCCTGGGGTAAGAATACCTTCTTTTGGACGGTATCTATGATCAGCCCCAAGTACTGTAATCTCCTTGACGGTTTTAAGGAGGATTTTTCTAGGTTGAGAATCCAGCCACAGCCTTCCAGGAATTCTAGGTAGCTTACGGTTGAGATTAAACTTTGGTTTAGACAGGTGACTGACTGATCTACTAAAAGCTGATTGTCTAGGTAGGCTAGAATTGTTATACCCTGAGCCCTTAACCTGGCTAAAGGAGGAGCCAGAATCTTCGTGAACACTCCCGGTACGATGGCTAGACCGAACGGCAGAGCCAGAAATGGAAAATGACGATTCTCTACCCTCGACGCGTAGAAGCTTCTGATGAGCGGGAAAAATTGGCACGTGGAGATAGGCATCTTTGATATTGATCGATGCCAAAAATTCTCCTCCTTGTAGAATGGAGACAACCGATCGGATTGACTCCATGCGAAAGGAATGGATATTCAAGTGCTGGTTTAGATCCTTGAGATCTAAAATGGGTCTTACCTCTCCGTTTGGTTTTGGTACCGTGAAGAGGTTTGAATAAAACCCTGATCCCTGCTCTTCTGTGGGAACCTCTGATATCACTTTCTGAGACAAGAGATGACACAAAGCCAGAAAGAGAGACTTCCTTTTCCCTGGATCGCTGGGAACGTTTGATTTTAAAAAATAGGGAGATGGGAATTCTCTGAATTCTAGTTTGTAACCTAGAGAAATTGAGGAAGCCACCCATCTGTCCTGATAATGTTCCTGTCAGATCTTTGAAGATTGTAGAAGCCTTCCCCCCACCCAAGCAAGCGGGGGAGCCCCTTCATAAGGAGGCTTTAGTATTTTGCTTCGCGGGCTTCCTGCCCTAAGTCCTCTTTTGGCCTTGGGACTGCCCCTGAGGTCTTCCTCTTGAACCCAACGGTGGAGGCCTTCGAGACTGGAGGCAGATGCTCCTGGCACTGGAGAAGATGCACGTTTAAAAAGGAAAAACATTTAAACTTCTTCTTTATTGGTAAAAGATAACTTCTCCCATTAGAAATTCTTTGAATATAATTATCCAGATAGTCTCCAAACAACCGTTCACCATGAAATGGGAAACTGGCCAAGAGCTTTTTACATGGCGCTTCGGCTGACCAATTCTTCAACCATAGGACTCTGCGTATATGTACCAGCCCTAGCATAAGCCGTGAGGCTTGAATAGAATTTTTCATAGCATCCACTGTGAAACAGAGTCAGTGCCTCTGATATGCCAGTCAATTGCTGGGCCTGCTGATCAGGAATAATCTTGAGTACCTCCACAAACTGGTCCTTTATGGACTGAGATACTCCAATTGCCGCAAGAGCCGGCTGCACAACTGAACCTGCAAGAGCAATGTTTTTAAAAAGAAATTCCAACTTTTTATCTGTTGAATCCTTCAACATTTGCGCATTGTCTACAGGACAAGTGAGGTTTTTATTTACTGAGGATATAGCAGCATCAATTGCTGGAATCCCCCATTTCTTATAGAATTCCTCCTCCATAGGATAAAGTATAGAAAACTTTTTATCTGGGTGCTCCCACTCAGAGCGGCATCCACAGACTGGGGAGGCTTTAGTGATCCCAGACCAGAGGTGGGCTCATCAATAGACTGCGCTACAAGCAGTAAAAAAGTTGAGCAAACCAACTTAGTAAGGGAGTGTACCAACAGGAGTGTACCAACAGTCTCTCTTGTGAGGCTGCTCCCTCCATATTAGGATCTTTGGAAAAGTCGTCATCAGCCTCTTCCTGATCCTTTGAAAGAACTTTATGATCTTCCCCTTGTTCCTCGGTATGAGGGTCCTGAGCAATGGACGGGAATTTGCTATGCCTGGGCCCACTGTGGGAAGCATAGCATCAATCTTCTGTTCCAAACTTAAAATGGTAGAAGACGAAACCTCCTGAGTAATAAATATAGGGGCTGAAGTATCCAGAGCTGCTGCAACACCAGTCCCCCCTGACGGCTCACCCTGACCGGCCGCATCACTCTCAGAGAAGGATGTAATTTTTTTTAGACATGGATTTAGGTTGCCGTAAAACAATCAATCCTCTAGAACCCTTTGAGTTGTTCCCTGCCCCCCTTCCGCTCATAGCCTGATGCACAAAGCAGAGGCACTACCAGAAGGAATGCATACACTGCTAGGTCTATAGTCCAGCTCAATTGCTGCTATTAATGCCCAGCCTGATGCAGCTGTAAAAAATGCGTCAAAGGAAATGCTGTGTCACCAAACCTGTTAATGCCTCCTCTTTGCTCTTGTGTCCCTCTACAGCCTGCAGTAGCACACCGTGCGCTTTTAAAAACTTGCCTCCTCGTGTCCTGGCGTCGGAGAACGCCAAGGCCGCTAAGCCACTCCCCTCGCGTTGCCTTCGGCTCCACCCCTATTTTAAAATAAGGGTTTTCCCACACGAGCGGCGGACTACAGGTCCTCTCAAACCTACTGAGAGAAGCATGGCGCGGGGGGTTTTACAAGCCGCCGAGCGGCGAGTTGATGGCGCTTCCTGTCTTTTTTTTTAAAGAAAACCGAGCGCTTCTTCCCCACGAGGGGGAGACTATCAGCACAGGGGGGCGATAAGCAGGGAGAAACCCCCCCCTCAAGCTTACTGGAGGATCTGCTGTTCAGCTGGAGGAGGAGGAAACATTTCGGCTATCTGACACAGTGCTGTTTCCAGAATGAGGCGGTGAGTACTCAATACAGCCCCCAGTGGTGACACATAGGCATGATAACATTTTATGTTAAAGGAGACATTCATAAAAAAAAAAAAAAAAAAAATTCTTAGAAAACTCCACTTACCTTTCCCGCCGCAGGGTTTTCTGTGGTAAACCAACAGACCCGATCTTCACCCTTCACGGTGGGTTTAGTTAAACCTTCAGGAGCAGGGGATTCTAGAGGAAATCCACTATCCTGGACCTGCAATAGCACCCTGCCAGTAAAACTTTATGGCCTTACTACCAAAAAGTACTGGATCCCAGGGTCCAGCTCTCTAAAAAGAGAAGCATTCACAGGAAAAAACCTTGTTTCTTTGGATACGAGGCCCGGGTACCATTCAATCTGGCCAGAAGAGACACTTTGAATGGATCCGGGCAGCATGGCTAGCCCCAGCAAGGATTGCTCCAGTAGAGCTCAGCACAGCACATCTTTACTCGTGACCAACACCTTAGACACTGGCGAAAAAACTGAGGTACTCCCAGTAGTGGGAGGGGTTATATAGGGAGTGCACTTTTTGTCTTAGGGCGTGCCAGTGTCCATCACCTGAAGGTGGCCTATAACCCACATAGTAACTACTATGGCTCTGTGTCCTGTGATGTAGGATAAGAAATAGATTTTTTCCCAGGAAATGGCATATTTTCTGGTTGGGAGAGACAGCCTCTCTACTTCCTGCCATGTGCTGGCTTTTACTGTGGAGCGTGCTGCGTTCGAGATGGGAGTGACGCGCACAGGTGAAGGAAGTTTGCTTTTTTGATGATGTCACGAAGACTCAGAGCGAGGTGTGGTTGTATTAGAGAGCCATATAATGAAGGAGATGAGAGCGAGGTTTGGACAGCGACCAGATGTATTTATAGTGATGACAGGAAGAGACACCTATGCCCCGGAGAAGTTCTATTGTAACAAAACCGGTCGTGTAAAAGGTTTATCCCCTGTTATCGCATTTGGATTGAACCAATGTCCTTGTCTTTGGACCGAGGAAGATGGAACCCATGTAATGCCATGCTATGCGTTACTTAAATAAAGCAGATTTTTAAGGACTTTACACCATTGGCGTTTATCTTTATATATCGACACATCCCACTGGACATCTTGCTTCGGGACGGGGGAGTATGGCTCAGAGGTGACTGCTGGACGATTCCTCTTGTTCTTTGATGTGGAACAGCAAGTGTGGATGGAACATATAAGATACACAAGCCTTATTTGACCCCCTGTAATAGGTGGTCAATACACTCTGGTAAGAGTGCATCCTTTATTATGTTGGTGGTTATCACAAGGTGGAGGAATGGAAAGAAAATTTGTTTGCGCACTTTTTATCAAAGTGAAGGCATTACACTGATGTCAGTTGGAAGACTAATTGTTTTACATTTATATGTATATTTATATTTTTGTTTAGCACAAGACTTTTGCTATACATTAATTATGTGATCATATCTCACGTTAGCGGTGCTGCTATACACAAGTTCAATATGTTTACACAAGAGTAGTTTACTAGTTTACTAGTAGTTATCCAAGCCCTGGACAAAAATGGTTGTTTAAGGCTGTAATCTGTCCAAAGAACTGTGACACAGATGCAGAAAATTATGTTTTTGTCAGGTAGGCTGAATGTTGCCTTTCTGAAATGGAGCTAGAATCAGATACAGACATCGGTGTTAGAACTGGATCCTGCTTCAGGGACATGTTGTCACTCTGAAGTTGTGTTCTGCATGCCTTCGGCAGAAGCGTTTGCCTGCGATTTTGAATTGGCTCCATTTTCGCTTGGTCTCAGAAATAGCTACAAGTGAAGCTATTTCCCTGGGGGGTACACATGGAGTAGAGTGTGGGAAATACGGTGAGAATGTTCAGAAGTACACAGTAACCGAAGGTGTAAACAATCCTGTACAGCAGGGGTACTAAATTAAAACTCACGGGGGCCTGGTCAGTAAAATTTTCTACCAGCGGAGGTCCGAGTGTCATATTGGTGATGACTCAGATCCCTCACAGCATACCCCGTTTCCCTGAAAATAAGACCTAGCGTGATTGTCAGTGATGGCTGCAATATAAGCCCTAACTCCCAAATAAGTCCTAGTTAAAATCCTTGTAGGTCTTATTTTCAGGGTAGGGCTTATTTTCAGGGAAACAGGGTAGGGCTTATTTGGGGGGTAGGGCTTATATTGCTGCCATCACTGACAATCACGCTAGGTCTTATTTTCAGGGAAACGGGGTAGTACGGGTGGCTCCAGACATTTTTCTTGGGGGGTGCTGTGTGGGTGCTGGGAGAAAAAGTGGGGGAGCTCATGTGGCACCCTCAGTGCACCGCTTTCCCGTGAGCATAGCCAAAAGCCGGTGTGGTCAAAGGTAGGCGTGACTGAAAAGTGGGTGTTTCTTCAAAGTCATAGTTGCATAGTTAGTGAGGTTGAAAAAAGACACACGTCCATCAAATCCAACCCTTGTGTGTAATTATATATCAGTATTACATTGTATATCCCTGTATGTTGTGGTCATTCAGGTGCTTATCTAATAGTTTCTTGGAACTATCGATGCTCCCCGCTGAGACCACCGCCTGTGGAAGGGAATTCCACATCCTTGCCGCTCTTACAGTAAAGAACCCTCTACATAGTTTGAGGTTAAACCTCTTTTCTTCTAATTTTAATGAGTGGCCACGAGTCTTGTTAAACTCCCTTCTGCGAAAAAGTTTTATCCCTATTGTGGGGTCACCAGTATGGTATTTGTATATTGAAATCATATTCCCTCTCAAGTGTATCTTCTCCAGAGAGAATAAGTTTAGTGCTCGCAACCTTTCCTCATAACTAATATCCTCCAGACCCTTTATTAGCTTTGTTGCCCTTCTTTGTACTTGCTCCATTTCCAGTACATCCTTCCTGAGGACTGGTGCCCAGAACTGGACAGCATACTCTAGGTGTGGCCGGACCAGAGTCTTGTAGAGCGGGAGAATTATCGTTTTATCTATGGAGTTGATCCCCTTTTTAATGCATGCCAACTTTCTGTTTGCTATGTTAGCAGCAGCTTGGTATTGCTTGGTCCCAGAGCAGAGCCCTGGGGGACCCCACTACCCACCCCTGACCATTCCGAGTACTCCCCATTTATCACCACCCTCTGAACTCGCCCTTTTAGCCAGTTTTCAATCCACGTACTCACCCTATGGTCCATGCCAACGGACCTCATTTTGTACAGTAAACATTTATGGGGAACTGTGTCAAATGCTTTTGCAAAATCCAGATACACCACATCTACGGGCCTTCCTTTATCTAGATGGCAACTCACCTCCTCATAAAAGGTTAATAGATTGGTTTGGCAAGGGCGATTCTTCATGAATTATGCTGATTACTGCTAATGATACCGTTCTCATTACTAAAATCTTGTATATAGTCCCTTATCATCCCCTCCAAGAGTTTACATACTATTGATGTTAGGCTAACTGGTCTAATTCCCAGGGATGTATTTTGGGCCCTTTTTAAATATTGGTGCTACATTGGCTTTTCTCCAATCAGCTGATACCATTCCAGTAAGTAGACTGTCAGTAAAAATTAGGAACAATGGTCTGGCAATTGCTTGACCAAGTTCCCTAAGTACCCTTGGGTGAAAGCCATCTGGTCCTGGTGATTTATTATTCTTAAGTTGCTCAAGTCTAATTTTAATTCTGTCCTCTGTTAACCATGGAGGTGCTTCCTGTGTTGTGTCATGAGGATAAACACTGCAGTTTTGGTTACTGAAGCCCCCCAATTCCCTCGTGAAAAGGAGAAGAATAAATTCAATACCTTCCCCATCTCCCCATCCTTTGTAACCAGATGTCCTTCCTCATTCTTTATGGGGCCAATATAGTCTGTCCTCCCTTTTTTACTGTTTACATACTTAAAGAATTTTTGGGGATTTTTTTCATCTCTCCTCCGCTATGTGTCTTTCATGTTCTATTTTAGCCGTCCTTATTGCACCCTTACATTTCTTGTTGCATTCTTTATAAAGTCTGAATGCTGATGATCCCTCAACCGTGTATTTTTTGAAGGCCTTCTCCTTTGCTTTTATATGCATTTTTACATTGGAGTTAAGCCATCCAGGACTTTGGTTCGCTCTTTTAAATTTATTACCCAATGGGATGCATTGGCTAATGCCCTTATTTAATATGCTCTTAAAGCAAACCCATCTCTCCTCCGTGTGCTTTGTTCCTAAGATTTTATCCCAGTTTATGCCTTCTAGCAAGGCACGTAGTTTAGGGAAATTGGCTCTTTTGAAATTCAGTGTCTTTGTATTCTCCTTATGTTTCCTATTTGTGTGATTAATACTGAAGCCAATTGACCTGTGATCGCTGTTACCTAAATTGCCCCGTATTTCCACATCCGTGATCAGGTCTGTATTGTTGGTAATCAGTAGATCCAGTAACGCTTTACTTCTAGTTGGTGCGTCTACCATCTGACCCATAAAATTGTCCTGCAAGACATTTAGGAACTGGCGAGCCTTAGATGAATGCGTGGTTCCCTCCACCCTGTGTATGTCTGGATAGTTAAAATCCCCCATTATGATAACACTTCCCATCCTTGCTGCTAATCCAAATTGTGATAGATCTGTCTCCCCTTCCTCCCTCGGGTTAGGGGGTGTGACGGGAATCACTTTTGGGCACAGGGTGACAGAAAATATATCTTGGATTACTTAAAATGGGACAGTAATATTTATCCACAATATCTCCCAGGATATATGTAAAGACTATTCTTGGTTTGTTTGATTCTGAACTTAACATGTTAGTTGAGAGAGCTGATCACATTGGCCTCTAGAACTGGGTAGGAGCCAGACAGTCTACTCCTACTATAGTTTGTTGCCTACTAGGCTGAGGAGGGGGGGGGGGGTCACTGTTTGTATTGTTAATTGTAATTAGCTCCTGCTATTGTGAGGTGTCCTGTGTTTATACTAATGTGTGAAGCTTGGTGAAAACGAGTCTGATTCCTATTTGACCCTCCGTACAGAGCCTCGTCTTGTACTTGGGGGGAAGAATTATTTGTATGGGTTTCTTGTTTGGCTGATTGGAGTGTTCGGTAGCTGCCTTTGTGTTCAGAAATGGAATGTCCTGAACAGCTTTAACCCCTTTCATACTCGGGGTGTCATTACAGGGGGCCCATAGCATACTCCCAGTAATATTTTCCCCTTAGCTTCATGCTTTTGGAGCTCCACCCATAAAGATTCCACCTCCTCCCTAGCTCCCTTAGTGACGTCATCTCTCACATTCACTTGTACATTATTCTTTATATATAGGCATAACCCTCCCCCCTTTTTTACCCTCTCTATCCTTGCGATAAAGGGTATACTCTTGAATGTTTGCCAGCCAATCATGAGAGCTGTTGAACCAGGTCTCTGAAATTCCCACAAAATCCAAATCCTCCTTGTACAACAGTATCTCTTGTTCATGCATCTTGTCCGCCAGGTTCCTGGCATTGGTGAACATGCCACATAGTTTAGACCGGTTGCATATTATCCTCTTATTGGGTGTTCCGAGATTGCAACTAGGACTCGCTACTATACTTACCTTGGGTTTAGGTGCTTTGGTCAACCTACCACTAATGCCCTCAATACTACCCTCTGGAATATTTTCTGCGCTGATTATCTCTACCTCTGGACCCTCCCCCCCATCGCCTAGTTTAAAAACCCCTCCAACTTTTTGGCCATCTTCATTCCCAGCTGATCTGCACCCTCCTCATTTAGGTGCAGTCTGTTCCTTCTACAGTAGCGCTTATCGATTGAGGAGTGGGCCCAGTCCTCCAGGAACCCAAACCCCTCCTTATTACACCAGCTCTTCAGCCACTTCTTTACTTCCCTAATCTCCCTCTGCCTTTCTGGTGTGGCTCGATGTACTGGTAGTATTGACACATCCATACCACCAAGGTCATACTTATACAAACTGGTAGTATTCCTGAGAATACTACCTTGGAGGTCCTTTTCCTCATTTGAGCTTCTAAGTCCGTAAAATCATTCTTTAGGACACTCCATCTGCCTCTGACTTTGTCATCGGTGCCAACATGCACCATGACAGCTGGGTCTTCCCCAGCCCCTCCCAGTAATCTGTCCACTAGTCTTTCCCCTTTATATAAAAACAGGGCCTTAGGGCACACAGAATTGATTGAGTAAAACAAGCCCAAATGGGACTAGCAATGATAACCCCAGCAAGTTTCAGGGTCAGCAATAGCTTCCCAGCAAGTATAAGGGCCAAATAATTTCCAGTACATGTCAGGGCCAGCCATAACACCCAGCACAGTATAACAATTAACCCCCCCGGCAAAGAACAAAAATAAACCCCAGCGCAGCACAATAATGAACCGCAAAGCATGGCACAATATTAAACCACAAGCATGGCCCACGAATTAACTCCTTAGCATGGAACAACAATTAAATACCAGCAAGGCACAATAATAAACCTCCAAAATTGCACAATTAGCCCCTTAGCACGGCAGAACAATCAAATCCCAGCATGGCACAATAATGAACCACAGCACAGAAATAAGGCCCAGGAATGTGTATAATAAGTACCAGAACTACACAATAGTTAACCCCCAACACTGTACAATAATTAACCTTCAGGATTATAGCAGTCAGTGGGCCCCCTTCATTGTGAAACATACAACAGAGAATATACATGGAAGAGGTCAGCGCTATGTGTGGTCACCAGAATGGTGGTCTGTGTGCCCCTTGTACAATGCATACAATGAGGGGGGGGGGGGGGGTCAGTGAGCAGAAATCAGTGGGTGGACAGTGAGCAGCATACAACTGGGAGGGGGGGGGAATCAGGAATGACCCCTTAGATTGCCCAGATTAGGAGTGACCCCTTAAGAATGCCAAGATCAGGAATGACCCCTTAGAGTGCCCAGATTAGGGAAGTACAGAGCAGGAGTGACCCCTTAGATCACAGTGCCCATATAGATCAGGCTTTCTCTTTAACATGCCCAGAGCAGGAGTGCCCCCCTCAGAGTGTCCAAAGCAGAAGAGGGGCCCCTCAGGGTGCCCAGAGCAGAAGAGGGGCCCCTCAGGGTGCCCAGAGCAGAAAAAGTGTCCCGTTAGAGTGCCCAGAGCAGGAGAGTGCTCCCTTAAAGTGCCCAACCGCAGGAGTGTCCCATCAGAGTTCCCACAGCAGGACACTCCTTTGATCAGTGCCCATCTAGACCAGGCTTCCCCTTAAAGTGACAAAATTAGGAGTTCCCCTTTAGACTGCTCAGATTAGGCGTGACCCCCTCGGTGCCCAGAGCAGAATAGTGAAAAGTTTTGGGTGATACTGCGCCACGGAATATACAAAGCAGGAGATAAAGGTGTGATAAATTAGGATTTAATAAAACAGAGAAGAAAAGAAATGCTGCCTCTACATAATACTACCACCTGAATAGAGTAAAGGTAATTGGAAAAAAAACTGTAGGTGTGGCGCTATTCCTCTTATAGATACCTGATAGTAATAATCAAATATTAATAAAACTTCAAATTTTGTTGAAAAAAGGTGGATACTGAAAGTTTGCACCTGCTGCAAAATGCAGTTTGAAGATTCCCTTAATGGTGAATAAAAATAATGAAATAATGGGTGCTTGTGTGTTACACCCTCTGCCCTGTGCAGAGTAGTAATTAGAAAGGGTGTTTGCTCAGAGTGTTACTTTTACTCGTGATGCAGTTTAAATACTATTATAATGGAAAAAAAATGAACGTGAACAAGGGGAGCATTTGTTTAATCTGATAAGTGTTTGTATATTACACCCTCTGCAATATGCGGGGTGTCAAAAATATAAATGAGACTAATCCTAGTGTTAGTAAGGTGTATGAGGGTGTTAATCCTTAATTGTCCTACCTGAATTTGTTATCCTTAAATATGCAAGTGTTTTTGACCCTCCATTGCAGCGTCTCAATAAAACAAACATACAATCATGAAACATAAAAAATGCAAAAATATATAAACATATATATCAAACTATGAAAAACAACAAAAAGGGATGTGCAAAAAGAAATGTATGAATTTTAAGTCCATTAATCCAATGATAAACAAAGTGACTCGTGCTCACAGTGTGCAGTGCCTTGCCAAAATAATGCTGTTTATATCCTTTTAGGTGACAGTAGTGCCAGTGACCTTATCCATGCTTGTAAAATGATTACACTCACCAGATGGCCTTACCCCCCCCCCCCCCGGGGTACTGCGCGGTCACAGTATGAGCCACTGTGTAGCACTCTGGAACCAGCTGGGCAATCTATACGTTTCAGGTGGCGTCCCGCCGGATTATCACATACAAAAGAAAGGAGTGCCCTTAGTGTGATACCGCTTTTAAATTATTTGTAAAAAAAAAGTATAAAAAATATACTCACATTTTAATTAAACTCACATGCAAAGAGTTTAGATGAAGCAGGCGCGAGTAAACAAACACTTGCAGTCCTGACCGGAAGTGACGCAAAGACGTACTATAACTCCTCCCTACGCGTTTCGTCACTCAAGACATCATCTGGAGATGCGTAGGGCGGAGTTATAGTACGTCTTTGCGTCACTTTCGGTCAGGGCCGCAAGTGTTTGTTTACTCTGCGCCTGCTTCATCTAAACTCTTTGCATGTGATTTTAATTAAAATGTAAGTATTTCTTATACCTTTTTACAAATAAACAATTGAAAAGCGGTATCACGCTATGGGCACTCCTTTCTTTTATATGTGATAATCCGACGGAACGCCACCAGAAACTTATAGATTGCCCAGCTGGTTCCAGAGTGCTAAACAGTGGCTCATACTGTGACCGCACAGTACCCCTGGGGGGGTAAGGCCATCTGGTGAGTGCAATCATATTACAAGCATGAACAAGGTCACTGACACTACTGTCATCTAAAAGGATATAAACAGCATTATTTTTGCAAGGCACTGGACACTGTAAGCACAAGTCACTTTGTTTATCATTTTATTAATGGACTAAAAATGCATACATTTCTTTTTGCACATCCTTTTTGTTGTTTTTCACAGTGGGATACATATATACGTTTATATATTTTTGCACATTTTAGGTTTCATGATTGTATGTTTGTTTTATTGAGACGCTAAAACAGAGGGTCAAACACACTTGCATATTTAAAGAGGAGCTCCACCTTAAAAAAATTGTTAAAAGCCAGCAGCTACAAATACTGCAGCTGCTGACTTTTAATAAATGGACACTTACCTGTCCCAGGGTCCAGCGATGTCGGCAGCCGAAGCCGTTCAATTGCTCCGCTGCCATCCTCGGTCAGGGAATCGGGAAGTGAAGCTCTGCGGCTTCACTGCTCGGCTCCCTACTGCGCATGCATGAGTCGCGCTGTGCCTCTGCACTGGTCCCCGTAGTGTTCTGGGAACTGTGCGTTTCCCAGAACACAACGGGGGGGGGGGGGGGGGGGGGGTTGCGGGCATTTGCGGATATTCTGCGGCTGTCTAAGCCCAGAAGTGGCTGCAGATACCTGTATTAGGTATCTGCACCCCCCTCCCCCCTGAAAAGTGCCAATTGTGGCACCAGAGGGGGGGGAGGAATCCGATGAGCAGAAGTTCCACTTTAGGGTGGAACTCCGCTTTAAGGATAACAAATTAGGGTAGGACAATGAAGGATTAACACCCTCATACACATCACTAACACTAGGATTAGTCTCATTTATATTTTTGACACCCCACATATTGCAGAGGGTGTAACACACAAGCACTTATCACTTTAAACAAATGCTCCCCTTGTTCACTTTCATTCTTTTCATTATAATAGTATTTAAACTTTATCAGCAGTAAAAGTAACACTCTGAGCAAACACCCTTTCTAATTACTACTCTGTACAAGGCAGAGGGTGTAACACACAAGCATCCATTATTTCATTATTTTTATTCACCATTAGGGGAATCTTCAAACTGCATTTTGCAGCAGGTGCAAACTTTCAGTATCCACCTTTTTTCAACATAATTTTAAGTTGTTTTATTTATATTTGATAATTACTATCAGGTATCTATAAGAGGAATAGCGCCACACCTACAATTTTTTTTCCAGAGCAGAATAGTGCCCCCTTAGTGTGCCCAGAGCAGAAGCGTGCCCCCTTAGTGTGCCCAGAGCAAGAGAGCTCCCCTCAGTTCCCAGAGCAGAAGAGTGGCTCTCTCAGAGTGGCCAGAGTATGAGTGCCCTCTTAGTGTACACAGAGCAGGAGAATAACCCCTTAGTGTGCCCAGAGCAGAAGAATAACCCCTTAGTGTGCCCAGAGCAGAAGAATAACCCCTTAGTGTGCCCAGAGCAGAAGAATAACCCCTTAGTGTGCCCAGAGCAGAAGAATAACCCCTTAGTGTGCCCAGAGCAGAAGAATAACCCCTTAGTGTGCCCAGAGCAGAAGAATAACCCCTTAGTGTGCCCAGAGCAGAAGAATAACCCCTTAGTGTGCCCAGAGCAGAAGAATAACCCCTTAGTGTGCCCAGAGCAGAAGAATAACCCCTTAGTGTGCCCAGAGCAGAAGAATAACCCCTTAGTGTGCCCAGAGCAGAAGTGCCCCCTTAGTGTGCCCAGAGCAGAAGTGCCCCCTTAGTGTGCCCAGAGCAGAAGTGCCCCCTTAGTGTGCCCAGAGCAGAAGTGCCCCCTTAGTGTGCCCAGAGCAGAAGGGTTCCCACTTAGTTTGCCCAGAGCAGGAGAATAAACCCTTAGTGTGCCCAGAGCAGCAGAATAACCCCTTAGTGTACCCAGAGCAGCAGAATAACCCCTTAGTGTGCCCAGAGCAGGAAAAAAAACCCTTAGTGTGCCCAGAGCAGGAAAATAACCCCTTAGTGTGCCCAGAACAGAAGTATAACCCCTATGTGTGCCCAGAGCAGAAGAGTGCCCCCTTAGTGTGTCCAGAGCAGAAAAATAACCCCTTAGTGTGTCCAGAGCAGAAGAGTCCCCCCTTAGTGTGCCCAGAGCAGGAGAATAACCCCTTGGTGTGCCCAGGGCAGGAGAATAACCCCTTAGTGTGCCCGGAGCAGGAGAACAGCCCCTTAGTGTGCCCAGAGCAGGAGAACAGCCCCATAGTGTGCCCAGAGCAGGGGAATAACCCCTTAGCGTGCCCAGAGCAGAATAACCACCCCTTAAGGAGCCCAGAGCAGAATAACCACCCCTTAAGGAGCCCAGAGCAGAATAACCACCCCTTAAGGAGCCCAGAGCAGAATAACCACCCCTTAAGGAGCCCAGAGCAGAATAACCACCCCTTAAGGTGCCCAGAGAAGGAGAATAACCCCTTAGTGTGCCCGGAACACAGGATTACTCTTATCCAGATCAGGCATGCCCCTACATTAATGCCTGCCACCACTATAGAGGACTGGAGTCACAATTCTTATCCTTCCTCCATTGATAAAGACTGGAGTCACTCCCCCCCTCCCTCCGCAAACAGCAGCTCCATAAGAATCAGGGCCAGGCAGGTGATGTTGTGATGGTGAGGGGGTGTGTGGAGCCTACCTGCATTTCCAGAAGTAATCCTTCCTCCTCCAGGGCTGGGACAGGAAACTCTCCCCTTGACTTGATCCTGGCTTAGCCCATAACAGCTCAATATAAGCACACACAGTTCCTGCCTGCCTGGTGGTGAAGAGGAAGAGGGGTGGGCGTGGCTTTCATTCAGAGAAAGCAAAATTACCTTCCTCCATGGGCTAAGCTGAGCTGGACTTGCAAGCTTTTCCATCCTCCATAGTGCGGTCAGCAAGTGTAGAGGCACCACATGTCCCAGTGCTTTTAAAACCTAGTGCCTTTGCAGGGCACTGTGATCACTCCGCCACTGATATGAGCACAACAACCGCGCCCCTGACGGAACTCACTGAACATTAGCGGCTTATGCGGCCAGAGCCAAGGTATCCCTCTTCTGGATGAAAGAGTACCCAGACCTTTTTTGTCACACAGGGCTTGCAGGTAAAACATTCTTTAAAAAATTGTTTGACGTTATATTGGTAATTCAGGTAATTTCTGGGGGTGCTATGAGGGTGCTTAAATAATGTTTGGGGGTGCTTTAGCACACCCAAGCACCCACCTGGCACCGCCCCTGCATCACAGCCTCTCATGCACGTCACAATTGTTTTCTATTGCCCTTGTAGATACCTGTGTTTTTCTAGGGCAGAAAAACATAGATCTCTGCACAAGTGTGAACAAGCCCTTACATCAGTGCCCTCAGTCCCCCCTTCACAGCACATCTCTCCCTTTTACATCACAGTCCCCCATCAGAAACCGACCCATGAGAGACCTGCCAACCCATTACAGACTGTCCCATCACAGCGTGTCCCCTTAAAGACCCCCTCTATCACAGATCCCTCCCACCCCAATTACAGACCCCTGCACCCCCATCACAGACCCCCCCCCCCCACAAGCACAGATCCCCCAATCAAAGATCCTCTCCACCACAGTCCCATCAGAGAACAGATCCCTACCACCCCAATTACAGACCCCTCCATCACAGATCCCCCAACTCCATCACAGACCCCCCATTACAGATCCCACTCCATCACAGTCCTCCCTCGATATTAGAGTCAGACTGTCCCTTTCATCAATGCAGCATTCCCCCTTCCTCCCCCTCCCCACACTGCCCTACCTTAGTCACACAAGCCAGGAAGCACGCATGGCAGGTCCAAAGGGCAGGACTTTTCAAGGTAAATGCTGGTAATTGGTTGCTGGGACCGCCCCACTGTATTGCAACCAATCACCTGCTTTGTAACTTGAAAAGTCCCGCCCTTTGTCCGGAGCTGCCATGTGTGTTTCCCAGCTTGTGTGACTAAGGTAGGGCAGTGTGGGGAGGGGGAGTGATTTGATGATGTAATAGAGAGACCTGCCGCGCCTCCCATGTAATCAAGGATGTTAGCGGCAGCGGCAGGCAGTTGAGTCGGCAGAGGGGAGAGAACACTCAGGCAACCATTTTGCGAGGCTGCGGGCCGCATAGAGCTGCTACTGGGTCCGGATTCGGCCCACCATTTAGTGATGCCTGTTGTACAGTATATGAATCCTCAAGGCAAAAGGATGGGGGAAAGTTTGCGAGTTCTGAGTGGTTTAAAACTTTAGAACCAACCTTGAAAAGTGATCACTGTGAGTTGAATACATTCTAAACATATACCTGTTTTTACAGTAATGACCACAGATACAGGGTAATCCTGCTTTACCTGTCCACAAAGTTGGACTGTACATAAAGTTCAAGCTTTACCAGTCATGGTTGGCATACCTCCAAAGAAGTGTTCAGGGAGTGGGTTCCATAGTGGAACCAGTGCCCTGGACCTGTATAGCCTCTGAGGCTGACTTAACACATGGCACCAAGCGCCAAGGTAAGTGCCTGAAGCAAACATTACAGGCCATTTTCACAGCATGAGGTCCAGGTATGGCTCCAAAGGTTTTATATAGGTTGCACTGATCCGGGTACACTGCGTCTGTGTAGGCAATAGAAAACAATGAGGCATTGATTGAAGTATTTAGAAGAAAATATATTCCTCGGCAAAGGAGAAGAGATTCATCATCTTCAGACACCAGCACAAAACAGAGGATTCAAGGAGTGGGGTGGGATTATGGGGGAGGCACTCAAAAGGGGTGTGTCCTCAAAAGCTTGCCAGTGTCCAATCACCTGAAGGTACACACCTAAAACCATGGTGTATGAATATGTTGCCTGTATACCTGTGCTGTACAATTACGAAAAAAAAAGTGTACAGAGTCAAAGAAATGGGTTTGCTACTTTCAGAGAAGGGAAGATGCCCATTTTCCTAGAACACTAGCAAACAACGGCAGCATGCCAGAGGGGATATACTAGGCCGTCTTACAGCTTTGTTTGCCAATGTCCAATCTCCTGAAGGCAACAGCATAGCTCAGTCTTAGAATTACTTCACCTTGTGTGTCAAAAAAAAAAAAAACAGACAAGAAATCTGATCGTGATAATTACACACTTTATTCATTTGAACAGTTTGTCACTGTATCAAATACGTACAATCAGCAATGGCTGGAGAGATTTGTCCTCATTTATAATGAATGCAAACTGACCATATATTTTTTCCGCTAGGCACTGGCTATGACTAGGGCTGTTACCCTGCACATAAATGGAAAAATCACACCCACCAGGCTGACAATTCTCTGCAAATAGTAGTTTGGCACTACGTAGCCTCCCTGGCGGTATGATTATGTCAGATTTTTGAGTCTCAAAGCGGTACATTTATTTTGCATAGAAATTTGGCGTTTTAGATTGTAGGCCTGTAATTCAAAATAATAATATAATAATAATAAAATTAATTTCCCCATGATTCACTATCGCCCAATTCTGCGAGTGTTCTAATTTACTATCGCTGCTTTCTAGCTGGTCTAAAACCACTTTTGACGTAAAAGGGACACTTTTTGGTTGCTATGGACAATCTCCAGTTTCCAAGCAGAAAGAACAGTATACATCATATAAAACTGCATGCAGGGCATTGGACAAAGCACTGGGGACAAAAGGGATGTGAAATTATTTCATACAGTAATGTAATCTGTAAGATTTCAGTGTACTGTATGTATGATTTTTCATTTTTTTAAATTTGCCGCCGGGCTCCACCCCCGTGCGTCGCAACGCTCGCAGGGAACAGAGCCCGGCACAGACGGGCATCGGGCGGAGGACAGAGCCCACGGACACAGTGGGGGGACATTGCAGGATCCTGGGGACAAGGTAAGTATACTGCACCAGGATCCTGCAATGCAATCCCATGTGTGGCTCGGGGTTACCGCTAATGGTACTAAAATTTAACCCCGAGCCACACTCTGGAAAACCGCCAGGGAGGTTAAAGGACAACTAAACCCAGTAACAGTTTACTCTATTGCAGCTCACCAGTCCTTAAATATGGTGGCTGCATTTGTTTCCATTTTTCAGGCTAGGAACACTTTCAGCAAATACAGAAAATGCCCTGTGACTTTCCCATTTCCTATGGCCTGAGAACATATAACAATGTTACTGTCTTTTTGTAATGTACTAATCCCCCTATTCCCCTTGCAATGGAGAACCATATGGTCAGGATCTTTTCAGAGTCTGGACTGGCTCTGTGACGTCAGCCAACAGCAGACTTTAGCTCGCCGACAGCTGAAAATGGGTCACAGAAGTGCACTCCTGTGATCCATAGAAGTACAGCCAAAAAAGCTTTGGCTATACTTCTCTAAATGTGGTGGCTGCATTTGTTTTTTTGCTTAGTTTTTTTGCCCCAGTTTTCACCTGGTGATCAGGTCAAAACCACACCACCTGTATTAGAGTGCCTACACTCAGGATGAAGCAGCAACAGACACACCTTTGGACAGCAGCACTGCTAATCTGGGGCGGGGAGTGGTAAATGCATTAGCAGATTTAGATGCACTAACAAATGGAAGCCAAATGCCAGCTAACACTTTTTACCCAGTTACAGCAAACAGTTTTGTTCCTTTTGGTATAAAGGCTTTACATAAATAAAAGCTGATCATTATAAACAAAAAATGCTCGCTGATAGGTGAATGGCTCTATCCCGTGCACAGCATTTACCAGCAACTGCGAACTGCTTAGGGCTGTAGGAGAACTGCTTCTGGTTTATACGAGAGTCGTTCTTGGTGCACGTGGCTGTGTGTGAGCAGCACAAGGAGAGAGCCATCCATCTACGGGCAGCATAAAAGTATATTAGATCTCTCCATTGAGTTGTAGTGTTTCGGTAAGCTAATTGATGTGGTGGTGGCCAGGAGCACCGAAATTGGTGATGGTAGTGCAAAGAATACACTTCACATTGCACTTTTTCCTTTAGAGTGTTTAATTAAATAAGTTAATTAACAAAGCTTATTGGAATGATGCATTCAATAGTTTGATGGATTTAACAGTGTAGCACATTGTCTACTATATAGTATATGTACTTACTGTAGGCGGATATCGGGTGTTCTGATATCAGTAAGTGCTGCTGTTATTTCACTTTTTTATTTTCACTATTTTGCACTAAACTAGGTTATATATGTTTCTTGGTTTCACATTTTAAAAGCTGAATATTGTAAGCACCCGTCAGTATTAAATGGTTTGTTTCAACTCTCCAACTGCTACATATGGACAGTATGTTCTTTTGAAAAACAACAAACTTGCTGGTAGGCTCAGCAAGTGAAAATAAAGGAAAGAAAGACAAGAGAGAAAAACGAATGCAGCCACCACATAAAAAAATGAGTAAACTCTAATCCAAGTTTGCTTTTGGGTTTAATACAACTTTGTACTTGTAATGTGCAATAGATTACATTTTTGTGTTTGGTTTTAGAAACACTTTTTACTCCTGATGTGTATATTATACCATGTACTTAAAAAAAGTATTCTGTTTTTCTTTTTCAAATTGACCATGGTGGGCATAGAAGCACACCCTTGTGCTGACATGCCACCCTGCACAGCACAGCTTTTCTCTGGGAAGATCAGTGTATTGCTCTTTATCTGCCTCTATATACAGTATCTCACACAAGTGAGTACACCCCTCACATTTTTGTAAATATTTTTTTATATATTTTCATGTGACAACACTGAAGAAATTACACTTTGCTACAATGTAAAGTAGTGAGTGTACAGCTTTATATAACAGTGTAAATTTGCTGTCCCCTCAAAATAACTCAACACACCCGTTAATGTCTAAACTGCTGGCAACAAAAGTGAGTACACCCCTAAGTGCAAATGTCCAAATTGGGACCAATTAGCCATTTTCCCTCCCTGGTGTCATGTGACTCAGTGTTACAAGGTCTCAGGTGTGAATGGGGAGCAGGTGTGTTAAAATTGTTATTGCTTACACTCTCTCATACTGGTCACTGGGAGTTTCACATGGCACCTCATGGCAAAGAACTCTCTGAGGATCTGAAAAAAATAATTGTTTCTCTACATAAAGATGGCCTAGGCTATAAGAAGATTGCCAAGACCCTGAAACTGAGCTGAAGCACGGTGGCCAAGACCATACAGTGGTTTAACAGGACAGGTTCCACTCAGAACAGTCCTCGTCATGGTTGACCAAAGATGCTGAGTGCATGTGCATGAGTGCTGCCAGCATTGCTGCAGAGGTTGAAGGGGTGGGTGGGGGGTCAGCCTGTCAGTGATCAGACCATACGCCGCACACTGCATCAAATTGGTCTGCATGGCTGTCATCCCAGAAGGAAGCCTCTTCTAAAGATGATGCACAAGAAAGCCCGCAAACAGTTTTCTGAAGACAAGCAGACAAAGGACATGGATTACTGGAACCATGTCCTGTGGTGTGATGAGACCAAGATGAACTTATTTGGTTCAGATGGTGTAAAACATGTATGGCGGCAACCAGGTGAGGAGTACAAAGATAAGTGTGTCTTGCCTACAGTCAAGCATGGTGATGGGAGTGCCATGGTCTAGGGCTGCATGAGTGCTGCCGGCACCGGGGAGCTACAATTCATTGAGAGAACCATGAATGCCAACATGTACTGTGATGTACTGAAGCAGAGCATGATCCCCTCCTTTCGGAGGGGCAGTATTCCAACATGATACCGACCCTAAACACACCCCCAAGATGACCACTGCCTTGCTAAAGAACCTGAGGGTAAAGATGATTGACTGGCCAAGCATGTCTCCAGACCTAAACTCTATTGAGCATCTGTGGGGCATCC
Source organism: Lithobates clamitans (assembly GCA_037952925.1). Lineage (NCBI taxonomy): Eukaryota > Metazoa > Chordata > Amphibia > Anura > Ranidae > Lithobates > Lithobates clamitans. Next base: position 559,070 of record JBBGZY010000618.1, on the reverse strand, counting down.
TCAAACGAAAGCTGGAGGAGTGTGAGGGCTGTACTTACTTTTGTGAAATACTGTATATATACACACACACTGAAGATCAAAATTAGAGAACAACCTACAATTTCCTAAGTTTCAAGGTTAACTGCTTAGTCCTATTTGAAATTTTCTAAACAGGAGTAAAAGCAGTTTTGTTAAGCATATTTGATGAGTTAAATATCTTTTTAAGCACAGAATAAAAAACTTCAATGAGATTTGAAAAAACATTGATCAAAAACATTTTCAGATACCTCTGTTAATATGGCACCTCTGTTAATCTGGCACCTTGTGCTAATTTCTTTGATTGTATTGACAAACCCTATTTAACCGGCAGCCTAACTTTCCAGTTTTCACTGACTTTGCAAGATGGTGAGCCTTTCTAAATTGACTGAAACCCTCCGGCAGCAGGTTGTCCAGATGAAGGCCAAAGGGATGACCCTTTCAGCCATAGAAGAGACAAGAGAAGTTTGTCGTTCCAAATCTGTGATTTCTATAATATTGCATCTTTACAGCATCACAAATGCATTCAAGTCCCCCAAGAAGGCTGGTCGTCCACAAAAATGCAAGAGGACATGATAATGCAGATAATCTCAACGTGTTCAAAACTGCAGCTGCGATTGCTCACCAATTCAACGCTGAACAGAGTAAGGATCTGTCTCGTCATACAGTGTCTCGATGTTTAAGGCTTCATGCACACTGGAGCTTATAAACGGCCGTTTTTTGGAGTTTATGGGCTGTTAAAAAAAATGCCCAAACTCCACTCTATGTTATCCTATGTGTCCATGCACACATGGACTTTTTTTTAGCTTTTATCAGCAGTGGAGTTTATGGGCTGCTCTCTGAACGCCATAAAATCGCGTTCAAAGTGCCATTTTTCTGACCACAAAAAAAAGCTAAAACGCTAAATGCTGATAAATGCTCATAAACGCATGTTAATTAACGTTCGGCATTCTATTTTTTCAATGCATTGTGGGCGTTCCGGAATGCATTGTGGGATTTTTGGAGTGTCCTCTGTATATTTTAATTAAAAACGCCCATAAACGCTAAAAAAAAGCTCATAAACGCTAGTACAAAACGCTGTTAAAAGAGCGTTTTCCAACCAGCGTTTTCTGCCAGCAATCTGGCATCCAGAAAAAGCTTTTTTTGAGCTCCAGTGTGCATGGAGCTTAAGGGAATTTGGACTGAAAGCCCACTCTGCAGTGACCAAACCTCTCATTAGCAGAGAGAATCAAAAGGCTAGTCTAACCTTTGCTGGGGAGCATGTTGTGTGGACAGAGAACTGGTCCAAAGCTCACTATATAGTGATAAAAGTAAGTTTAATTTATTTGGGTCTGATGGGAAACATTATGTTTGTCATCAAAATGGGGAAAGACTGAACCCAAAGTGCGTAAAGAAGCCAGTGAAAAGTGGAGGGGAAAGCTTCATGGTTTGGGGGATGTTTTCTGCAGCAGGAGTTGGGCCTCTTATACAGCTACATGGCAGAGAGAATGCAAAAGTTTATCAGAACCTTCTTCAACAACATGTGGTTCCTTCCCTGCGTTCATCACCCAATTAGCCAGCAATTTTCATGCACGACAAAGCCCTCGTCACAAAGCAAAATGAGTAAAACAGTTCCTTGAAGCTGTAAACGTTGAGATAATGAAATGGCCAGCCCAGACTCCTTATCTAAACCCAATGGAAAATCCTTGGGGACAAAGTTATGGCAAAGAAACCCACTGTTGTCACCGAACTGTGGAAGAGATTGGAAGAAGAGTGGAACAAAATCACACCAGAGCAGTGTGAGAGACTAGTGATGTCCTGTGGCCATAGATGTGCTGAAGTCATTCAAAGCAAGGGCCTATACACCTCCTACTAATTGTTGATGTAACCCCCAGAAATTTTAGTTGTAATCTTTCGCCATGGCACAGTCATTGCTGTTCTCTAATTTTGATCATTGTGTTTTCTACAAAATAAATGTTTTTTTTGTTGAAGTGCCTTGGTTATTTTGAAAAACACTGTTCTATAAGAATGGTATAGCCACAAAAAAAATCCATTAAATGTTGAGCAATGAAGATTACATTATTTCTGGAAAAAATTAAGTTTCATAAATTGTTCTCCAATTTAGATTCCCAGTGTATATATATTTATATTAGGGTTGCAACAACACCGATACTAAGCTTTTGCATGAGTACTTGTACAAATGCACCAATACCTGAAACAGATACCTTTGCCGTGCGATTTGAACCCATACAAAATGAATAGGCTCAAATCGCACTACAAAGAGTTGCATGTGATTCAAATAGGAATGCAGTGCGATTCCTGTCCAAATCACATGCAGTTTCCCCCACTGCTTCTGTGTGAACCCAGGCTTGATATAGTAACTTCATCCTGGATCCTAGATTGGTCCTGTCTATTCTGGTGAGCGTTTCCACTGCAAGTGGGACCACAAGGGGCCATACAGGGTTTAGAAAAAATGCCTCAGCATAGCACAGCAGAGGGTTTTCTGTCAGCCAATGAGTGGAATGTATCGTAGCTCCGCCCTAACCGAACCGTTCCATTTTCTATGGCCCCACATCTGAAGCAGGACCCTGAATGGAGCGGTACGGTTCGGTTGTATGGGCCGCTTTCATAATGGAAACACCCAAAATAGCGTACCGTACCGAACCAATCCGCTCAGTGGAAACAAGGCAATATATTTGTTAAAGTAAACCACGCCATTCCTGTTGCTAGCCAGTTGTTGAAAGTGCTTAATTTTTTTTTGGCACAACTCTACTTATACATACATACACATATATATATCTCCAATGGTTGTCACCGTACACAAATCGGGGATAAAAAAAATGGGCCCGGGTGCATATAAACCAAAAAAAGAGAGTGGCACTCACAGGTCTTGAAAGGTGAATGCATGATGGAGGTTTAATTCAAAGTTTCAACGAGTTAAAATTTATAAAAATGTAGACAGTCACCTGCTGTTCTTGTTGCTGCCTGACAGCCTGTGAAATCTTCCTCTGATTTTGGAGAAGCTGCTGCTGCTGCTGCTGCTGTTGCTGCTGCAGAAGAAGCTGGCAGGCCTGTGCAAGATAAAACACATCAATGGATTTAGCTAAAACATTTAATTTGAAGTGATTAAAGATTAAATGGTTCACAAACTTTCCAATCACCACACATACATAACTATAGACAGATAATCATAAGGAGATACAGTATGTATAGGCAAAGTCTGCCCTGGGTTCACAAACAGGCATCCTCTACTAAGAACACTACTAAGTTAAAACTATAAAAAGAGTGTGAGCTGCTACTAAAGATCTTTAGCACTGACTTATTAAGAGGGCAAAAAGCAGCGTTTTACTAACAACTGTGTTCACGATTTCCCTTCAGGCCTTTCGGTCAGGGATGTCTGGCATTGTACAAGGGCATGAGACTACATGTCTATTCTGTCCTAAAACAACTGACTTCTAATATCTCTGGGTACCTTTACACATACTTTGTCTCCCTAAGCTGAACATGTAAAGGTGGCTCTTTAAAAGAAAATGTCTTGTCCTTATACCATCATCTAATGTTGGTAAAAATTACCAATAAATGTTTATTCTAAATCTCTGTAGAATCGTTGATGCAAAAAATAGATTCGATATTGCACATGTACACACAAATATATTCAAAAAGCATAAACTGGAAGATTACCAGCTGAAACTGCTGGATTTGAGGGAGTTGGCTGAGCATGGCGATCTGCTGAGGAGAGAGCTGAGGCCCCATGTTAAACAGTCCTGGACTCATGTTACTGTTTGGAAATTGCTTCAGCATAGAGGCTGAGACCTGACAGGAAGAGGGAAAAAAAAATCAGAACGGCTAAGATTTTGAAACACTAATAATAATAATTTGAAAGTTAAGAATCTATTTGCAAATATGTTCATAAACAAAAATAGGCCATGACCCACCTGTGGAGAGAGGAACTGGGGAGGCACTTGTGCCCGGAGGTTGGGAGAGGAGTTGAGCGATGGCACAGGGTTGTGCATGCCTCGCGATTGTGCACCGCTGTTCCCGAACAGACCGTGATTGCCACCCTAAAGAGAGAAAAATTGTATGACTACATTCCTGAAGGATGTGATTTTACTGGTTAGGTTTACCTAAAGGCCACAGAATATGAAATTAGATTCCTTGGCATTACAAACTTTGGGGGCTTTTTGAGAGAAGTGTACAGATACTTTGATAAATATACACACACAATATATATATATATATATATATATATATATATATATATATATACATACATATACACACACACGCATACATACACACACGCATACACACACACACATACATACATACATATACACACACTGTGAATTTAGGAAGGACAAAGATAGTCAACTGACAGCACCACATCCCGTATTTGACTATAAAGTGGAAAAGAAGGCTGTATTAGCCTATAAGGGGATAGGGGAAAAAGAAGAGAAATATTCCTTTTTCCCCAGGGACTTTTAAGGTGCTTCTTAACTCAACAATTTAGACAATAAATTCCGTACCAATTATAAAAAATTATTATTTTTATTTGATAAAGATTAAAAACATCTGTGCCTCACATAGAAAGAATGAGACATAATTCTAAAAATGCTTAAATATGAACAATTTAACTTAAATTCATTCACTTTGTACAGTGCTACATAAAGCAACTACTTAAAGGTGCCATGACAATCTGCCGCTTGCTCGACATGTTTCGCTCAAATGTGAGCTTCTTCAGGAGTGTTTAAAGGCAATGATTGTAGTGAACTCAAGCTGTAGTACACCCGTGTAGCGAAAATGCCCGCATAGAATAGAGCTGCTGCCAACTTAAAAATGGGGGGTTCTCATAAAGGTGGGACCTCACTGTCATAGAGTGACCACAGGGGAATATAAAGTATTTGAAGAGGCCCTTCAGTAGAACCAATTGTGAATCCTGACCTAGAACATGAAAGTCTCACAGCCAGTGCAAATTCTATAAATGGAGATAAACACCAAGTTCTGATGACCTAATCCCTGGTAAAAGCACAATTAAATTGTCCTAAGGGAGCGATTCCCATTACAGCAGTTTTTTTGGAAACATAGACACGGCACGTGGGCTTGAGGGGGCTTAACGCATCCTCTGTAGATAAGCACCGATACCCGGTGCTTATCTACAGAGGATGCGTTAAGCCCCCTCAAGCCCACGTGCCGTGTCTATGTTTCCAAAAAAACTGCTGTAATGGGAATCGCTCCCTTAGGACAATTTAATTGTGCTTTTACCAGGGATTAGGTCATCAGAACTTGGTGTTTATCTCCATTTATAGAATTTGTACTGGCTGTGAGACTTTCATGTTCTAGGTCAGGATTCACAATTGGTTCTACTGAAGGGCCTCTTCAAATACTTTATATTCCCCTGTGGTCACTCTATGACAGTGAGGTCCCACCTTTATGAGAACCCCCCATTTTTAAGTTGGCAGCAGCTCTATTCTATGCGGGCATTTTCGCTACACGGGTGTACTACAGCTTGAGTTCACTACAATCATTGCCTTTAAACACTCCTGAAGAAGCTCACATTTGAGCGAAACATGTCGAGCAAGCGGCAGATTGTCATGGCACCTTTAAGTAGTTGCTTTATGTAGCACTGTACAAAGTGAATGAATTTAAGTTAAATTGTTCATGTTTAAGCATTTTTAGAATTATGTCTCATTCTTTCTATGTGAGGCACAGATGTTTTTAATCTTTATCAAATAAAAATAATAATTTTTTATAATTGGTACGGAATTTATTGTCTAAATTGTTGAGTTAAGAAGCACCTTAAAAGTCCCTGGGGAAAAAGGAATATTTGTCTTCTTTTTCCCCTATCCCCTTATAGGCTAATACAGCCTTCTTTTCCACTATATACACACACTGTATTTATGAACAATATCCTTTCGAGAACCAGTACAATACATATTTGAGCTTAAATCAAGGTGGCTTTTTCCAATACATTTTATCAGCAAATTGTTCAAGAAAGAAACATGCTGTTTGTAGATGTTGATATGTGAATATACTCTAGATATTTCTTCGCACAATTTGAAGCTTCCAACCCAAATCCTGTTCATCGGTTTGAGTAATTTTGTATGAATCCTGGATACACAGTTACAATCCAGTGATCTTGATTCAGTGATTATTTGAAGCCAGTAAGCTACACTTGAAAAAGTTGAAACATTTCCTTCAGATCGTTACCGTTTGTAAATTAAATTACATGCGTTTATCTGCATTTTGGTGCACCAGTATTTTCAGACATTTTTTTGTCATACCCCAGGCACCTCCTCTTCCGCTTAGTGGGTAATTTTCTGTGCAAGGAGATAGAGCTGTGTAATAGGAATGGCGTCAAACAAACATAGAAGCAGTCTCAAGGTATCTTATAGAAGAGTATACAGAGGCAGAGTGCAGACTGATTAACGGCTTCAGCCCCGGAAGAATTTACCCCCTTCCTGACCAGAGAACTTTTTGCGATTCGTCACTGCGTCGCTTTAACTGATAATTGCGCGGTCTTGCGACGTGGCTCCCAAACAAAATTGACATCCTTTTTTTTCCCCCACAAATAGAGCTTTCTTTTGGTGGTATGTGATCACATCTGCGGTTTTTATTTTTTGCGTTATAAACAAAAAAATAGCGTCAATTTTGAAAAAAACGCATTATTTTTCACTTTTTGCTATAATAAATATCCCCAAAAAATATTTAAAAAAACATTTTTTTTCCTCAGTTTAGGCCGATACGTATTTTTCTACATATTTTTTGAAAAAAAAAAAAAAAAAAAAAGAAAAAATCGCAATAAGCGTTTGATTGGTTTGCGCAAAAGTTATAGTGTTTACAAAATAGGGGATAGTTTTATTGCATTTTAATATTTTTTTTTTTTTTTACTAGTAATGGCGGCGATCAGCGATTTTATCGTGACTGTGTGACACGTCACTGATCCCGATCACAGGGAGCAGAGATCAGTGACACTGTCATTAGGCAGAACGGGAGGATGCTTGTTTACATTAGCATCTCCCTCTTCTTCCTCTCCGTGAGGCGATCGAGAGTATCCCCGCAGCGATCGAATCCGCGGGACCCACGACCCGACTTACGGAGCTCCCGGTCGGCACGCACGCAATGGCACGGCGGCAAATTTAAAGGGACGTACAGGTACGCCCATTTGCCCAGCCGTGTCATTCTGCCGACGTACATCAGCGTGCGCCGTTCAGGAAGTGGTTAAAAGGTATTGAACACAATGTAGGAGAGCAACTCACATCTTTGTAGATAAAATAGGCATGTCATATAGTCCACTGTCCATGGAGCAACAAACACGTTGTGCTGCTGCTGTCTCCGCTCAGCTGAGTCCAGAAGCTGGCTGCGTGTATAGGGGGATCCAGGAGAGAGGGCTAGACCACGTCAGGCGCAATGACGTCACAGGACATGCCGCGACTCGTTTCTGAGCATGCACACGGTCAGTGTATGCTACTTTGTCAAGCTAGTATTCTTGGACTATGGATGCCTTATGTATACACTGCTACCGAGTGGCGCTAGTTGGTACTACAGGGAATAAGCAATACATGATAGCACTATGGAGAAAGATGGCTTATAGCTAGCAGACATATTACTTTTTTGGGTATAAGCAGTGACTAGGGGAACATGGATATACTGGAACAAAGTACTGATTGTTTTTTAAATATGTTCCATGTTCTGGTACTGATGGTGAAATCTGGCAGTGAATCTGACAGAGTGGTCCAACTTTTCTTTTTGCCCCTTGGGGATATATTTAGTCCATCGGGAGTAATGGCAAAATGCAAATATATTATTGAACTTATGTCACTTGTCATGCCAAACCCCACGCCATCTTTCTTCCACAGTTGGCGCACGGTGGTAAAAAAATAAATAAATCCCAGCTTACTGATCGTTTGCTGAGATTTCCAGGGAATATGCATGACAACAGCTGTGATTTGTAGCAGAAAGGAGGGAACGCCTCGGGAGAAGCTACGTACATTACACACACTACTTCGTGACCGATGTTCGGCCATTTTACATGAGGGAAACTGACCAGTCCTGGTTTTGATGTGCTTACATGTGTGTTTTTACCATCTCTATGTAAGTGCACTACATTTTAAAAATTTGTGAGACTTCTACAGTATTGCTCTATGTGGATTCTTGTATCTTTCATATGCCATTATCATTGATACCACTGAGGTCTTCCTGACGCTGCATCCTGGCTTGCTTGTGAGTCCACCATTACACACCATCTGTGGGACTTCTGAGAGGCTACTGGGGCTCCTAGTGAGTGAATCAGTGAGCCGATTGAGCGCTTTCTGACCCCCCCTGAGTAAGGCCCCTTTCACACGGGACGGATCCGTGTTGATCCGCCCCGTGTTTATCCGCTGCTCAGCGGGGATCGCTCCGCTTTCCCCAGCTGAGCAGGCAGATGACAGGGCGGGACCCGCACACTGTGCAGAGACCGCCCTGTCAGATCTCCGCTCTCCCCTATGGGGGATCGGAGGAACACGGACCGTCTGTCCGTGTTCGTCCGATCCGCTCTGCAGACGGATAGAAAAATAGGATTTTCTTCCGTCCGCAGAATCGGACGAGAGCGGAGCCGGACAACATCGGGTGTTAGCGGATGTACATCCGCTGACACCCGCTATCCCATAGGGATGCATGTATGTCTGTATTTCATCCGAAAACGGATGGATGAAATACGGACATACGGTCCGCATGTGTGAAAGGGGCCTTAGGGTGATCATTGGTTCTCTGGTAAGCCATTAAAAGTTTTATATGGTGGATGTCACGCTGGTGATTATTTGGCGCTGCACTTTGTTATATAGGGTGCCTGGTATCTAGGGTTATAGTGCATAGCTGCTTGAATTTTTGTTCCAAGCGCAGATATATATATATATATATATATATATATATATATATTCTGCATCATGGACACCTGCGAACGAAAGACCAAATAGGCTGTTACAAAATAAAACAAACTATATTATCAATTTTATCAGATCTAATGTGTCGTCCCAGATGATGATCACATCATCGATATTTTGGCTGAAAAAAATTAAAAGTTTCCACAAATGGGTTGCTTTGCCATATGTATCTGGTTTCATGGCAAGGTTTGCAAAGGATGGTGCAAACTCCACGCCTATTGTAGTCCCTTGGGTCTGTTAAAAGAAATCTTCATTAAAACTGAAATGTGCGTTAGGCAAAATTTTGTAGCTTCTAGAATAAACTTGGCTTGTCTGTGATTGATGCGGGGATCTGTTGACAAGAAGTGGTTAAGGGCCAAGGGTCCAAACTGATGGGGAATGGAAGTGTATAGGGAAGTTACATCTAACGAGACCCACAAGCAACTAGGTTCCCGTGTATATGGTTTTAAGAGTTCCAACAAGTGTATACTGTCCCAGTTATAGAACTGTAATCTTGTGTCAGTGGCTGCAAAAACTGGTCTATGTATAATGAAAAACCAGTGGTGATACCTTCCATGGCGGTGATGATAGGCCTTGTTTGATTCTTGTGAATTTTGGAGATGTGGTAGAAATAGGGAGTACGGTAGAACTCCCTAATTAGAAAGGAAGCCTCAAATTTATCAATGGTACCACTTGCAAGGGCATTAGATACTAAGGTTTCTGCCTCTAAAACGTATTCTGGTAATGGGTCTTTTTTATGTTTTACATAGGTAGTAGTGTCAGCAAGTAACCTGTATGCCTCTGCAATGTATTCTTTTGGTCTTGGGTGACAATACCTCCGCCTTTAGTTGCCGTTTTTATGATGATGTCACTGTTGTCCATTAATTTTTTTCCAGTTTGGTGAGCTGACCTAGGGTATTGTGTCTTCTATGGGGGAGTTGGCACAATTTCAAGAAGTCTGAGTAGATCACTCTATAGAACGTCTCTAAATAAGGGCCTTTTGTGTGACATGGATAAAAAACAGAACTGGGTTTGAGTGATGAATGTACTATGGCAGGTGAGCTCATGAGATTCTGGTTGTACAAGCGGAGGTCACTGTAGGAGCTCTCATGGTAAAATGGCTCAAGGATCTCGGTAACTTCTGCTCAAAATCAAAAATTGGGGGGCGGGAAGTAAGCGTTGTGGATTCATCATCCTCCTGTTTAACAGGAATGTCATTTTATTTTGATGCCTTTATCTGGCAATACCTTTTTAAGGTTAGATTTCTGATATACAGTATCTAACAAAAGTGAGTACACCCCTCACATTTTTGTAAATACTTTATTATATATCTTTTCATGTGACAACAATGAAGAAATTACACTTTGCTACAATGTAAAGTAGTGAGTGTACAGCTTGTATAACTGTAAATTTGCTGTCCCCTCAAAATAACTCAACACACAGCCATGTCTAAACTGCTAACAAAAGTGAGTAGACCCTCAAGTGAAAATGTCCAAATTGTGTCCAATTAGCCATTATCCCTCCCCGTGTCATGTGATTCGTTAGTGTTACAAGGGCGCAGGTGTGTTAAAGAGGTTGTTTAGTCTTTTTTTTTAACTTTTACTTACAGGTAAGCCTATAATAAGGCTTACCTGTAGGTAAAAAAAATATCTCCTAAACCTGTACGGTTTAGGAGATATTCCCCTTGCTATGAGCCGCTGCCCGCAGCGGTGCATGCGCACAGGGGATTCTCGGCTGAAGGCCCGGCAACTGCCGGACCTTGCCGGGAAAGAAATCTCCCGCGCGCTCCAGCCGCGATACCCGGAAGACACGCCGAGGCAACATGTCAGCTACCTCGGCGTGGACCAGGTAAGATACCGACGCCTCGTTCTAAGGTAAGTATTTCATAATGAGCTAGTATGTGGTGCACCCGATGGCTCATTCTGACCAGCCTCCCTAGGCCTTTCGGGGGGGGGGGTGGCGTTGCAGAGGGAGGGTCCTCAGAGTCTGAGGGAGATCCCTTTGAGCCCCTGTTTTTTGGGGTATTTGTACCTCCCCTTCTGCCCAGAGTGCTAAGCACAAATACAGAGGTACTGCCAAAAATGCAACCACTGCTGAGCAAATAGTCCAGCAACTGCAGCTGCTATTAATGCTCAGCCTGAAGCAAGTAAACGTGCCTTGGGAATACCTGTGTCACCAACATTCACATGCCCCCGTCTGCTCCGTGTCCCTCCATCAGCTGAATGCACCTGCAAAAGTTGCAGTTATAGCTTACACAGCCCCACGTTGTGGACGCTAAAGCACGCTGAGACCGCCCCCTTCCTCCCACCGCGCCCCTCCCGCTCTTTTCAAAAAAGATTGTTTTCCCACGCGAGCGGGCCTCTGATCCGACCGGATCGCATGTGGGGGGAGGGTGGGGTGGAGGAGAGCCTGATGAAAGGAGAACCGCTGTGCTATGGCGGTGGCAGCTGGAGCGGCACGGCATACTGCCGACTGTTCCGTGCTCCCTCCCCCTCCTGGATAACATAATACCTGAGGTTTGGGACTGAAATAAGCCTGCAGCTTGTACTGACACAGAGCAAGATTGACCAGCTTGGAACAGGTACTTGCTCTTGACAGCGCCGGTGATGTACGATAAAGAAATAATTGTTGCTCTACATAAAGATGGCCTAGGCTATAAGAAGATTGCCAAGACCCTGAAATTGAGTTGCAGCACTGTGGCCAAGACTATACAGCAGTTTAACAGGACAGGTTCCACTTAGAACAGGCCTCGCCATGGTCGACCAAAAAAAAGTGCACATGCTCAGCGTCATATCCAGAGGTTGTCTTTGGGAAATAGACATATGTGCTGCCAGCATTGCTGCAGAGGTTGAAGGGGTGGGGGGTCAGCCTGTCAGTGATCAATCATACGCCGCACACTGCATCAAATTGGTCTGCATGGCTGTTGTCCCAGAAGGAAGCCTCTTCTAAAGATGATGCACAAGAAAGCCCGCAAACAGTTTGCCGAAGACAAGCAGAGAGTAAGGACGCAGATTACTGGAACCATGTCCTGTGGTCTGATGAGACCAAGATAAACTCATTTGGTTCAGATGGTGTCAAGCAAGTGTGGCGGCAACCAGGTGAGGAGTACAAAGTCAAGGATGGTGATGGGATTGTCATGGTCTGGGACTGCATGAGTGCTGCTGGTACTGGGGAACTACAGTTCATTGAGGGAACCATGAATGCCAACATATACTGTGACATACTGAAGCAGAGCATGCTCCCCTTCCCTTCTGAGACTGGGCAGCAGGGCAGTATTCCACAACATGGTAACGACCCCAAACAGACCTCCAAGATGACCAATGCCTTGCTAAAGAAGTTGAGGGTAAAGGTGATGGACTGGTCAAGCATGTCTCCAGATCTAAACCCTATTGAGCATCTGTGGGGCATCCTCAAACGGAAGGTGGAGGAGCGCAAGGTCTCTAACATCCACCAGCTCTGTGATGTCGTCATGGAAGAGCACTCCAGTGGCAACCTGTGAAGCTCTGGTGAACTCCATGCTTAAGAGTGTTAAGGCAGTGCTGGAAAATAGTGGCGGCCACATAAAATATTGACACTTTGGGCCCAATTTGAACATTTTCATTTAGGGGTGTACTCACTTTTGTTGCCAGCAGTTTAGACATGAATGGCTGTGTGTTGCGTTATTTTGAGGGGATAGCACATTTACACTGTTATACAAGCTATACACTCACTACTTTACACTGTAGCAAAGTGTCATTTCTTTAGTGTTGTCACATAAAAAGATATAATAAAATATTTACAAAAATGTGAGGGGTGTACTCACTTTTGTCAGAAACTGTATGTATTCAGATCCTTGAATAAGTAGTAGGGATTGGGCTTGTTGAAAAGGGCAAAATATACCCTACGACTCAACAAAATGTCTTCCACTTCTGTCAGTTTATATGAGGACAGATAAAAATCTTCACAGTCTGCGTGATTTGGTTTTTGTTGTGTTTGCCTCTTCTTCGTCCCCCTCTGCAGCGTCTCCTGTGCATTTTCCTTTCTGGTTGCTTGCTGACTTTAAAAAAAGATTCTATAGAAGAGCTGGGGGTGATGATATCTATGTTGGTGTCATCATTAGTGTCATGGCGAACAGAGGATGGTATTTTTGTGCACTGTCTAATGAGACCTCTGGGAGAGTCTCTTACAGAAGAAACTATTGTATTGGATTGGCTGTGAATGATGGCTGAGACTTTAGTTTTGTTCCTGAAAGTATCACCACTGGTTTTTCATTATACATAGACCAGTTTTTGCAGCCACTGGCACAAGAATTACAGTCCTATATCCGCGACAGTACCCATTTATTGGAACGGTTAAAACTATATAAATGGGAACCCAGTTACTCATGGGTCTCATTAGACCCATCTAGTAACTTTCCTATACACTTCCATTCCCCATCAGTTCGGACTCTTGGCCCTTATTCACTTCCTCTCAACAGATCCCCCCAATCACAGACAAGTCAAAGTTCATTCTAGAAGCTACAGAATTTTGCCTAGCACACAATTATTTCAGTTTCGATTAATATTTCTTTTTACAGACACAAGGAACTGTAATGGGTGCAAATTTTGCACCCTTCTATGCAAACCTTGCCACGGGTTTCTGGGAAACCAAATACATATGGCAAAACAACCTATTTGAGGAAAATTTCATCTTTTTCGGCCGATATATTGATGATGTGATCATCATCTGAGATGGCACATTAGATCTAACAAAATAGTTTGTTTTATTTTGTAACAGCAACCTGTATGGTCTTTCGTTCACAGATGTCCATGATACAGAAAAGCTTGCTTCTTTAGTTCTTGAAGTCAGTCATGACAAAGTAATTCATGCTAGAAATTACACAAAACCAACTGCGGGCAACTTGCTACTTCATTTTGACAGTTGCAATTACCCCAAAAGGACTAAAGATATCCCCAAGGGGCAACTGTGCCACTTAGGCAAAATTGCACCAAAAATAACAGATTATGTAGAGCAAAGCTCTCTTCTAAAACAAAAGCATCTAGATAAGGGTTACTCTAAACCTCTTATCAAACAGTCTTACACCTTTTATCTAGAAGGAAGATCCAAAAACAAAAACAAGGAAAAGTTTAACCACTGTCAGATTCACTACCAGATTTCACCATCTGTACCGGAACATATTCTAAAAAAAAAACAAAAAAACAAACAAACATTCAAACATCTTATTAGAGGATCCACATTTAAAAACTATTCTCAACAAACCTTGTGACTCATACAGAAAAGTTCCTAATCTCATAAATATGATTTATGAGTTATTTAGTTATAGCCTAATAATACTATTTTAACCCTCCAGGTATGTCTCATTCCCCTCCAGGATGTTCCAATGTAAAAAAAACGCTTAGTAAAACCTGTTCTTTCATAAAACATGGTAGAAAAGAATATTAATCAAAAAGGAAAAAACTTTTACAATAAAGTTCTTGAATTGTTCCTAAGATTTCATAATATATGGTCTCACTTGTCCTTGCAAACTACTTTACATAGGCCGCACCATTCGGCCCCTCAGAAAACGGTTTAGTGAACATCACTGAATAATAGAGGAAGGCAAGGACAAGCATAGTGTCCACTCCACCATTTTTCAGAATGCCACCAAAAATCTACAAATTGTCTAGAAGTTCGGGTGACCGAACAGATACCCAGATGTCTCCCCGAAGCAGTGTGATTTCACATGCTCTGTGAATGGGAGACATACTGGATATACACCCTTGATACACTCTTTTGGCAAACTCAATGGAGGAGCTAGAAATTGGCACCATTCCGTTCCCCCCTGCATTGTTTCATACGTTTATAGGGTGACAACTAAGATGTTGGGTCATCTCCTCCTTTAGTAAACATACAGTCACTGAACGCAATAATTAGATGACCATCTGTACAATCTTCTCTGGTTGCTCCTTTGGAGGGGTCCCTTTGTACTGCATTACTTATTTTGTGTCGAGCCAGGTTCATCGGCTGACACTGTGATAGGGCGGCATTTGGATACAGCGCGGGGAGCACATAGTCTTCATATCTGGTACCACTACATAGCTATAGGGCATCTTATTGCAATTACAACGCCCTTGTCCAATATACTCCCTTGTCCTTATGCATATTTACATTTAGTCTATTACCCTCATTCCATATCCCCCTTTCTTCTGCATGTTGCACTTGATATTGCCCCATTGTTGTTGTTAAAGCAGGAGTCCGGCGAAAAAATTTTTTTTTAGATGTCAGCAGCTGCAAATACTGCAGCTGCTGACTTTTAAAATAAGGTCACTCACCTGTCCCGGGGTCCAACGATGTCGGCACCCGAGACCGAACCGTCCCTCGGGTGCTGCCACCGCCATTCTCAGAGAGGGAATCAGGAAGTGAAGCATTGCGGCTTCACTTCCTGGTTCCCTACTGCGCATGCTCGAGTCGCGCTGCACGTTCTCAATGGTCCCCGCTATCTCCTGGGACCTGTGTCTTTCCCTGGAGACAGCGGGGGAGTGCGGGAGGGGGCGTGATTCCTGCGGGAGTCTATTCCCGGAAGTGGGTGCAGATACCTGTATTATACAGGTATCTGCACCCCCCTCCCCCCTGAAAGGTGCCAATTGTGACACCGGAGGGGGGGGGGAATCCGATGAGCAGAAATTCCACTTTTGGGTGGAACTCCGCTTTAAGTCAATTAGCTGTGTCCGACTCTCCGTGACCTCATGGACTATAGCGCGCCAGGCTTTTCTGTCCTCCACTGCCTCCGGGAGCTTGCTTAACTTCATGTTCATTGTTTCGATGTTATCTATCCATCTTGTTTTCTGTTGTCCTCTTCTCCTTTTTTCTTCCATGTTCCCCAGCATCAGGGTCTTTTCCAATGAGTCCTCTGTTCGCATTAGTTGGCCAAAATATTTGAGCTTCAGTATCTGTTCTTCCAGTGAATAAATAGGGTTGACGCCCTTCAAAATTGGCTGGTTTGAGCTTCTTGCCGTCCAAGGGACTTTCAAGAGTCTTCTCCTACACCATAGTTCAAAAGCATAAATTCTTCGGCATTCAGCCTTCCTTATGGTCCAACTTTCACAGCCATAGGTTACTACTAGGAATACCATAGCTTTGATTATATGGCACTTTGTCAGAAGGGTGAGGTCTCTTCTTTTTATAACATTGTCTAGGTTTGCCATTGCTTTCCTCCCAAGAAGCATGTGTCTCTTAATTTCATGGCTACACAGTCACCGTCTGCCGTGATCTTGGAGCCTAGGAGGACAAAATCTGTCATGGTTTTCATTCCTTCTTCTATTTGCTATTGTTCTAATGTTCAATTTCATGCCAGCTTTTGAACTTTCCCATTTATTAAGAGATTCTATATTTCTTCACTTTGCCATTAGTGTAGTATTGTCTGCATCTCAGGTTGCTGATATTTCTCCAGGCGATCTTAATTCCGGCTTGTGATTAGTCAACCCTGGCATTTTGCATGATGTACTCTGCATGTAAGTTAAATAAGTAGGGTGACAATATTTAGTGTTTTTACATGGAGTCCTTTTGTTAACTTTTGCTCTTCATGAGCTCCAGTAACACTTCTTTATATTTAACAAAAAAGAGAATAGCCAATGGTACTTTAAATGAGGCGAGCATGGGGGCCAACAAAGTGGAGTAAACATAGTAACATGGTTTATTTTGAAACCTGAGTGAATACATAAGCATGAAAGCCAAGGTAATGAAGTAGCACGATGACAAAGTGCTTAAAAACTGAATATTGCATTGAGAGTGGACACACCTTTCACCCTTGAGCAATGCCTTCCCCCCATGAAATGCTTGTATAATTCTACATATTCTATACAATAACACAGGTTTTTAAGCACTTAAGCACGTCATCATGCTACTTCATTAGCTTGGCTTTCATGTTTACATTTTCACTCAGGTTTCAAAATAAACCATGTTACCATGTTTACTCCACTTTGTCGGCCCCCATGCTCGCCTCATTTAAAGTCCCATGGGTCATTTCCATTTTTGTTGCATTGTATAGGGATGAGGGTGTGTCATGGGTAGTAGACCTGTCTCTTTTGTATCTTTATATTTATGACAATATACATCCTTGCCAAACGCCAATCTCAATTTTGAACCAGTCAGTTGTTCCATGTCCTGTTCTAACTGTTGCTTCTTGACTTGCATACAGGTCGTTTTGCATACAGGTTGTTTTTAGAAGACAGGTGAGGCAGTCTGGTATTCCCATTTCTTTCAGTATTTGCCACATCTGGTTATGACCCACACAATTGAAGGCTTTACTTCCAGAGATAAAAACGATAATTCTCCCGCTCTGCAAGACTCTGGTCCGGCCGCACCTAGAGTATGCTGTCCAGTTCTGGGCACCAGTCCTCAGGAAGCATGTACTGGAAATGGAGCGAGTACAAAGAAGGGCAACAAAGATAATAAAGGGTCTGGAGGATAATAGTTATGAGGACAGGTTGCGAGCACTGAACTTATTCTCTCTGGAGAAGTGACGCTTGAGAGGGGATATGATTTCAATTTACAAATACCGTACTGGTGACTCCAGTAGAGTAGAGTGGCCACGAGTGACTCAAAGACTCGTGGCCACTCATTAAAATTAGAAGAAAATAGGTTAAACCTTAAACTAGGTAGAGGGTTCTTTACTGTAAGAGCGGCAAGGATGTGAAATTCCCTTCCACGGGCGGTGGTCTCAGCGGGGAGCATCGATAGTTTCAAGAAACTATTAGATAAGCACCTGAATGACCACAACATACAGCGATATACAAGGTAATACTGGCATATAATCACACGCATAAGTTGGACTCTATGGACTTTTTTTCTTTTTTTCGACCTCACCTACTATGTAGTTATGTAACTAGTCAATAAAGCAAAAGTATACATTCTTCTGGAACTCCCTTGCTTTCTCCATGATCCAGCGAATGTTGGCAATTTGATCTCTAGTTCCTCTGCCTATTCGAAATCCAGCTTATACTTGTGGTAGCTCTCGGTTCACATGCTGCTGAAGTCCAGCTTGTAGAATTTTCAGCATAATCTTTTTAGCGTGCGATCGTTCAGTAGTTTGAACATTCTTTGTCACTGCCCTTCTTTGGTATCGGAATGTAAAAGGACCTCTTCCGGTCCTGTGGCCATTAAGTTTTCCAAAGTTGTTGGCATATTTAGTGCAGCACTTTAACAGCCTCATCTTTTAGGATTTTAAATAACTCAGCTGGAATACCATCACTTGCCCTAGCTTTGTTATTAGCAATGCTTTCTAAGGCCCACTTGACTTCACTCTACAGGATATCCGGTTCAAGGTCAGTGACTGAATCATCATTGTGGTTATATGGGACATTCAGATCTTTCTTGTATAGTCCTGTTTATTCTTGCCATATTTTCTTTATCTCTTCTGCTTCTGTCTGGTTCTTGCCATTTTTGTCTATCATGCCCATCTTTGCACAAAACTTTCCCTTGATATCTCCAATTTTCTTGAAAAGCTCTCTAGTCTTTCCCATTCTGTTTTATCTAACTCTTTGCATTGATTGTTTAAGAAGGTATTTTTGTCTCTTCCTGCTATCCTCTGGAAGTCTGCATTCAGTTGGGTATATTCCCCCCCCTCCTTTGTTCAGCTATTTGTATAGCCTCATCAGATAGCCACTTTGCTTTCTTGCATTTCTTCTTCTTTGGGATGGTTTTCATTGCTGCGTCTTGCACGATTTTACACACTTCCTTTCATGGTTCCTCAGGCACCCTGTCTATCAAATCTAATCCCTTAAATCTGTTCGTCACCTCCACTGAGTATTCACATGAGATCTGATTTAGATCATACCTGAATTGTCTAGTGATATTTCTCACTTACTTCAATTTAAGTCTGAATTTAGCCATAAGAAGTCACAGTCAGCTCCAGGTCTTGTTTTGACTGACTGTATAGACCTTCTTCGTCCTTTGGCTGCAGAAAATATAATCGATCTGATTTGTGTTTTGACCATCCGGTGGTGTACATGTGTAGAGTCGCCTCTTTGGTTGTTGGAAAAGAGTGTTTGTTATTACCAGTGTGTTCTCTTGACAAAAAACGCTTAGCCTTTGTCCGGCTTCATTTTGTACTCCAAGGCCATATTTACCTGATATTCTTGATATGCGTTGACTTCTTACTTTAGCATTCCAATCTCAATGAGAAGGATAACTTTTTTTGGAGTTAGTTCTAAAAGCTGGTGTTGATCTTCATAAAAGCAGTTAACGTCAGCTTCTTCTGCATCCGGGGTTGCTGCATAAACTTGAGTGGTTTGCCTTGGATACGGACTGAGAGCATCCTGTTTTTGGTATTGTACCCCAGTACTGCTTTCCTCACTTTTGTGGATTATGAGGGCTATACCACTTCTGAGAGATTCTTGTCCACGGTATTAGCTATAGTAGTGATCTGAGTTTAATTTGCCCATTCCAATCCATTTTAGTTCACAAATTCCCAAGATATTGATGTTCATTCTTGCCAACTCCCGTTTGACCACATCCAGCTTAGTAGTATTCTTCTTTACAGCATCAGACTTTCCTTTCACTTCTACCATCCACAGCTAAGAGTCCTTGTGGATTTGGCCCAGCCATGTCATTAGTCCTGGAGCTACTTGTAATTGCCCTCCACTCTTCCCCAGTAGAACATTGGACACCTTTCCGTTCTGGGGGACTCATTTTTTTGGTGTCATATCGGTTAACCTTTTGTTTCTGTTCATAAGGTTTTCTTGGCAAGGATACTGGAGTGGGTTGCCATTTTTTTCTACAGTGGATCATGTCTTGTCAGAATTCTCCGCTGTGACCCGTCCGTCTTGGCTGAGCCTACATGATATAGATTTTAGCTTCACTGAATTACGCAAGCCCCTTTGCCATGGCAAGGCAGTGATCCATAAAAGGGCTTATTCATCGGTGAACAAAGCCCAAATAGCAACATAATATCAAAAAAGAGAATTATCCCATATAGCAATAGAATGAAGTTGAGTAAAATTCACATTATCATCCCAGTCTATTAAGCCTAAACATCATGCCTAGTGTGTTACCTATCTGAATATTCTCTGTGCATACTTTTTATACTAATATGGTTTTATTTGAATAGTATCTTATGATATTATTATTTGGTGCACACCTTTTTTACATATGTACATATATACAAGCTGTTTTATGTGGTTTTTACTAATTAGTAATAATCAGTACCTTGTTCCAGTATGTCCATGTTCCCCTAGTCACTGCTCATAACCAAAAAAGTGATATGTCTGCTAGCTATAAGTCATCTTTTTCCACAGTGATGTCATATATTGCTTACCCCCTGTAGTACCAACTAGCACCACTCGGTAGCAGTGTGTATATATATAAGGCATCCATAGCCCAAGCATACTAGCACGACAAAGGCGTGCACACTGACCGGCCATTGCCAGTGCACATGCTCAGAAATGCATTGCGGCACAACCTGTGACAACATTATGCCTGACGCCATGCTCCAAGAGCGTTCCAGCCCTCTCTCCTGGATCCATCTAGAGACGCAGCTAGCTTCCGGACCCAGAGTGGAGACACTAGCAATACAGGACGTTTGTTGTCCCATGGACGGTGGACTATATGACATGCCTAGTTTATCTACAAAAAAAATGTTAGTCACTCTCCTATATTGTGTTTAACCGCTTTAGCCCCAGAAGATTTGGCTGCTCAATGACTGGCCAATTTTTTGCGATTCGGCACTGCATTGCTTTAACTGACAATTGCGCAGTCGTGCGATGCTGTACCCAAACAAAATTGACGTCCTTTTTTCCCACAAATAGAGCTTTCTTTTGGTGTTATTTGATCGCCTCTGCGGTTTTTATTTTTTGCGCTATAAACAAAAGAAAAGCGGCAATTTTGAAAAGAAACAAAATATCTTTTACTTTTTGCTATAATAAATATCCCACATTTTTTATCAAAAAAACAAATTTTTTCCTCAGTTTAGGCCAATAAATATATATTCTTCTACATATAAAAAAAAAAAAAAAATTGCAATAAGCTTATATTGATTGGTTTGCACAAAAGGTATAGTGTCTACAAAATAGGGGATAGATTTAGGGCATTTTATTATTATTTTTTATACTAGTAATGGCGGTGATCTGCAATTTTTTTGGGACTGCAACATTATGGCGGACATATCGGACACATTTTTGAAACCATAGACAATTATACAGTGATCAGTGCTATAAAAATGCACTGATTACTGTGTAAATGTCACTGGCAGGGAAGGGGTTAACACTAGGGGGCGATCAAGTGGTGTATTGGCGGCACAGTGGTGTAGTGGGTAGCACTCTCGCCTAGCAGTAAAAAGGGTCGCCTGTTCGAATCCCAACCACGACACTACCTGCCTGGAATTTGCATTTTCTCCCTGTGCCTGCATGGGTTTCCTCTGGGTACTCCGGTTTCCTCCCACGCTCCAAAGACATGCTGGTAGGTTAATTGGCTTCTGTCCAAAATTGGCCCTAGTATATGAATTGGGGATCTTGCATTGTAGGCTCCTTGGGGGTGGGGACCGATGTGAGTGTGCGATGTGTGTGTGGAACGCTGCATGAATTGACGGCGCTATATGGTTACCTTAAGTTAATAATATATAATGGAGGAGCATATTGATGAGACGCAATGTGCAGAGATGGGGACAATTGTGGACACACACACACACTCACTCAGGTTGGACTAGATGGACTGGTGTCTTTATTCAACCTTACTATGTAACTGTGTTCCCTAGGTGTGTTTCTAACTGTGGGGGATGGGAACACACGATCTGTCTCCTCTACCCTGAAAGAACCGGGATCTGTGTGTTTACACACAGTCGCTCTGTCACGAGCGATTGCGTGAGCCCGGCAGTCATCACGCCCACCGTGCACTCGCATCAGGGTCGGGCACACACTGCAGGCGCGCACCCCTAGTGGCCAAAAGACGTAAGGTAACGTCGTTTTACCCAGCCGTGTCATTCGGCAGCTGGTCGGCGAGTGGTTAATAAAGACCTTTTAATAAGTCTACACTTAGAGGCACCTCTATATACTCTTCTCTTTTAAAAGAAATGGAGTACAGAGCAAAGCTGGTGCTTACTGTTACGTGCCTGCTTGGGGGGAGGTGAAGAAGAGCCAGATCATACTGGAACACTGTGGAGCAGTTTGACGTCCCATTTGAATTGGCTGTAAATTGCACTGGAACATAGAAAAAGTAGTGCATGCGCTACTTTTAAATACGCGCTTCAACACACCGTATGGTACGGTTGTACCACTGGATTTCATGCCTGCAAATGCAAGAGTAATCCTTTTCTTGGAGTACATCACGGGACACAGAGCCATAGTAGTTACTATGAGTTATAGGCCACCATGTGGGTTATAGGCCACCTTCAGGTGATGGACACTGGCACACACTAAGACAAGAAATCCACTCCCTATATAACCCCTCCCACTACTGGGAGTACCTCAGTTTCTGTAGCAAAGCAATATACGTGTATTAGAAGAGGGGAAGTACCTCTGTGTCCCGTGATGTACTCCAAGAAAAGGATTTTCCAGGTAAGCTGTTAAAAAAATCCTATTTTCTTTATCGTACATCACGGGACACAGAGCCATAGTAGTTACTATGTGGGAAACAATACAAAAAGTGCAGCGCTGAAAATATGAGAGTCTCAGATATACACTGAGAATAATAAATTTAGTTAGCCAGTGACTGTACAAACACTATGCAAAAAACATAAAAATAAAACAAATATATAAATCCAAAAACGTGGTGTGTACACAATATTAGTATAAGTGGAAAATCACTAGAGTCAAAATCACTGGGTCAATCAAGCTTGAAAAATAGTGGTCCCGGAAGGCAGCTTCCGCAAAAGACACAGGTTTCAAGAGATCAGAGAAGCTTGCAATGATGTGTTTACAGGAGTTTTCCCAAAAAACATATTTCTGAAGATAAAAAAGCGCTTTGATAAAAAAACAATGGCAGTATCAGTGGCATCAAGAAACCTGAAGCGCACAGCCGGGACGCTGTTATCAAATTTATACCGCTCACTATTGGTCTCCCAGGTGGGTGAAGAGGATCCTTATGGATTTTAGGTAAATGATATATTGTTGGAATTCTGGGGGAAGTTGGTACCAAATAATAGGCTCTTTTTTATTTAAAATCTGTCTATCAAATCCTTTAGTGACTAATACTACCAAATCCTTTTAAACTGGTTGGTAGGGTTACTCAGGAGTTCTTTGTAAGTGTCACGATCGTCAAGAATCCTATACATCTCTGGAATTTAATCAGATTTATCTATTACAACAATTCCACCTCCCTTGTCCGCTGGGCAGACTACAAGATCCTTGTTATCGCATAATGATTTTAGGCCCATTTTGGATAGGGGATGGTTGTAATGTTTCTTGGCTGGTAAAGTGGCTAAATCCTTTTTTTTTTTTTTTATTACGACACATTTATATTATCATTTATTATTTCAAGTCATGTCACTTTTGTTACCGAGCTGCGGATGTAAGTGTAGGACGTTTGGCGTCATGTTGTGCGTTCCACCCTTCCTCTAGCCGTGCTCACAATAAGGCCTGAGGCGCACTGGCACAACATCACAATGTCTGCCCGGAAGCATACGTGACTCCATCTTATGATGTGCGTCCCGGCTGTGCGCTTCAGGTTTCTTCCTTTACTCAGAATGAGGCTTGAACCGCACGCCGCTGGAGCCATCTTGCCTTCCCGGAAGTCACCTTCACAGAACCGAGCTGTTTCATTTGAGCCACGGCTCGATATGGGGGTTCTCTCTATTATAAAAGGGCAGTATTTACAGTGGATCAGTACCCCAGATGATGTCCCATAGGATGAAACGCATCGGGATGGACTACTGATGCAACTGATACTGCCATTGTTTTTTATCAAAGCGCTTTTTTACCTTCAGAAATATGTTTTTTGGGCAAACTCCTGTAAACACATCATTGCAAGCTTCTCTGATCCCTTGGAACCTGAGTCTTTTGCGGCAGCTGCCTTCCGGGACCACTATTTTTCAAGCATGATTGACCCATCTGTGTCCAATCACCCATCTGTGTCCAATCCCTTTGGTAAGCCTTTAAAAATATAAGGTGGTGGATCTTCTATCAATTTTTTCACCAAAGTCACTGTATATATAAAGAGAAGGCGAGAGGCAGACCTAGGTTATTAAAACCGTGCCACATCCAATAGTCAAGATACATACAAAAAGGGTTCCCGTGGGTGGACTTTTAAGGCACTTAGTAATGTCCTATGTAAAAATATACCAAAATATGCAATATAATAGTAAACAAATTTTATTTATGAATAAACGTTTAAAAAATTGTAACAAAACATTCATATATCTAAGCAATTCGTTTCTATCACCATACAAGGTAGATGCATGAAAAGAACTCTCCTCACAACTAACGCATTTCGGGATATAGTTTAGTTCTTCAGGGGTGCAGAAAAAAAAGAGGGGTTCATCTAAGATATAATTGAAATATATAATCAATGTATTACCATAGCATGTGAAGGCACAAAAATATATGATGCTTATAAAAAATATGCTTAAGGTATTATAATCAAACACTTACATAGTATTAAATGATGAAAGTTGTTACAATGCTTCGTTAAATCACATTAAAAGCTTGGAGTCAAAATAGCACCGGATATTTATGCTGGTGGGATTGCTGTCTTAAGACAAGGTGGGCATCAGAGAGGTCTGAGTATAAGCTGAATAATATTGTCCTCAAGAGGAAGAGGTTCCCCCCCGCACTTCGCGGCAACATGGCGGCAAGAGTAATATACTGGGGCAAATGGAGTCCCTGGGGGTAAGAAAAAAGTATGCCAAGAGTATAAATCCAGATTGAGACTACTGGATATATAAAGAAATTAAGTATTTAAACAATTCAGAGAATGTGTATATACCTGTTAATAGTAGTAAGTTAGTAAGATTGATGATCTGGCAGGAAAAAGGGAGGGGATCTGGTAACTAAAAATAGAAATATAGTACTGCTATAAATTATCTGTTTAAATAAAGTTCTAATGCCCAAGTTCTAAATCTCTAATGCCTGGAGATGTATTCAGGTATTGGGATGGCTGGCAAAGTATTAGTATAGATAATATTATTGGTTACATTATGGGGTTGCAGATACCAAAGGAAGATGCTTGGACACTCAACCAACCAATATAGGTCAGAGGGTAGTGTATTGGGAACTAATAGATATCAAAGCCTATGTATATAGATTACATAATCATTCTATAGTACAGTGTAAGGGTGTCATATAAAACAGTATTTAATCTTATATAGGCTGAACCATTTTGGATTTGTCTTCAATTAGAGACTTGAACAAAGGACTAGCCAGTAATTGCATGTGTTAATATTATAGTATAGATTAACAAGGAAAAGGGGTATATTGAAACAGAGATTACCTTAGCAAAGAGGGGTTGAAGAGACCAGCCACACGTCCCAGCATCCAGCTATCAAGTGCCTGATCTGGGAGTGGGCTGGTCTAGTTTATAAGGACAGGAAACTCCAGTCAGCTGGTGAAATTAATTGCACTCAGCTGAGACTGGGCATAGTTGCCAAGGAGA
The DNA here is from genome assembly GCA_037952925.1 of Lithobates clamitans. Taxonomy (NCBI): domain Eukaryota; kingdom Metazoa; phylum Chordata; class Amphibia; order Anura; family Ranidae; genus Lithobates; species Lithobates clamitans. The sequence goes on along the minus strand of JBBGZY010000618.1, from coordinate 533,640 downwards.
CCTTTGGCTGCCGCCTGGGCTGAGTGTGCGCGGCCCCTACTGCACATGCATGGACGTCAGCACGTTGGATCGGCGTCACTCACACCTGGCCCACCGACGCGATATGCCTCGCCGGCGGACTGGGTATGTCCGCCAGAGTGGCAAGATGTAGGCTATGGGCGGTGATGTTAAACGTCCGACAGCCTCCAGATACACCGCCCAGATTAATAAACCTGGGCGGCTTTGTGGCGGGCAATCACTCCAGATGGTTGCAGCACAGGGAGAACTAAGGGGAACAAACAGATTTCCCAAAAGGACAAATAAAAGATGTTTTAACCACTTGAGCCCCGGACCATTATGCTGCCTAAGGACCAGAGGTCTTTTTCCAATTTGGCACTGCGTCGCTTTAACTGCTAATTGCGCGGTCATGCAATGCTGTACCCAAACGAAATTTGCGTCCTTTTCTTCCCACAAATAGAGTGATTTTGCCTGCCTGTGCCGCCTTGCCGACGTACATTGGCGTGAGGCGGTCCTTAAGTGGTTAATGTAGGTTGAACGGAAACAATCCATCCACATTGAAGTAATGCAACAATGAATAATGCAAAAACAAAAGATAACACATTTTGTAGACATGAAGTAATACTGAACAAAGTAAAATGATATACAAAACAGTAATCATAAGGTATTGACAATAGAGCAGAGACAGTCATATCGCTTTCTTTCTCCCTATTTATATCCATAACAATGTGTCTCTATCCATATCTTTGTATCCTTATTAACAGTTGGCATTTATTAGTCAGGTAAATGCATGTGTCCACACACGCATGGCCATGCAGATGTGGGCACACAGATCAACCCGCAGATAGATATTAGGTGTATAAGAAAAACTGGGTCTCTTAACCTAAAAGGGGAGGAGGCAAACCCAATGGTGGAGGTATAGACAATTTTTTATATAATATTAGAGATATGGAAGACAACAGATGCGAAGAGGCTGACACTAAGTCATGATACAAATATATGTGTTTATAAGTACAGTACGGAAAGTATATAGGCCTAGGTATGTATACTAGATGGAGAGATGGAAGAGATAGCATGACTGGTACAGCATAGTTTGACAGGAGATGGCTCAGTAAGAGGGTATAGAAAGGGGTATGAAAAAAGACCTCTCTGAGGATATAACAGAAAGAGGTAAGCCTTATTTTTCCATTCCGCCAGAACAGAATCCCTCGAGGAATGGTTTGAAGCATATAGCTTCATTTAGACCTGGAGGCAGGGTTGCTTTCAATAGGTAGATCCATCTTAGTTCCCTTTGGAGGAGGGTCTTATTCCAATCCCCCCCCCCCTGGGATTGGGATGTATCCGATCGAGGATCAGGAATTTGACTTTGGGAAAAGTTCCGCCATGTACTAAAGATACATGGCGTCCTAGGGGGAGGTCAGGGTCACATGTCTGCATACTAAGAATGTGCCTGTAAGCTCTTCTCCAAAATTCCAATTTGGTCTTTCCAATGTAAAAACAATTGCAGCTGCATTGTAGCATGTAGACCACCTCAGGGGTTCTGCAATTTGCAAAGTGCTTAGGGTAAAATGTTTTACCGTTAGGAAGAGTAGGGTTTCTTTGCATAAGCATGTATTTGCAGTAGTGACAAGAGCCACATATAAAAGGTGCCTTTATATTTGCAGTGCGTTCTAGTTGATTCGCTTCTAAACTCACGGTTGACAATTCTGTTGCTGATAGAAGTAGCTCTTCTAAACGTAAAGAGAGGTTTATCTGGGACAAATTGACCCAAGGATGGATCTAGGGTCAACATATGCCAGTATTTCTCAATAATTTTTTTAACTTGATGTTGTTGATTAAATTTGGGGATGATTCATAATTTGTTGCGTTACATTTGGTAGCATGGAATAGAGTATTTCTAGGTTTCATCAGTACTTGCTTAAAGGACCTTTTCAGGGATGTGAGTAGCCTCTTGCAAGGAGTCTATCGCGTAAATTGCCTGCTTCTTTTATAAAGGTGTCCTCCTCTGTGCAATTGCGTTTAATTCTTAGATATTGGGAATATGGAATGGAATTAATCAGAGGTTGTGGATGGAAGCTTGTAGCGTGGAGTATTGTATTTCCTGCAGTACTCTTTCTATATAGCTTGCTACCAAGGTTTCCCTGCTCGCCCTTATATATTTCTATATCCAAAAATGTTATCCGATTCTTATCAAAGGACATGGTAAAGTTTAGATTAAAATCGTTTTTGTTCATTCTTAGGAAGCACTGCTCGAGCATGTCGCAGGGGCCGTCCCAGATGACAAGAATGTCATCGATATAACGATACCACCCCAAGATATGGTCGGTATAGATGGTCAGACTTTCATCAGCCAAAAACATTTTCTCCCACTCCCCCCGGTACAGGTTGGCATACGATGGGGCACAACATGTCCCCATTGCAACCCCCTGCACCTGGAGGTAGCGGGAGCCATTAAAAGGTAAAGACATTATGTGTAAGGACATAGTCGAGCAGTGAGAGTGGCTGCTAGGCCTCTCTCGTGTAGGATCGAGCTATATAAAGTCTCTAAGTCTATTGTAACCAAAAGAGCTTGATCCAGGACATTGAGTTCATCCATAATTTGCAGAACAGCAAAAGGGAGGTCCTAGTACTGAAGTACCTAATATACAGGGTGACTCTGTAGGTACTTAAAGGTCACTTGTGCCAACGTCCCCGATAATGTGTTAGAATAATTTGCAGAAGGTGGGCTGTGTGTCTCACATAAGATGGCAGTGATGTTACAGAAGGTCTTAAAAATTCGTCCACCAATTTGCTGGCATTGTCACTTATTGAGCCAATTCCCGAGATAATGGGCCTTTCCTGGCGGATTTGTAGGATTTTTGTGAATTTTAGGAAGTATATAGAACGTAGGGACCTTAGGAAAGTCGTTTCTGATAAAGTTCCATGTCTGTTTACTAATTGTGTTATTTTTTTATTATTGCAATTTTTTTTGTTTTCAACATTGACATACAGTTGAGCTCATTCACATTTACAATTACCACCCTTCTCAATGACACATATATGGAGTGTAACTGATATATATTATGCCTTAGTTACGACAGTTGTTCAAAGCTATTTTACTTTTTTTTTTTTCCTTTCCCTTATATTTCTCTCGACTTAGCTAAACCTTCCTCTGACACTTATACAGAGTTCATAAAGGACTAGCCATCCTTTGAAGCCAGGGCTTCCGTATCTTAAACTTGCTGTAGTTACCCTTTCTAATAAAAGATGTATTTTCGTTCCATACCAATGCATCTATAGTCCTAACCCATTCTTCCGGAGTTGGGGGTACAGTTGACAGCCAGGATTGTGCTATTAATTTCCTTGCTTGATACAGGCACCTTAACCTTAGCAATAATTATACTATCATTCCCAATCTTAAACCTAGTTTTAATAATTTTTAAAATCTCTGACCAGTATCTCTATTTTGGACATCTCCACATCATGTGTATAAGATCCCCCGTCCCCCGACATCTGGGACACTTGTCATCCAGTCTACGGCCGAACAGAAATAGTTTCTTAGGAGTATAGTAAGCTCTGTGTAGCAGTAAGAGATGTGGAGCTTGTTGCGAAGAAGAAACCGACACCAGCGGGCCGAATTCCAGAATCCTTTTCCACTGATCCTCTGCTATCTCCCCCACATCAGCCTCCCATCTTTTCTTGGTCCCAGAGGACGTTTCCAGCATGTTAATTCTATTATTTGCCCATATGTCGCCAATATTAAACCTTTGTTGATGTCTGCCCTATTTTATTGAGAAGCAGTATCTTGCACCATTCCAATGGACAGTCCCTGAACTGACTGTCCAAGGGGTGCCTGATCTGTAAGTAGCTGTAAAATGTTTTGTTTGGGATTCCATATTCTTGTCTCAACTCAGCAAAGGATTTTAAAATATTACCTTCAAACAGTTGGATCAAACTATGTATTCCATGGCTTTCCCATATCTTATTTTTTTCTATAGTGGATAGTTCCTGCAAATACTTATTGTGCCAAATGGGTAAAAATTCGGTAACTCCCCTATACCCCATAGTTCTCTTAACTGTCTGCCAAACTTTAGTAAATAATTTATGTGTTGGCAGCTCACAATGTAGCAAACATGCCTCTAATGCTTCCACCAGAGATTTATGTGGATTGCCCTGTAACATAACTTTAAAACTGGCATTCGCCCCTCCCGGGATACCGCGTCCCCCTATTTGCTGCAGTTGAGCAGCCAGATAGTAACTATATGGGTGGGGGACCGCCATTCCCCCTTCTCTAGTGGGTCGCTGCAAGGTTTGTAGACTGATCCTGGCCTGTTCTTTCTTCCATATTAGCTCCGTGAAAAGGGTGTGTACTCTTAAGAACCATTTGCTCCTGATCCAAACTGGGGAGTTATGAAGTATATACAGTAACTGTGGCATCCATATCATTATGACCAAGTTGACTCATCCCGCCACAGAGGAAGTCGACACCAGATGTCACTTTTCCTTTTAAATTTTTCTAGAAGTGGGACTAAATTATCCCCAATGTATTGGTTAGGATCATTTGACAAAGCTATACCAAGATATTTCATCTTCTCTGTTACTTTTAGCCGGGATATTCCCCTTGGGGAGGTGCTAGTAATTGGGTCAATCGGCAAAAGCATTGACTTCTCCCAGTTAATTGCCAGGGCCGAAAATCTCCCGAACCCCTCCACCAACTGCATCACTTTTTCTAGTGAGGGCCCCGTGTCTCCCAGAAAAAATAGATCATCATCAGCATATAATGCTATCCTTTCTTCCCTGCATTTCTTTTGAATTCCTGCAGTCTGATCGAAGATCTCACTGCTTCTGCAAATGGCTCCATTGCCAAGGTGAACAACAGGGGTGATAACGGACACCCCTGCCTCGTCCCTCTCTCAAGAGGAAGCCTTTCTGAGTATTCTAATTCAATCTTATTTTATTGAAAAAAAGCATACAAGAAAATGTACTTCACATATACATCATTAGTAGTAGTAGTGTTGATAACAATAGATCCAGTGTATTCGCAGGATACATATTGTAATACGTTATGTGTGCAGATCACAAAGAAAAAACATTGTTTTAATTAGCATAATGAGATATAACAAGGATAACCAAAGAGCCCTCACCATATACGGGAGGGGATTACATGTAAACTTTGTGTGTTTTTACAATCAACTTATTCCAGGAACCTGTTATGTTGTATAGGATTAGCTTGTGCGGGTCGTATTCTGCATCTGGATTGTAAAAAGTACATTGATATGAAAAGGAGAAGGATTAGGGGGAAAGTAGAGAAACAGAAAGGTTAGGAACAGGAGTCGCTCCAGCATGGTCATGGGACGGTACCGTCCAGGTTGCCCTCTGCCCAGGGGATGAAGTCCGATGAGTATCGGAACATGGACCATGAAGTCCACGTAAGAGAGAACTGGTTGTCTTTATTAGATTCCTCAGCCAACAGGCGTTCAAGGTCCCTGATGCGGTCCACCTCAATAGCCCACTCCCCCAGGGAAGGTACAGTTCTTGACTTCCAATATCTTGGGATCACCATTCTAGCAGCAGTCAAGAAATGGCGTAATACATCTTTTTTAATGGATTTGAGCGTGCCCCGGAGCATGGACAAGAGAGCTATCTCGGGTGAAGGAGAGAGAGCCGTCGCCATCAGCTTGCAGTATAGTAGGAAGATCTGTTGCCAGAATTTTTGTATGGGTGGGCATTCCCACCAAATGTGGAGCATGGTGCCCCTGGAGTTTAAACATCGCCAACAAGTATCTGGGTTTGTCAAGTTGAAGTGATGTATTGTCGAAGGGCATCTATACCACCTCGTCACCAGTTTAAACCCCTTTTCTTGAGTTTTAGTGGCTAGGGAGAGCTTGTGTGTTAGAATAAAGCATTTTTGCTAGTCAATGGGGGAGATGGAGTGTTGGAGATCTTTTTCCCAAGCCTTCGTGTAGGGTGGGAGATCAGGGTGAAGAGCATTCAACAAAAGGGAATAAAGCTGTGATACCACGTGTGTTGGAAAATCGTTTTGGAGGAGCATATCTTCGAATCCTGTGGGTTCAGCTAGAATATCTTGTATTGATTGGATGGTTTGGATATAGGAAGTCAGTTGTTGTTTCTGAAGACATTGCATAGGGTATCTAGAAAGCGATTCGGGGGGAGTATCTGGCATTAGAGTGGGGTCTGTACGGAGAACCTGAGAAAGCCTCCTATGGTCTTCTTTCCGCCAAGGTCCAAAGCTTGTCACGTGCATAGCCGGTGGGAAGGCTGGGGTCCCAAATAAGGGGGTCATAGGTCCCGAAGGATTGGATATGTTACCTCCAGAGTTTAGGCGATCCCAAATTTGGATAGTTTGGTGGGTGAGGTCACAGAGGGGGAGTGAACCCCTACGAATTGCGGGTGTGGTCCATGGAAGAGCTGAGAAATCAATGGAGTTCATATGGCTTTCCAAGTGAACCCAGAGCTTAGTCGTATGGTTATGGAACCAGTCCACTATGCGAGTAAGTATTGCTGCCTTATGGTACAATGAAGCGTCCGGGGCTCCAGATCCCCCTCTCGCTTTCGGAAGAGATAACGTTTTGTATCTAATTCTAGGACGGGCTGAATTCCAAATAAATTTAGAGAACAGCTGGCACAATTTCCGAAAATAGGAGTTAGGTATGTATATAGGGATTGTCCGAAACAGGTACAAAACCCGGGGAAGGACATCCATTTTCAAGGTGTTCACCCTACCAAGCCAGGAGAGCCGTTTAAATGTGTAGTTAGACAGATCGGCCTGAGTTCTGAGAAGGGGGTAAAATTCTTGGAAAAGAGTTGGGATACATCCTCCGGTATCTGAATACCAAGGTATCTGATGGAGGTGGATCCTGTTTTAAAGGAAAAGGCAGTAGAAAGCCTGCGTAGGTCCGACTTTGGCAGAGAAATATTGAGAATTTCCGATTTATTATAGTTTACCTTAAAGTTACTGACTTCCCCGAATCTCTGGAACTCCTGCATCACCGAGGTTAAAGACAAGTGTGGACGTGTCACAAATAGAAGAAGGTCATCTGCAAACAGAGCAAGTTTAGTTTGAGTGGGTCCGACTGTTATTCCGTGCACAGAGGGATTGTTTCGCAAAGCAATGGCTAAATGTTCCATGGTGAGAACATACAGGAGGGGAGATAGGGGGCATCCCTGTCGTGTCCCGTTAGAGATAGAGAATGCCGACGACAAAGAACCGTTCAGTCTTATCCTAGCGGATGGAGAGGAGTATAGAGACATTATTCTTGAGATCATGTGGGCTCCCAGTCCTATTTGTTGTAGAGATAACCGAAGGAATTGCCAAACTACTCGGTCGAATCCCTTCTCTGCATCGACTGTTAAGAGGCATAAAGGAATATCGTGGGTTCGGGCATAGTTGGATAAAAGAAGGGTTTTCAGGGTGTTATCCCTTGCTTCTCGGCCACTCACAAATCCTACTTGATCCAAGTGGATCAAACTGGGCAACAATGGTTGTAACCTGTTGGCTAATACTTTAGCAAAAATCTTCAAATCCAGCCCAATCAAGGATATTGGCCTATAATTTGTATATAAAGTCGGGTCCTTCTCTGGTTTTGGAATAAGGGAAATATGAGCCTCAAGTGTTTGTGAGGGAAACACTGAGCCCTCTGATACAGAATTGAATACTTTAGTGAGGAAAGGAATAAGGAGGGGAGCAAATAATTTATAAAACTTTGGGGTAAAGCCGTCCGGCCCTGGGCTCTTGCCAGTTGGTGTACTTGCAATGGCTTTCGCAACTTCATCTGCTGTTATAGGCATTTCAAGTTCGGTAATGGTGTCCTCATCCAAAGTGGGGAGCGCAGTTTCCCTGATATAAGAGGACTTGTGCTCCTCTGTAGTAGAGGGGGAGCCTGACGATTGGGCCACAGGTATGTTGTATAGGGATTGATAAAAATCCCTGAATGTCTGCGCAATCTTAGAAGGTGAGGAGATTAATTCTCCATGCGGTCCTTGGATATGGGGGATGAAGGTAGAGGATTTTTTTGGGTGCAGGGAGCGGGCCAGTGACCTGCCACACTTGTCTTGGAATTTATATTGATGGAAAGCAAGTTTGGCCGCAAATGTACGTGCAGATGTCTCATATAGACCTCTGAGATGTAATCGGGCTTTGGAAACCTCAGTGAGCGTTTCGGTTGTTGGGGAACGCTTATGGTCAGTTTCCAGGTTTCGGAGCTTCTGGACTGCATCCACTATAGCGGCTGAGTGTTCCTTTTTCAGACGAGATCCTAATTGAATAAAGGTTCCACGTAATACTGCTTTCAGTGCCTCCCATTGGATGGGGAACGACGTGGTATCTTGTGCGTGGTCCCCAAAAAAGTTAGAGATTGTTTCCGAGATACGTGTAATACAGTCCGAGTTAGCTAGCAATGAGTCATTCAAGCGCCATGTCCACTGCTTGATAGGTGAGGAGGGGAGCGAGAATGTCAAGTATATAGGGGAGTGGTCTGACCAGATCATAGAATCTATTTCACACTCAGGAGACCAGTCTAGGCAACTGTGGTTGCTCAATAGATAGTCTATGCGACTATAGGTCTGGTGTACCTGAGAAAAATGTGTGTAGTTACGAGTCTTGGGGTATAATACCCTCCAAACAGCTACAAGGCGTAAGTTGTATAGTACGCGTTTCAGGGCCCTCAATTTGGGGAATGAGATACGTGACCTTGAAGTGGAGGAATCTAATGTTGGCTCCAGGGGAGTATTAAAATCTCCGAGGATGAGTTTGCCCTCCATGAATTCAGATAGGATCTTCAGATACTGCAAATCTGATAGAACTTGGTTAACATTTGGCAAATATATATTAGCTATCGTAAATTTAACTCCCCACAGCAAGAATTTCACAAAGACGTATCTTCCCTGAGGGTTGGAGAGATGATCTAGCAATTCAACGGGGAGGCTTTTGTGAAAAGCTACAGATACTCCCTTAGTTTTCTGGGATGGATTAGTACTATGGATCCATCTGTTAAAATATCTGTTAGAGCAAGGGGTGGAGGCTGATTGAAAGTGCGTCTCCTGCAAGAGGAGTACATTAACTTGGCATTTATGCATTTGATATAGAATTTGTCCCCGTTTAGAGGCAACATTGAGTTCATTTACATTGTATGAACATAATTTTAGTCGAGGGTGAGACAACACTGTATAGGCCATGGTGGAGCGAAGAAATAGAAAAGAATTTGAAAGTCTAGAAAAAGAGGGGGAGGCGGTTGGGGAAGATACGGAAAAGAGAAGGTAGTTGCAAAAGGGGAAGAGGAATGGAGAATGGCTAGTTAGAGGACACCTGGGAAAGGTGTCTCAAAACAAAATCTAATGTGTTCGCAGCAGCAAAACACTCCGTGAAATATCACGTGCTAGGCACAAATCGTGCCAAACCTATTTGGGGAGGGAGGTCGGATTAGAGAGGTCTGAGTTGTGAACCCGACAACATAGCAGGCATATATAACGTATATGTATCACACCCGTCTATCATAGTATATTGAATACTTAATATTTTAGGTTATAGAAGAACATGGCATATGTCTAATCAGTGTTTGAAAAAACACTTGAACACCCATAATCAGTCAGCTATCATCACAAGCGATAGTATGTATAACAAACATTTAAATGATGTAACATTGAGGAATTCAACTAGTTCTATGGTGTTGGATAAGTTAGGCCCTGGACTGAGAGGAGACCAAGAAGCCCATAACAGGTAATAAGGTATCTTCTGGAAGACTCCAAGTCAGTCAGCGGGTCCCCAGGCCCAAAGAACTAGAAAGGCACATTGGTTACAGGTATCACCCCAGAGACTTAGTGGTGGGCTCCACTTGGCCAGGCCGCATCCCGAATAAAAGAATCATAGGGTTCTGGAAAATTAAATAACAGAGGAAGGTTTCTTAAGGAAACGATGCTCATAGCATTCAATTTGGTCTTGGTATGGTCCATGTGTGGATAAGTGTACATTTAAAGCTAGTGACGTCTGGTGTCGAATGGAGCTCCCACATAGCCATAAAAAGCAGTAACATTACCACCGTCTAATCTACACCCTTCTTTAAATGTAACTGTCCCATTAAGGGCAACACAGCACCCCCCCCCACCTCCTGAGCTTAGTAGACTTCTATACTATCCCTGTAAATGGAGTTCATAGGAGGGTACAGAGAAAACACAGTATCATTGCAAACCTGGACCAGTCCCTTAATGAAACTGTGGAGTGAAAGGTGTAGATCCATTGTAAAACATTGAACAGGTAGAACAAGTAACAGTGTTGACTCACGTGGGGAGCCAAATCAGTCTTCCGGGGATGTTGGACTGGAATGGATGGCCCCAGGTGTAGGAAGCCCCTGCTTGACGGATCAAATCCAAAAGTGGGCGACCGCCCGTCTCATGTATAAGGTGTTGCGGGAGAGGTCCGGATAGAGGTGTACTGTAGATCCATCGAATTCTACAGGACCTAAGCGCCAGGCCTTACGCATAATCTCCTCCTTGAGGGTATAGTAATGGACCCGGCATAGGACATCGCGGGGGCGGTCGCTGCGGTCTCCCCCCATGCCTCCCACTCTATGCACTCTGTCCAGTTCAATAGGGGATGTAAATTCAATGCCCAGGACCTGGTTGAGGATAGAAACGACAGTGGGTTTTAGATCAGTACCTGAGGTTGCTTCCGGCACTCCCTGTATCCTAATGTTGTTCCTGCGGCTCCTGTTTTCGCTGTCCTCTATGCGGAGTTGGTGTTGCCGCAAGCGGGATAAATGTGACGTGGTTGCAGATTCGAGGGCCACAATACGAGCCGTATGGTCATCTTGGGTAGTAGCCAGAACGGATACAGCATTCTCTGTCGTTGAAACCCGATGCTGGAGGGCTTGTAGTTCTACATGGAGGGAGGCTTCCATCTTGGACGCCCAGGATTCAAAGCCCGCCCTAAAGGCAGAAAGAAGGGCTGTAGTCGCAGAGCCGGCTGATCCGCCCGAGGCCGGAGAAAATAGCTCCGCGGGGCCATCTTCGGAGGGGATGTCAAGGGGCATAGCGGCCATTGAAGCGTAGCGTTCTTGTACTTTGAGGAGTCCATGTGAGCCAGAGAAGGAGGTTTAGATTTGCCTGGGGTGCGACTGGCCGCCAGCTTGTCCTTTCCCGTGCGGGAGTCGAGCGATGATGTACGTAGTAGGTAGCGCTTGATTGTACCTTGCTGCAGCTCAGCAGAGTCAGAGGAGTGAGAGCTTGAGGATGACAGAGATTCCGGGTGTAGGTAATTTGCAAGACAGCCTGATAATGTCGGGAGAGCACAGAGCTCAGTAGCCCATTTCTTCAGCCATCCATCGCCAGCCAGGAAACATGATATCTAGTATGGGGGAGAGGACGGTCGCTACCTGCGACTCTGGAGCCAGGACTGCGTTCCCTACTAGTTTTTTGCACCACAGTATGAGATGGAAATGTGTTGCAGAACTATGGCGAGGTAGCAAACTGTCAGCCAAGGAGTATTTATTCTGGGAAAAGGGTTACAAGTGGCAGCTGGGTCCTCTGGGCAGTTCTTGTGACAGTGTAGATACACAGTGATCCAGGAGCAAAGGGGTTAAGGAACAAGTGCATACACTGCAGCAGGGTGAAGCAAGATGGCCGCTCCACGTGGCCCCAGGGTTAGTGTTATAATCCACCCCACGAGTGGGGGTAAATATTAGTTTAGTCCCTTTCTGAGGTCACAGTCTGCTATATCAGGGCACCCTGGTGTTTAGATTGGCCCTGGATTGAGCAAAGGAGAGATGAGGAAGCTACTGAGGTGTAGTAAGATGGCCGCCACTTACTGTGTGTGATGGTAGTCCTACAGGTTGGCATGCAGGAGTGGCACAGGGGAGAATGCAGGCTTCGGTCAGTAGGCTGGGCTGCTCTGGTCTGTGTGGAAGTAGATCCAGGTGCGGAGTAGCCAGGAAGGCCTGGATGTGTAGGCCGGGTGCACCAATATGGCCGCCGCTCCCCCTGCCAAGGCCGAAGCCGCGGCCTCTAGTTAAAACGGCCGGAACACGGGACCGCCGTGTCAGCGGTCCCAGGCTAAGCCGTCCCTGTGTTCGTGTAGGGGGAGAGGCAAGTGTTGAGTGGCCAGGAAGATCCGGATGCGGCCTGTGCGGGCCGGGTGTACCAATATGGCCGCCGCTCCCCTTGTCAAGGCCGAAGCCGCGGCCTGTAGTAGATTCGGCCGGCTCTCGGGATCGACGTGTCAGCGGTCGCAGGTGACACCTGTGTGCAGGGGGACCCCCGGTTTAGTAAAAGTGGTGAGGCGGTCCTGCTAGGGGGAAAAGGATGAAGTTATTCCCCAAAACGGCAGGAGCTCTCACTGGGCACGTCTGTTCAGGTCTCCAGCCGGCCACGCCCCCCCGCCTTTGAGTATTCATTGTTGATTTTTAATCTGGCACTTGGGTGATTGTATAATGTTTTCAACCATCCAATAAATGAAGGGCCGAAACCAAATCTCTCCAGTACCCACCAGAGATACCCCCATTCTAGGCTGTCGAATGCCTTGGCTGTGTCCAAGGACAAAACAGCCCTACAGCCCATGTTTTCTGTTGGGGCCTGGAGGTTCATATATCCCCTTCTGATGTTTACGTTGGTAGACCTGTTGGGAATAAACCCTGACTGGTCAGGGTGTACAAGTTTTAAAATACATTTATTCAACCTAGTTGCCAATACTTTTGCCAAAATTTTGATGTCAGAGCATAACAATGATATCGGTCCGTAGGAGGATGCGTCAAGTTGATCTTTCCCTTCTTTCTGTATTAATACTATGTTGGTTTCTGACATCGAAGAGGGCAATCTGCCCCCTAAAGCCGCCCAATTCAGTGTCTTCAAGAGCACTGGGAGTAGCACCTCCCCATAGTATTTGTAGGTTTCTAAGGGCAACCCATCTGGGACCAGGGATTTCTGATTGGACATATCCGCCACTGCTTGCTTCAGTTCCTCCAGGGTTATAGGGGATTACAATCTGTTCCTATCGTTTGCCGAAAGAGTCGGCAGTTCGACACCCTCTAGGAATCTATCCATCACTTCCCGTTCTGAGCACCATCGTGACTTATATCTCTCTCTGTAAAATTCAGAAAATGTTTCCATAATCACGAGTGGATCAGACGAGATTTCGCCACTTGATGTCCTAATCATAGAAATTATTGAAGGAGGAGAATTAGTCTTAGCTAAAAGTGCCAACATACGACCCACTTGTTCCCCTTCTCCAAAGCACTTTTGCCTCTGGAAGAGTCTCCTATTTTCGGTTTTCCTAATTATTTCCGTTTTATACTCCTGTTGCTTCTTAGACCAAATCTCCTGCTTCTCTGGGCTTGGGTCTATCACATATTGTCTCTGTGACTCGATCGCCTCTTTTCTAATGTGCTCTTTCCGTACACTTGATTTCTTCTTTGCCTTTGTTACCTGTTGGATTAAGAGCCCCCTGAGGAATGCTTTTAAGGAATCCCAAACCACCCCCTTCGACGCTGATCCTGTATTGTTTTCTACAAACTCCTTTAATCTTACAGTTATTTCTTCTGTGTTCCCCATTATCTCCATCCATATTGGGTTTATTGTCCACATTCTCTGGGTATGTCTGTCATGTACGTTTACAAATAAAATTAGGGGTGAGTGATCTGATATCCCTCTTGGCCCTATTTTCTTTATTAGGCGTTGTGCTTCGCTATTGCCTATGGCCATATCAATGCGAGAGTGTGTACGGTGTGACCCCGAAAAGCAAGAATATTGCCGGTCGTTTGGATTACGGGATCTCCATAAGTCACACCATCCAATCTCCTCAAGGAACTGGACTAACCGTCCTTGTGGCATCCTTTCCGTCCGAGTCCCTGGTGGAAACCTATCCAGACTGTTATTGAGCACCGCGTTAAAGTCCCCCACCACTATAACCGGGTATCTGCTTTGTCCTCCACAAACTAACAATTGATACAAAATCTCCATCTTAAATGGGGGAGGAATATACAAGTTTGCTATCACGAGTGGTTTACCCTCTATTAGACAATGCAAAAAGATATAACAACCTAATGTGTCTATTCTAACATTCCTGCAGGAAAATAATACCCCTTTCTTAACCAATATGCTCACTCCCCTAGAATAGGAGGAGTAAACTGAATGAAATTGTGCGTGAAATTTCTTATTATGAATTAGTAATTTAGAATCATTGGTAAAATGTGTTTCCTGCAGGCATATCAGTTTGGCACCATAGGATTCCAGTTCCAAAAATACAGTAGCTTTTTTGATGGGATCACCACCATACCCCTAATGTTCCATGAGCTTATTCCCAAGGTTCTAGATGGCATTTGAAAGAAAAAAAAAAAAAAACGATAAGAAGAAAAAAAAACACGGCACAAAAAAAACCAAAAAAAAAACAAAAAACGAACAACTGAAAGAGGAGGTGACCTGAAGGCAGTAACAATAAACAGTAAATAAAACAAACCCTTTTGCCAAATCCAACCTATCGAGTGTTCTTGTCCTTCTACCAGACAGTGTGTCATTTGTTTTAATTCAATTGTGACCTCCAAATCTACAATCAATGGTAATATTGTGAAAAAAGGGAGAGCAAAAAAGTAAACCCTTGTTTCCTATTCCCTGATCTCCAACTCCTTAAGGGTTCTTTCACACGGGACAGATCCATGATGATCCGCCCCGTGAACACCCGCTTGCTCAGCGGGGATCACTCTGCCAATCCCCGCTGAACAGGCAGATGACAGGTCCATCGCTGCACACTGTGCAGCGATGGACTTGTCAGAGCGCCGCTCTCCCCCATGGGGGATCAGATGACGATGTACCGTAGAGTCCGTCGTCACCCGATCCGATCACGGATGGAAAAGTAGGTTTTTCCTCCGTTACACTTTTTTGGATCGGAGCGGGTCGGATGTCAGCGGACATGTCACCGCTGACATTCGACGCTCCATAGAGGTCTATGGAGGGTCCATTCAGGACCGCCTAAAAAACTGACAGGCGGACCTGAACAGATCGTTCGTCTGAAAGAGGCCTTAAGAATTTCTTTTCTCTTCTTTAATGTGGGTGAGTAACTTAAACGTGTGTGCTCTATATTTTTCCGTCTCCCCACCCCTTGCTCCTGTGCAATGTGACACTTTCCTACCCTTCCCCTACTGCTTGCTTTTACCTCCTTACCACTCCGTCCTACTGTTCCTTGAGACTCAATTACTCCCTGACCCTTAAATAACCCCTCCACCCTCCCCATTTGCCTAACTAGGCTGGCCCTAGGGGCATACATTGTGACCTTTTTTACCCTTTCAACCCATTCCACCCAATATTCCACCACCCAGCATAAATGTGAGTGATCTTCCTTATCCTTTGTTACTTGCACTACCCCCACCCCCCCTTCACCCAATACCCATTAAACAATGTTACAAAAAAAAGTTAACACACAACCTTATCCCAGCTATCATTAGTGTCTTTCACCAACCATCCCCCCCCCCCCCCCAGCCCCCGCTACCATCCTCGAGTAAAAAAAAAAAAAACAATACAACCAGTGCTTTAAAAAAAAAAAAAAAAAAAAAAGACACCATTTAACATTGGTTATTTAACTACTTCGTGCTCTAGCTCTATAGATTCTTTTTGTTATCTTCGAGCCACTTTGTAACCCCTCCAACAGAGTCAAAAAATGGGTTGCCCCTAAAGCCACTATACGCAGACACGCTGGATACAGCAATGCGTATGGAATTTTATAGTTCCGTAGGCTGCGCTTAATGTCCGTGAATCCTGCCCTACGCTTTTGTAAGTCCGGAGAATAATCTGGATACAGTGAAATTCTGACTCCATTGTAAAAAATTTCCCCCATTTCTCTGGATTTTTGCATTAATGTCACCTTATCCTTGTAGCTGAACAATTTCATAATCATTGGTCTAGGTCGACCTCCTGATAGAGTAGCTCTGGTAGGCACTCTATGAGCCCTCTCGATGGCAAAGAGATGCAAGAAAGTCTGTGCCTCAAAAACTTCCTTGAGCCATTTCTCCATAAACTCTGCAGGACAGGAAGCCTCGCTTCTCTCCAGGAGGCCCATCACCCTCACATTGTGTCTGCGTAGCCTATTTTCCATTTCGTTCATTTTAGATTTATATGTGCCTAACTGGGCTTGCATTGTTTTAAACTCTTGCCTCATTGGGTGTAAAATATCTTAGCCTCTCCTCCAGGACAGTTGATCTCTCAGCTGTTTTTTTGAAATTCTTGAAATTCTTGCTGTTTTTTTGAAATTCTTGCATAGCTCTTCCTTGAGGCCCCTTATCTGATCACACAGGTTACTCAATGATCCCTTACAAGAATTTACTGCACTTAGTACATCTTTTAACGTGGGCTCCGGTTCACTAGTTATACTTAAATCATGGGGTGACTTTAGTTGCTTTTCCCAGGAGATCCCTCTCAGGACTTTTTTTGCTCGCTATTTTAGTATTGGCGGGCAGTGTTGCTGACATTTTACCTAGACTCTTTCTGTCCCCGGTACCTCCCATCTGTTTTCTCTTGGGGTTGCCGATTACCCTTAGCTGGAGATAGTGTAGGGGTATGTGCGTACCTTTCCAGCTTAGCTGCTGCTGTTGCTAGTGCCG
The DNA here is from genome assembly GCA_037952925.1 of Lithobates clamitans. Lineage (NCBI taxonomy): Eukaryota > Metazoa > Chordata > Amphibia > Anura > Ranidae > Lithobates > Lithobates clamitans. Next base: position 517,069 of record JBBGZY010000618.1, on the reverse strand, counting down.
CTTGGTTCCCCTTCTCCTTTGATGAACGAGTAGTCTGAGAAGTTAAATTCTCCTGGGGCTGCTGCTGCTGTTCCTCCCCTTTTTTCCTTGTCATGGCCTAGCTGTATAGCATTGCAAGATGGTGTGTAAAAAGATGTCAGAAAGTACTTTAGCAAACTGAAATATGACTGGCTTTAGAGCTTATGCACTCCTCTGGCTCCCTTATAGTTTGTTTGCAGCAAAGTAAAACAATTTTTATATTTCAAGGTTCCGCCTTTATTACCTCTTGTTGTCTCTTATTGCCTCCAAAGACTGGTCAGACAGCTAGCCTGTGCTGGATCGCTCCTGTCCGGCATCTCTCACCTCACACTCTTGGCATAAGCCGCTCAGTATGTTTGGACCGAAGCGGATTTCCTCGCTTCCTCTCGCGGGGTCCCCACTACCTCTTGCGAGATCACGGGCCGTTGCCCGGGCAACCGTCCGAAGCGAAGGCGAGCGGCTCGGGCTCTGCCGCGCTGAATACTGCAATTAAAGCTGGCCTGTTCTCTTTCTCCTCGTTCTTTGATCGTACTGGCTCCACACCGCGACCCCGCCGGAGAGCATACAGGACAGGCAAGGAGGTACTCCAAAACGCTCAGAGCCAGTTTAGGCTATTATGGATGGCCACACAGGGGCTGGAGCAGGGAGAGAGCTCACACTCCACCGCTCACACCAACATCCAGTCACACCCCCCCACTAATTGTGTTATTTAGAAAAGTGGAATCTACTAATGCATAGAAGTCTTTGTTGTATTTTTCAATATTGAGAATCTTCTTGAATATGTTGATATAGTCTTCATTGTTAAGAAGAACAATATTTCCACCTTTATCTGAAGGTTTAATAGTGATTTGTCTATTTTCAGCGAGAGAGTTCAATGCATCTAGCTCTTTTTGGCTCAGGTTTGAGGGATCTTTAGTTTTTGTCTTCAATTTCTCTAGGTCATTGGTTATTAATTTCAAAAATGCCGCAGAATTTGGACTGGTACTGGGAGGTGGACAGAAATCAGATTTTTTTCTTTAGTTTTGATTTAGATGGATTCGCTTTAGTGTACGAATCGTGTTCGTCAATGGACTGTAGGATTCGGGATAAATCTACCAAATCGATAAGATCTGCTGTGTCGCTTCATTCAAGGAGAGCAATTAGCTGATCCAGAGCTTGATTTTCTTGAGGGGTACGGTCTGTATTGCCTTGTTGTTTGGGATAAAGTTTTTTTAAAATTACTTTGCGAATAGCTGAAGATCCTTGTGCAATTCAAATATGTCTAAGATATGGCTCGGGCAAAAGTTCAGTCCCTTCTTCAGGACTGATATCTCATCTTCGGATGGAAGATGTGAGGATAAATTACACTCAAATCCGTGTTTGGGCTCCTTGTTGGGGAGTTAGAGTGTTAGTTGTGTGTAGGTGTTGAGATTGGGTGGTGTTGGCTTGACGCCTGCTAAGATTCGGTCTAAAAAAAGACGGATCATTAGGCCCAATTCAGGTGGAATGGGGGTTTCTGTGGTAGTGGAGAGTGTAACATCCTGTGGTATTAGTTTAGATGTGGGAAAATTAGTGGACATTTCAGAAAGTGCAGAACTTGGGTGAAGAGATTTGGGTGTAAGGAAGGCCCATTATCTCGGGAATTGGCTCAGTCAGTGACAATGCCAGCAAATTGGTGGATGAATTTTTAAGACCTTATGAAACATCACTGCCATCTTATGTGAGACACACAGCCCACCTTCTGCAAATTATGGATGAACTCAATGTCCCGGATCAAGCTCTTTTGGTTACAATAGACGTAGAGACTTTATATAGCTCGATCCCACACCTCCCTACAATGAATTCATTCTCTCACTGCTCGAGTATGTCCTCACACAATGTCTTTTTGTTTAATGGCTCCCACTACCTCCAGGTGCAGGGGGTTGCGATGAGGACATGTTGTGCCTCATCGTATGCCAACTTGTACCTGGGGTAGTGGGAGAAAATGTTTTTGGCTGATGAAAATCTGACCATCTTTACCGACCACATCTTGGGGTGGTATCGTTATATCGATGACATTCTTGTCATCTGGGACGGCCCCTGCGACATGCTCGAGCAGTGCCTTTTAAGAATGAACAATAACGATTTTAATCTAAACTTTACCATGTCCTTTGATAAGAATCAGATAACATTCTTGAATATAGAAATTTATAATGGCGAGCAGGGAAACCTTTGTAGCAAGCTATATAGAAAGAGTACTGCAGGAAATACAATACTCCACGCTACAAGCTTCCATCCACAACCTCTGATTAATTTGATTCCATATTCCCAATATCTAAGGATTAAACGCAATTGCACAGATGAGGACACCTTTATAAAAGAAGCAGGCAATCTACGCGATAGACTCCTTGCAAGAGGCTACTCACATGCCTCCCTGAAAAGGTCCTTTAAGCAAGTACTGATGAAACCTAGAAATACTCTATTCCACGCTACCAAACGGAACGATACAAATAAATTATGGATCACCAAGTATAATCAACATCAAGTTAAAGAAATTATTGAGAAGTACTGGCATATGTTGACCCTACATCCATCCTTGGGTCAATTTGTCCCAGATAAAACCTCTCTTTACGTTTAGAAGAGCTACTTCTATCAGCGACAGAACTGTCAACCGTGAGTTTAGAAGCAAATCAACTAGAACGCACTGCAAATATAAAGGCACCTTTTATATCTGGCTCTTGTCACTACTGCAAATACATGCTTATGCAAAGAAACCCTACTCTGCCTAACGGTAAAACATTTTACCCTAAGCACTTTGCAAATTGCAGAACCCCTGGGGTGGATTACATGCTACAATGCAGCTGCAATTGTTTTTACATTGGAAAGACCAAATTGGAATTTTGGAGAAGAGCTTACAGGCACATTCTTAGTATGCAGACATGTGACCCTGACCTCCCCCTAGGATGCCATGTATCTTTAGTACATGGCGGAACTTTTCCCAAAGTCAAATTCCTGATCCTCGATCGGATACATCCCAATCCCAGGGGAGGGGGGGATTAGAATAAGACCCTCCTCCAAAGGGAACTAAGATGGATCTACCTATTGAAAGCAACCCTGCCTCCAGGTCTAAATGAAGCTATATGCTTCAAACCATTCCTCGAGGGATTCTGTTCTGGCGGAATGGAAAAATAAACCTTACCTCTTTCTGTTATATCCTCAGAGAGGTCTTTTCCATACCCCTTTCTATACCCTCTTACTGAGCCATCTCCTGTCAAACTATGCTGTACCAGTCATGCTATCGCTTCCATCTCTCCATCTAGTATACATAACTAGGCCTATATACTTTCCTTACTGTACTTATAAACACGTATATTTGTATCATGACTTAGTGTCAGCCTCTTCGCATCTGTTGTCTTCCATATCTCTAATATTATAGAAAAAATTGTCTATACTTCCATCATTGGGTTTGCCTCCTCCCCTTTTGGGTTAAAACCCAGTTTTTCTTATACACCTAATATCTATCTGTGGGTTTATCTGTGTGCCCACATCTGCATGGCCAGGGCTTGACAAATTTGCTTAGAATCTAGGAGCCAGCTAAAAAAGTTAGGAGCCAGGTTTTTTTTTTTTTTTTTTTTTTAAACGACCGACAAAGCTTTATTTTCAATATAAAAATTAACCAATCTTAAATTTACACAGAGACGACTAGAACTAATGTGACTGCTTTTATTTCCTGCCATGCAGGGACACAAGACCACCATATTCTCGCTAAGAATCCAATCAGGTCCGCCTGAAAAACTGACAGGCGAACCTGATCAGACAGCCCGTGTGAAAGGGGCCAAGCAGGGAGATGACAAATAATAAATTCATTTTAATTAACCACTTCCTTCCCACAGGACGACTATATACGTCCTGTCTTTGAAGAGAAATACCGTTGTTATGGTAGCAGCTAGCTACCATAACCCCGGTATCTTCTTCAAGAGCCAGCGGTTCTCTTTCAGATAAAAGTGGTCTCTGCAGCAGATTAGCAGCAAGATCACTTTTATCGGCGGCAGGAGAGGGGCCCCCCTACCACCGCTCTCCGGTGCCCTTCACCGCTTACCGTGGCCGTCGGTAACGGCGGAGGCGATCCGGATCTGTCCCTGGCCTGACATGGAGACAAGTGAGAGGAAGATGGCCCCCCCAGCCCATCTCCAAGTCATTGCAGGGCGGAAGCGACGTCAAATCGTCACTTCCACCCATAGCTCTTGAAGGGACATTTTTTTTTTTTTTTCAAATGACAATTTTTTTTTTAATGCATTTTAGTGTAAATATGAGATCTGAGGTCTTTTTGACCCCAGATGTCATATTTAAGAGGACCTGTCATGCTTTTTTTCTATTACAAGGGATTTTTACATTCCTTCTAATAGGAATAAAAGTGATTTTTTTTTTTTTTTTTTTTTTTAAAGAACAGTGAAAAAATAAAAGTTAAAATAAATAAGAAAAAAAAAAATTTAAATGTGCCCCATCCCTTGTAATAGAAATAAAAGTGACACCATTTTTATTTTTTTTAAAAACAGTGTAAAAATAAAAAGTAAAATATATAAGAAAAAATAATTTTTTTAAATGCGCCCCATCCCGCCGAGCTCGCTTGCAGAAGCGAACGCATATGTGAGTAGCACCCGCATATGAAAGCGGTGTTCAAACCACAGGTGAGGTATCGCCACGATCGTTAGAGCGAGAGCAATAATTCTAGTCCTAGACCTCCTCTGTAACCCAAAACATGCAACATGTAGAATTTTTTAAACGACACCTATGGAGATTTTAAAGGGTAAAAGTTTGTCGCCATTCCACGAGCGGATGAAATTTTGACGCGTGACATGTTGGGAATCAATTTACTCAGCGTAACATCATCTTTCAAAATATAAAAAAAATTGGGCTAACTTTACTGTTTTCTTATTTTTTAATTAAAAAAAGTATTTTTTCCCAAAAAAGTGCGCTTGTAAGTCCGCTGCGCAAATACGGTGTGACAGAAAATATTGCAATGGCCCCCATTTTATTCTCTAGGGTGTTAGAATAAAAAATATATATAATGTTTGGGGGTTCTAAGTAAAGGGAAGGAGATGAGCAGGCAGTGAAAACAGGTAGGGAAAGCTGCTCCATTAGCATTGGTGGATGTCTTGTCATACCAACGGCCACCACCAGAGGGCGCCCGATTGCAGAAGGAACCAGGAACCATAGGACTGCAGTAGGCCGCAAAGCCGGGGCCTCAATTACCGGCGCGGCCCAGCGCGATCGCGGCGGGAGTCGAACGGACACAGGATACCCCAGCTGTGCCGCCCCAGGCGCCAGGTCGCTAATTCTAGTCGCAAATGCGACCTGGCGCCCGGGGTTTGTCGAGCCCTGTGCATGGCCATGTCCATGCGTGTGTGGACACATGTATTTACCTGACTAATAAATGCCAACTGTTAATAAGGATACAAAGATGTGGATAGAGACACATGGTTATGGATATAAATAGGGAGAAATCGATATGACTGTCTGCTCTATTGTCAATACCTTATGATTACTGTTTTGTATATCATTTTACTTTGTTCAGTATTACTTAATGTCTACAAAATGTGTTATCTTTTGTTTTTGCATTATTCATTGTTATATAATGTAAATTGTTTTTGCTGTTCTTTTTTTGATATCTGGTTGGGCATCAGACAGCTAATTTACTTTACTTCAATGTGGATGGATTGTTTCCGTCCCACCTACATTAAAACATCTTTTGTCCTTTTGGGAAATCTGTTTGTTCCCCTTAGCTCTCCCTTTGCTGCAGCCGTCTTGAGTGATTGCCCGGCACACAAAGCCGCCCAGGTTTACAATCTGGGCGGAGTTTCTGGAGGCTGTTGGACATTTATCACCACCGCCCACAGCCTCCATCTTGCCACTCTGGCCGACATGCGCAGTCCACCGGCGAGGCATATCGTGTTGGTGGGCTGGGTGTGCGTGACGCCGATCCAACGTGCTAACATCCACGCATGTGCGGTAGGGGCCGCACACACTCAGACCAGGGGGCAGCCGAAGGTCTCCTTGGCAACTATCCCCAGTCTCAGCTGAGTGCAATTCATTGTGCCAGCTTACTGGAGCTTCCTGTCCTTTTAAACTAGACCAGCTCACTCCCAGATCAGGCACTTGATAGCTGGATGCTGGGACGTGTGGCTGGTCTCTTCAACCCCTCTCTGCTAAGGTAATCTTTGTTTCAATATACCCTTTTTCCTTGTTAATCTATACTATAATATTAACCCATGCAATTACTGGCTAGTCCTTTGTTCAAGTTTCTAATTGAAGACAAATCCAAAATGGTTCAGCCTATACAAGATTAAATACTGTTTTATATGACACGCTTACACTGTACTATAGAATGACCATGTAATCTATATACATAGGCTTTGATATCTATTAGTTCCCAATACACTACCCTCTGACCTATATTGGTTGGTTGAGTGTCCAAGCATCTTTCTTTGGTATCTGCAACCCCATAATGTAACCAATATTATATATACTAATACTTTGCCGGCCATCCCAATACCTGAATACATCTCCAGGCATTACAGATTATGTCTTGAACTTTATTTGAACAGATCATTTATAGCAGTACTATATTTCTATTTTCAGTTACCAGATTCACCCCCTTTTTCTTGCCAGATCATCAATCTTACAGGGACTCCATTTGCCCCTGTATATTACTCTGGCCGCCATGTTGCAGCAGAGCGCGGGGGAACCTCTTCCTCTTGAGGACAATATTATTCAGCTTATATTCACAGACCTCTCTGATGCCCACCTTGTCTTAAGACAGCAATCCCACCAGCATAAATATCCGGTGCTATTTTGAATCCAAGCTTTTAATGTGATTTAACGAAGCATTGTAACAACTGTTTCATCATTTAATACTATGTAAGTGTTTGATTATAATACCTTAAGCATATATTTTTGTGCCTTCACATGTTATGGTAATCCATTGATTATATATTTCAATTATATCTTAATTAACCCCTCTTTCTGCACCCCTGAAGGACTAAACTATATCCCGAAACGCGTTGGGTGCGAGGAGAGTTCTTTTCATGTATCTACCTTGTATGGTGATAGTAACAAATTGCTTAGATATATCAGTTTTGTTACATTTTTTTAAACTTTGTTTATTCATAAAATTTGTTTATTATATTGTTGCATATTTTGGTATATTTTTACATAGGACATTATCAAGTGCCTTAATAGTCCACCCAGGGGAACCCTTTTTGTATGTAAGTCACTGTATATTATCTTCACTTTATTTGGGTCACTTCCGGCATTTTCTTTATGGACTATTACAATATGATTGTGACTACTATATACGTCATTTATGACTATTCCACTATCTAGTGATTTTCCACTTATACTAATATTGTGTACACACATTTTTGGATTTATAAATTAGGTTTTATTTTTATATTTTTTGCATAGTGTTTGTACAGTCACTGGCTAACTAAATTTATTATTTTCTCAGTGTATATCTGAGACTCTCATATTTTCAGCGCTGCACTTTTTATATTATATGTTACTTTTTGCATGAGTTGATCATCTGCTGTGCTGGCTGCTTTTATTGTCTTAAGGGGACAGCGCGGTATACATTTACCCTTTTTTCCCGTTACTATGTGGGATGTCTCAGAGCAATGCCAACTGAGGGAAGGGAGACAAAACAAAAGTAGGGCACCATGAGACTAGAGGACTTTTACTGCTGCCTGCAGCACACTATGCCCAAAGGCAATATCCTCACAACTTTTTACATCCACCTGAAAGAATCTGGTAAATGTATGGACTGAAGACCAAGTTGCGGCCTTGCAGATTTGAGCCATGGAGGCTTGGTGATGCACTGCCCATGAAGCACTAACAGCCCTAGTGGAGTGCGCTTTGATTTGAGCGGGTGGAATCTTCCTCTTCAAACCATAAGCTTGAACAATTACTTGCTGAATCCATTTAGAAATGGTAAATTTTGATGCTGCCTGTCCTCTTTTAGGACCTTCAGGCAACACAAACAAAACATCAGTTTTTCGAATCTGAGCAGTCGCCTTCAAGTAGACTTTGACTGCTCTCACCACATCCAGAGAATGTAGCGATTTCTCTTTCGTAGAACAGGGTTCTGGAAAAAATGAAGGCAGAATAATGTCCTGGTTTAAATGAAAACCTGACACTACCTTCGGTAGAAAATTAGGATGAGGACGCAATATTACCTTATCCTTGTGAATAATTAAATATGGCTCTTTACAATAAAGATCAGCCAACTCTGATACCCTTTTTGCAGAAGATATGGCTACCAGAAAAATTAGTTTCTTTGTCAAAAGGACCAAGGGAATATGCCGCATCGGGTCAAAAGGCTGTTTCTGCAACGCCGACAGAACTAAATTCCCAAGGGTTCAGGGATGACGTAACCGGGGGATTAAGCCGTGTTACCCCCTGAATAAAACTATGAACCAAAGAATGCGAAGCAAGTGGTCATTGAAACAATACCGATAAGGCCGAGACTTGGCCTTTAATAGTACTCAAGGCCAGCTTCATCTCTAACCTCATCTGCAGAAAGTCAAGGATTCTACCACCTATGACATACTTCCTGGGGTGCCAACTCTTGGATTCACACCAGGAGACATATGCCTTCCAGACTATATAATATATGATTCTGGAGGCCGGTTTCCTTGCATTAATCAAGGTAGATACCACAGAACCTAATAGCCCAGGCTTCTTCAGAATGTGGGTCTCAATAGCCAAACCATTAAATTTATTGTTTGTAAGGTAGGATGGAATACCAGACCTTGCGAGAGAAGGTCTGAACGTGGTGGTAGAGTCCATCGTTCCCCTACTGCCGTTCCTATGATGTCTGCATACCAGGATTTTCTGGGCCATGCTGGGGCCACAAGAATCACCAACTTCTCTTCCTACTAGACCCTGCGAAGAAATTGCGGAATAAGCAGAATAGGAGGGAATGCATAAATCAGTGAGAACTGATTCCACGGGAACACCAAGGCATCTGTTCCGCATGCTCGTGGATCCCTTGTTCTTGACACAAAGTTGTTAATCTTTTTGTTGAACCTGGACGCAAACAGATCTACGTCTGGGATCCCCCATCTCCGGCATATTGCCAGGAAGATATCGGGGTGAAGGGCCCATTCTCCCGGGAGCAACTGCTGGCGACTTAAGTAGTCTGCCTGCCAATTTTCTATTCCTGCAATGAAGACTGCGGATAGGCAAGGTACATTGTTTTCTGCCCAAGTTAAGATATGATTCACCTCTCTGGGCCGCACAACTTCTCGTGCCCTCTTGGTGATTGATATAGGCCACTGCTGTGGCATTGTCGGATTGGATCTTGACAGGACAATTCCGTAACCTGAGTGTCCAGGCCCTCGGGGCCAAGTGTGCTGCCCGAATCTCTAGAATATTGATGGCCAAGGTCATTTCTGATCTGGACCATATCCCTTGGACAGTCACCTCTTCCAGAACTGCTCCCCAACCTGAAAGGCTGGCATCTGTTGTGACCACCTTCCTGGTAACTGGTAGGAAGGATTTTCCCTTCTGCAGATTCTTGGCTATTAACCACCAACTGAGGCTCACCCTTGGAGGCAGACGCACTGGGAAATCTAGCGCTTGGACCTTCTTGTTCCAAGCCGAGAGGATACTGTTTTGCAGCATCCTCGAATGAAACTGAGCATAAGGAACGGCCTCGAACAAAGCCACCATCTTTCCTAACAACCTCATACAAAGTCGAATGGAAGGATTCTTCTTTGCCTTGACCACCTGAATCAGTTCCTTTATGGCACTGATCTTTGCCTGGGGCAAAAATACCCTTTTCTGGGCTGTATCTATAATCAGACCCAAGTATTCTAATCTCCTTGATAGTTTTAAAGAGGATTTCTCTAGGTTGAGAATCCAACCTAGGTATTCCAGGTAGTTGACTGTGGTGATCATACTTTGGTCTAAACGGGCTACCGACTGGTCTATCAAGAGTAGATCGTGTACGTACGCTATAATCGTTATAACTTGGGCCCTTAATCTGGCTAGAGGAGGGGCCAGGACTTTTGTAAACACTTGAGGTGCAGTAGATAGATCGAAAGGCAGAGCTACAAACTGAAAATGAAGATTTTCTACCTCGAAGCATAGATATTTCTGGGGAGCGGGGAAAATCAGCACAAGATTCTACACATATGCACCAGCCCAAGCGTAAGGCCTGAAGAATAGAATCTCTCATGGCGTCTAGTGCAAAACATAATGCCACTGGTAGTTCGGCTAAATCCTGGGCCTGCTGATCATGAATAACCTTGAGCACCTGTTAAAAACTGGTCTTTCAAGGATTGACTTACACCAATTGCTGCCAGCGCAGGCTGAGTCACTAAACCTGCCAGAGAAAAAGTGTTTTTTAATAGGAATTCCAACTTTTTCTGTTGGATCCCTAAGCATTTGAGCATTGTCTACCAGACAAGTCAAACTTTTATTCACAGAGGACATAGCAGCGTCAATTGCTGGTATCTCCCACTTTTTATCTGGGTGATCCCACTCAAAATACATAAGTATTTCCAGCAATGAATGGACAGGAAAGGCATGCACAGCTTGAGGAGGCTTTAGCGAACCCGAACAAGAAGTGGGCTTATCAACCGACTCAGTTAAGGGTAGCAAAAATGTGGAACGGACCATCTCAGTAAGAGATTGCACCATCAGATTGTGAAGCTGATCTTTCCGCATTTGACCCCTCAGAAGAGGAGTCATTAGCCTCATCATGGTCTCCTGAGGGAAATTCATCTTCCCCCACCCCGAGATCCTCAGTTTGAGGGTCCTGGAAGGGGACCTGTCACGTTTTGTCCCATACTGGGATGCGATTAAAGCCGCTAACCTATCTTCCAAACCTATCATGGCTGCAGAAAAAACCTCTTCAGTAATACAGACAGGGGCTGCAGTGTTGGAAACAGTTGCAACATTTGATGGCCCTGATGGCTCGCTCTGACCAGCCACCTCAGATCTCTGAGGGGAGGATGCCATTGTAGAGATCAGTTTAGGCTTTTTAGAGCTTGAAGGAGTCCCTCTTGAGCCCTTTTTTGGGGTGTTTCTACCTCCCCTTCTGACCATAGCCCGATACACAAATGCAGAGGTACTACCAGAAGAATTTGCATCCACTGCTTGAGCAAATAGTCCACTAACTGCCGCTGCTTTAAAAAATGTGCCAAGGGAATGCCTGTGTCACCACTTACATGCCTCCCTTTTGCTCGTGTCACCCCGAGCAGCAAAATGGAACTTGTTAAAAAGTACTCCTGTGCTGGATGTTTGCCGCACGCCAACGTTGCGCTAAGTCACACCCCCTCTGTATTCCCACCGCGCCCCTCCCTCCTCCTTTTAAAAAAAGAGCGTTCCCCACGCGGGCCTCCAATCCGACGGGATCGGCGTGTGTGGAGGGGGGGGGGCGGCGAGGAGGCTGTGACAAACCGCCGTGCAGGTGGTGAAAAATTGAGCGTCATCCACCAATCATTTCTGGCTTCCCCCTCTATCCAGAGAAAGGGGGAGAGCTTCTGTCTAGGTGGGGGGTGTTTTTAAAAAAAAATTCCCCCCCGACACCTTACCGGAGGCCTGGGACTGCTCGCCAGAGGGAAGTCTGCAGTGATCTGAGGAAAGCATGAAAGGTACATGCTCTATACACCTTCCAGTGGTGACTTTTAGGCATGACAACATTTAATATCTAAAAGAAGACAATTCATAAGAGAATTTAAAAATCCTTAGAAATCTCAACTCACCTTTCCTGCCGCAGGGATTCTGTGGTAAAACCAACAGACCCAATCTTCACCCCTCACGGTGGGTTCCATTAAAAAACCTTCAGGAACCGGGGCCCCTTTTTATCGGGGGAGCCACACTCCTGGCCCTGTAAAGCACCCTACCAGGAAAACTTTATGGCTGAAAAAACCAAAGCACTGGATCCCGGGGTCCAGCTCTCTAAAAAGAGACGCGTTACAGGCTAACCCTCATTTATTCCACCACAAGGCCTGAGTACCATTCAATTCGGCCTGAAAAGACACTTTGAATTGATCCAGTTGCATAGCCTGCCCCAGCAAGGAATATTCCAGTGGAGCTCAGCACAGCACATCACTCCTACGGGAGTCAACAATGGATTGTACTTCATACTCCTCATGGTTCTCAACCTGTATAGGGTGAGGACGTGTCACCGAGGTGGGAAAGCGTTTGCAGACCAAAGGTTTTAATAAGGAGACATGAAACACTTTAGAGATGCGCATACTAGGAGGAAGGTCCAACGCGTAAGCCATTGGGTTAATCCTGCGAAGGATACAGAAAGGCCCAATAAACCGAGGTGCGAACTTCAAAGAAGCAACGCAGGTTGCGAGAAGACAGCCAGACTCTGTCCCCAAGCTGGTAGGAAGGTGCAGGCAGGCGTCTGCGGTCAGCATGGAGTCTGTACCGATTATTCGCATGTCGCAAAGCCTCCTGGACTTGTGCCCAAGTGAAACGAAGGCCACGGAGATGCTCCTCTAACTCAGGAATAGTCTGCGGAAAAAACGAGGCAGGCAAAACGGAAGGTTGGAAACCATAGTTCGCCATAAACGGGGACAAACGGGAAGCTGAATTCAAGGCACTATTGTGAGCAAACTCTGCCCACGGTAAGAGGTCTGACCAGTTATGATGGTTAGAAATATAGCAACGTAAGTATTGCTCCAAGGATTGATTGGCTCGTTCTGCTGCCCCATTAGACTGCATGTGATACGGAGAGGAGAAAGCAAGCTGAATACCCAACTGTGCACAAAAGGCTCGCCAGAACCGGGACACAAACTGACTACCCCTGTCTGAGATAATCACCTTGGGTAGCCCATGTAAGCGGAAGATCTCCCGAACAAAAATAGAAGCCAGTTCCTTAGAAGTAGGCAACTTCTTGAGTGGAATACAATGCAACATTTTCGAGAACCGGTCAACCACCATAAGGATAACTGTGTTGCCCTGGGAGTTGGGTAACTCCACAATGAAATCCATAGACAGGTGGGTCCAGGGCATCTCTCTTTTGGGTATGGGTTGTAGGAGGCCCACTGGAAGGTGTTGTGAGTCTTACTCTGAGCACACACGGAACAGGCAGCTATGAAGGCAGTTACATCAGCACGTAGACTAGGCCACCAGAATTGTTGGGAAATGGCCCAAAAGAGTTGATTCTTCCCAGGGTGGCCAGCGGCCTTGGGAGAATGGTAAGTCTGGAGCACAGCAGTACGGAGACTCTCGGGAACAAAGCAGCGGTCACAAGGTTTCTAGGGAGGAGCATCGACCTGAGCAGCAAGAATTTTGTCACCCAAAGGAGAAGACTGGTGTGAACTGTAGCCAGAATACGATCAGGAGGAATCACAGGAACCGAAACAGACTCCATCTTGGAAATGGAGGAAAATTGCCGTGACAAGGCGTCAGCCCTTACATTCTTAGTACCGGGTAAGAATGAGACAATGTAATTAAAACTCGACAAGAGCCCATCGCGCCCTTCTGGGAGAGAGGCGCTTAGCCTCAGACAAGAACGTGAGATTCTTATGGTCAGTAGGAATGAGAACCGGCACAGTGGTACCTTCAAGGAGATATCTCCATTCTTTCAGGGCTAAAATGATCACCAACAGCTCTGTCACCAATCTCGTAATTCCACTCTGCCGGTGACAATTTCTTGGAAAAGTAGCCACAGGGATGCATAGCGCACTCAAGAATTAGGACGTTGAGACAGAAGGGCGCCAACTCCAGTCTCAGAAGCATCAACTTCTAGAATAAAAGACAACGTAGGATCAGGGTGTGCCAACACAGGAGCAGAAACAAAGGCAGCCTTGAGACTCTCAAAGTCCTTAATGGACTCCGGAGACCAACTCTGTGGGTTGCCGTCTTTCCTGGTCATATCAGTCAGGGGCTTGACCAGAGACGAGAAGTTACGAATAAACTTCTGATAATAGTTGGCAAAGCCAAGAAAACGCTGCAGAGGACGTAAACCCACGGGTCGAGGCCACTGTAGGACCGCTGAAAGTTTCTCTGGGTCCATCGAAAAAAACCAGCAGTGGAAAGGATATAGCCCAGGAATTTAACCTGTTCACAATGGAATTTGCACTTTTCCAATTTACAATAGAGATTGTTCTCTCAGTCTCTGAAGCACACGACAGACATCTGTGTGGTGGCTCTCCAGGGACTTGGAAAATATGAGGATATCGTCAAGATAAACCACCACACAACTGCAATCTGGGAGGACATCGTTAATGAACTCCTGGAAAACTGCCAGAGCGTTACAAAGGCCAAAAGGCATTACGAGATGCTCATAATGACCTGATCTGGTATTAAATGCAGTTTCCAATCGTCGCCCTCAATCCTCACGAGATTGTATGCCCCTTTCAAATCAAGCTTTGTGAAAACTGTTGCTCCCTTGAGGTGGTCAAATAACTCCGTAATCAACGGAATGGGATAGGCATTCTTAATCGTGAAATGATTGAGACCCCTATAATCGATACAAGGTCTCAGTTCACCACTCCTCTTGACAAAAAAGAAACCAGCACCAGCAGGAAACGAGGATTTGCAGATGAAACCTCGAGAAAGTGCGTCTGTAACATACTCCTCCATGGCCTTATGCTCCAAGACAGACAAAGGATAAACCCGGCCACGAGGGGGTATGGAACCAGGTTGAAGGTCAATTGTGCAATCATACGACCGGTGTGGAGGCAAAGTACCGGCTTGACCTTTGTCAGACATCGCTAAAATCGCGGTACTCCTCCACCAGGGAGGAGAGTGAAGAGGTGCACAGGACCTTGGCTACCTTCTGGAATCATCTCTCACTGCACAGTGGCAACCAGGACAGAACCTCAGCACGGAGCCAATCAAAAGAAGGGTTGTGCCTCTGTAACCAAGGATAGCCAATAACCAGTGGAAACTTGGGTGAGGAAATAGCTTGGAAATGGATTATCTCATTGTGAAGGGCTCCTACGGCCATGGACAACAAAACAGTCTCATGAGTCACATGGGCAGGCTGTAGAGGTCTCCCTTCAAGAGCTTCAATGGCAAGTGGAGTGTCACGCAGCTGCAGCGGAATTGAGTGCTTCGATACAAAGGCAGCATCAATGAACAGGCCTGCAGCCCCAGAGTCGATTAGGGCCTGTATCTCCACGGATGACTCAGTCCAAGACAGGGTAACCGAAACCAGGGGCTTATCTTTCTGGGAAATTGGAGACGAAACAACGCCACCTAAGGTCTGTCCGTGACAGGGCCTCAAGGTTCGGGCGTTCACTGGACGGGTAGGACAAGATTTCAAAAAGTGACCAGCCTGGCTACAATAAAGGCACAATCTCTCCCTCCTCCTGAGGGCTCCCTCATCCGCAGAGAGACGCGTGAAGCCAAAGTGCATGGGTTCATCTTCACGGGCCGACTCAGTACCAGGAGGCATGGGAGGCAAGGGTGGGACTGCAAACCTCGGAGACAAATGTACAGGAGGCTTGCGCCAGCGTTCCTTAAAAAAAAAAAAAAAAAAAAAAAAAAAGTGTGTCTGTCTCTGAGTCTGGAGTCAAATGAGGATGGCAAATGTGATCAACCTCTCCAGCTCAGTGGGTATATCTCGGGCTGCTATCTCATCCTTGATATTATCCGAGAGACCATGAGAGAAGGCAGCCACGAGGGCCTCATTGTTCCAAGCAACCTCTGCTGCCAGAGTACTAAATTCAATGGCGTAATCGGCAACCGTTCTCGTACTCTGATGGACACATCCCCAATGTAAACATCCCTTGTGACAGTAATAGGTGATGACAGGTACTCTTTATAGAGGGATCGGGGGTCTAAAAGATCCCCGATCCCTCCTCTGCACTTCAAAGTATTCAGATCACTGAAAACGGCGATTCTGAATACTGTATATTTTTTTAAATTCGGCGCCATTGGCAGCCGAGTAAACGGGAAGTGACGTCATGACGTCGCTTCCGCGTTTACATTGAGAAGGCTGGAACGAAGCCGCCTACGGCTTCGTTCCAGCCCGCCCACAGCCGCCGGAGACAGCGGATTGGACACCGGGCCTCCCGATCGCACGGGAGGCCCGGTAAGAGCGGCGGGGGGGTGTCCCCTCTTGCTCCTCCGGTATAACAGCCAAGCGGCTTTTAGCCGCATCGGTTGTTATATACGGGTAGCCGATCGCCCACTCCAAACAACGGTACCGGGATGATGCCTGCAGCTGCGGGCATCATCCTGGTATAACCCCGGAAAGCTGAGTACGCATGTCTGCGTACGGTCGGCGGGAAGGGGTTAATGTTGTTTAGTAGCTTTTCTAAGCCACTTCTAATAAGTGTTAGGAAAATATCCCACCATTTATATTCACAAAGGTTGCATTGATCCTTTAATCCAATTACCATGGAAAGGCTGATGTTATTGTCCAAGAACAGGATAGGATGTGTGAAAACTGGAATCGCACGAAGCGGCATGATTTGAGGAATCACGACTGCCAGCTATTAATTCAGACATCTGCGGGTGTCTGATGGGATGCAGTCACTGCTCAGCTGACAAATTTTCCACTTGGCTCCTTCGATTTTTCAATAGAAGTCTGTTGAGCTGAGTGGCGCTCACATTTCATTACATTCGACAGGGCCCAGAGACAAGAACTTAAGAAATTTTTTTTCCTCCATAGTAGGCCCCTCACCACGTGAAGGTGAGAAATCTAGGCGACATGTATAAACCATCCACAACTCTGCCAGTCGGTGCCTCTCTGTCTTAATATAATGAATATATACACATACACACACACACACACACATATACAGGTGGAAAGCCTCGCTTTCGTCATTCACTGCATACGCTTTTAGTAATGCGGAGTCATGTCAGAGCTTACGTAGTTTCAAAGAGGGCAAATGATTGGTGCCTGCTTAGCTGGTGCTTCTGTGACTGAAGTTGCCAATTTGTTTTGCGGTTACGCAAGGTACAGTATCGAAGGTTATGACGCCATATACAGTTTCCAGGAAAATGTTGTCCGATAAGCATAACCAAGGTCAATTGACTGAAAGAGACAAAAAGGACATTGTGCAGGATTGCGACCCAGAAGAAGAAAACTGCTGCTGCATAAGTGACCGGCGAGCTCA